>UESW01004685.1:0-316757 GCA_900491605.1 Calamus simplicifolius | reverse complement strand
AGCTCGAGTCGACTCCACGAAATTTGGGCGCGATTTTTAACGATGACACATCAGCCCCAACGGTAAGATTTTTGAATAACGGCTATTTTCCTTGTCTCTAACGGATATATTTTTGCAGATTCTATAAATAGAGGAGCTCTTTTCAAATCAAAACAACCCAGAGAAAATCAAAAAAAGAGAAAAGAGTATCATTTGAAAAGAGGAAAAAACAGAGCATATTGAAAAAATCATTTAGCTCAAAGAAGAGTGATTCAAAAGGAGAGACATCCAAGAGGAAACTTCGTCTGCTCCTTCTCATCAATCCACAAGAGCCAAAAGAAAATCCACAAGCATTTCAAAGGTCAAATCGGAGGATTTTCAAAAGAGGAAAAAGCTTCATCTCAACTCCAAAGACTTCAACGGTCAAGAATCTAGCTGAGGCATGATTCAACACTTCTAGAGGAGTTAAAGAGAAGAAGGAAGAAAGCTCAAGCATCTACCATCTGCAATACTATCAGGCTTTTCTAACCTTATATTATTTTGTACTTCATTTGTATATTGCTCAAGGGGAGCACATTATTGTTCAAACACTTCTATTCTATTTGTTTGCTGATTCAATCAGTGGATTGAATCAGTGGAGGTTGGTATACCTCGCTGCAAGCCGGAGTGCTTGTGTTGGGTTAGTTGTGAGCCCGTGAAAAACAACGTGTAGGGTTTTGTGCTGGTAAGCCCGAGTTAAAACCAGCTGGGTTCGTTGTACGCCCGTGAAAACAACAAGTTTGAGTTGTGAGCTTGGAAAACAACTCGGCTGTAATCTAGAGAGATTATAGTGTGGACCCAAGTGAATCTTGGGAGTGGACGTAGGTGCTGGTTGCGCCAAACCACTATAAAATTATCTTGTGTTTGCCGTGCCTTATTTTTCTATCTCTATCTCTCTTTATTTGCTTGTGTATTAATTTTAGTTAGCCTCTCACTTGCACATCTTGCTAACTAATCAATTAAAGTAAAAAAGTCTTAAATTTTTAAGAACCCAATTCACCCCCCCTCTTGGGTTGCCATCTGGGCCAACACCACTACATGCTTGCTTTAAGGCATTTATTGCCCTATTCCCTCTCATACACTAAGGCATTTATGGTTGCCATGTTGGCACCCTTGCATGAGAAAAGATGGCGTAGGAGGCAAGGAAGCCAGGATGAGGAGTTTCCAACTCCATGCCTCATGGTCATCCCCGATGACTTCGTTCTAGATGGTTCTCCCAAACTCAGCTTCGGTCCATCTTGGTCTTTCCCAGCACCATCTCTCCGGCTCCGCTTGATCCTCTCTGACTCCACGGACTCGGCAGCAATGACTCTTGGCTTCCGGATTTCTACTCCAGGCGACCGACTCCCAGTTCTCTCTACTCCCCCATATGTTTGGTTCCACCATTGTCCGTATATGCATGGGGGAGGTACAAAATAATCAGGTGGCATGTAACTTTGACATACCACCATAAAGCAAGTCATGCTGTTGTCGCCCTTATTATAAAGAAGACAAGAGATCTTAGCCCCAAGACTAGCAAACTCCAAGCTTCCCAAATAAGCCTCACTATTGCTGCCATTACCTTAAATGCTCTGACAAATGCAGCACCTCAAATCTCATAGAAATCAGTCCTGACATTCCATCCACAAATGTCATCATTCATCATGAGGCCCGAACCACTCAGATCAGATGTATCCCAAAAGTCATGGTACATAATGAGACTTCACGTAACTCATTCCATCACCGATGACAAGGCTCCAAGCTTTCCAAGCAAGCCACCCAAAGTCCTAAGATGAATAAATTGGGTAAGAGGGACCCTCGATCAGGTAACAACACACAACACTCCTAAATGCTCATTCTCACTCAGAGAGATAGAGCTCTTCTATGAGACTCTCACTTCTCTTTCGAGCTTTCTCAAGCTCACGGCTGTTGCCCAGAGCACTGACTTAAACGTCGGAGGGTCTCCGCCGAAATTTCTGGTCTCCGAGACTTTTTGCGGGCTTCTGATCGCAAGAAGCTTGTCAAAAGATTGTGGGCTTGTTGGAGAAGGCGACCGGACGCTCGCAAATGTTCGAGAAGGATGATCTAGCAGCATTAGCAACAAATCATAGAAAGCAAGATAAGGCTGATAGGCCGGTATCTATATTTTGATACCATATTGATAGATAATCAGTGCAAGACATGCCACATTATTTGACTTATTGAAGAAGGATGGAACCTTGATACACGTGTACATTCCTAGCTTAACTTACTTTAAGCTATGCTCGATATATGGGATCAATGATAGATGTTAGCCATCCTATGGTAGCTATTGTGGACCAGTTATCTATCCTAGCTTAACTTACTTTAATGGCCACCGATTGGCCCTTAACCATGGTAAAATACAAGATGTAAGTGTTATAGCCATGCGTTCAAATATTTAATGAAGTTTCATAGCTTAAAGCATTGCATCACAATATATATATATATATATATATATATATATATATATATATATATATGATTATTAAAATACAGTCATACTAGTGCAAGTAATTAAATTAATGTGATTTGGAGCGGGCACTTGATCAGGCTTCTGGCTCAGCCTAATATGCGAGCAAGGTTGCCCGACAGAGAAAAGTCTTGCTGCACTATCTTTCGATGCAACAAGCATATACCAGCAGTACAAAAAGTCTTTTTCGTCGAGACAGTCTACTAACAGCGGTCCGATGTATCGAGGGTTAATTCGAGTGATGGAAAATGTTAGTCTTTACGTTATGCCCTTTAATGTTAGATTGTTACAAAGGCGAAGAGTTGCTTTTTTTTTTTTTTTTTTGATCCGAAAGGCAAAGGGCCACCCATTGTTTTTCTTTTGCATATTACCAAGGGCTATGAATCGGATGTTAATGATCCGAAAGTTTAAGCCATTAACATTAAGCCATTAATTCTGGTATTAAATAGAATTAAAGTCATTAATTTAGTGTTTGATGGAAATACTAATTGAATGTGTTATATATAAATAATTAGTCCTATCTTTCAAGCAAAAACTCATTTGCTATGAAAAAATAAGGTTAAGGGAGAGAAACTAGTTATTTGTAGAAGAGGCTATCAAAACCTAATCAGATTCAAGTCTAAGTCTATATACTATTGTGATGAACTCTATATACTATGTGATGAACTCTGCATTAGGTAAATACTATTATGATGAATTTCGTATCAGATAAGTATTTTTATATGTAATTTTTGTAATAAATTATTTATTGAAGATCCTATATTGCTAATAAGTGGTATCAGAGCCAAGGTTCTAAAATAAGTAATTGTTCGTATATTATGATTGATTATTTTTTCATCAAAATAAATTGACGATGAATATTTAATCTTTTAAGTTATGATTGGTTGTATTATTGGCCATTAATCTATTCCATGAAAAGGTTAATCTCCAGGAGAACCCCCGCTGATCATGTTACGAATTAATGACATGCATCGATAAGATCATTGTGTTATACTAGTATGTATGACAAAACAAATATTTATAGATTGAAGCAGATTGATAATCTTAATGGTTGATGTCGGCTAATGCAAGCAGTAATGTTAACTATATATTATCATTATCGAAATTGAATGTTAGATTTTTAATAATACTAGTATTATTGCTTAGTTATATGACATTAAGATTAAATTAGTTAGTTAGTCATCAAAGTGGCCAAACTAATTTATATTCAGTCATATAATTTATAAAAATTAATATATTAGTATTATTGTTTAGTTATATGACATTAAGATTAAATTAGTTAGTTAGTAACTAAAATGGCCAAACTAATTTATATTAAGTCATATAATTTATGAAATTTTAGTTATATGACATTAAGATAAATTAGTTACTTAGTCACCAAAGTGGCCAGACTAATTTATATTCAATCATATAATATATGAAATTTTATAGAATGTTGTTAAAGATTTATTGATTATTAGAAATTAAGAATTCGCCCAAAGATGGATTAATATTCTATAACTAACAAACCTAAAGAAGAAATCTAATATTCTCTTATTAAATATAATATGGATATCCAAAGATACTATATATATTTGATAAGATTTATTAATCTCTAAAGTTTAAATAGCATTCTAATTACGATGTATATTGTTGTATTTACCGAAAAGAAAATATTTTGTGTTTAATTATCTGAATTTGAGTATTTATGTTTTGCTGCTGTTTCTCTACATTCACATGCTTCTGTTGTTACTATCTTTAATGGCTTAAACTTCTCTGAATGGCGTGAGCAAGTTAATTTTTATTTAGGTATCTTGGATCTTGACTTGGCACTATTAGAAGAAAAGCCTATTGACATTACTGATACGAGCAGTGAGGCAGAAAAGTTAAAACATAAAGCATAGGACAGATCTAATAGATTATGTCTAAGTTTCATGTGAATGACAATTGCCAACAACATTAAGTCTACTCTTCCAGAAAGTGTAACAGCTAAAGAATATCTTAAGCTTGTGGAAGAGTGCTTTTGTTCCGCTGATAAGTCACTTGTAGGGACACTGATGGCTGAACTCATGACCATGAAATATGATGGGTCGCAAAATATGCAGCAACATGTCCTTGATATTATGGATGACTCCTTTCTAGTGTAATTTATTATGAACTCATTACCTTAAGAGTATGGGCCATTTCAAATTAACTATAACACTATTAAAGATAAATGGGATGTTAATGAATTGGCCAGTAAACTTACTCAAGAGGAAAGGAGATTACAAGCACAAGGGGATCATTCAATAAACCTAGTGGGTCAAGGAGCTGGAAAAGTTATCAAACCATAATCCAAGAAATTTAAGAAGAAAGCACCCATTAAAGTATCGCAGGTTGTTGATAATGATAAGAAAGGAAGAACGCTAAATGTTACTTTTGTAAGAAAAAGGACATTATCAGAAATATTGTCTGAAATGAAAAGCTTGGTTCGAAAAGAAATGTATCTTTCATTATGCTTCTCCATTTATGAATCAAACTTATCTGAAGTTTCTTCTAACACTTGGTGGTTGGATTCTGGTGCCACTACTCATGCTTCTAATATAATGCAGAGATTCCTTACAATTCAGAGCATAAACCCAAATGAGAACTTCTTATTCATAAGGAACCGAGAGAAAGCCCCAATTGAAGGCATAGGGACTTATCATCTTACTTTAGATACTGAGCATCACCTGAATCTACTACAAACTCTCTATATCCCTTTACTTTCTAGAAATTTAGTTTCTGTTTTGAAACTTGATGTTAATGGGTTTAGTTTTAAGATTGAAAAAGGATGTTTCAGTTTATTTAATAAAGATGGTTCCTTTATTGGTTCTGGAATTCTTATGGATAAATTATATAAATTGAAACTTTATGATAAATTTTTGCATCCCTGATGTGTGTTAATCAAAATATTAGAATTAAGCATAGTATGAAAAATGACAACTCTACTTTCTTGTGGCATAAACGTTTGGGTAATGTATCCAAAGAAAGACTACAAAGATTAGTAAAGAATGAGATTTTACCAAATCTAGATTTTACCAAATCTAGATTGCATTAAGGGAAAGCAAACCAAACATAACAAGAAAGGAGCTACGAGAAGTACTCAGCTTCTTGAAATTATACACATTGATATATGTGGACCTTTTGATACTCCATCCTTTAGTAGAGAAAAGTTCTTTATCACCTTTATAAATGATTTTTCACGTTATGGATATGTTATTTACTTAAAGAAAAATCTCAAGCTATAAATGCTCTTGAGGTATTTACTCAAGAGTTTGAAAGATAACTAGACAGAAAAGTTAAAATAGTAAGATCTGATAAAGGTGGTGAGTATTATGGAAAGTATAATGAATCAGGGCAAAATCCAGGTCCATTTGCAAAATTCCTCAAAAGACATGGCATATGTGCACAATATACTATGCCGGGCACACCTCAATAAAATGGTGTGGCAGAAAGGCGAAATAGAACATTAATGGATATGGTTAGGAGTATGATAAGTAATTCCTTATTACCAAAATCTTTGTGGACGTATGCTCTTAGAGCTGCAGTATATTTACTGAATATGATTCCTAATAAGGCAGTTTCTAAAACTCCTTTTGAGTTATGGATTGAAAGGAAACCTAGTCTAAGACACTTACATGTTTGGGATTGTCCAGTAGAAGCACGAGTGTATAATCTATATGAAAATAAATTGGATTCTCGAACTGTGGTTACTTTATAGGTTACCCAAAGAAATCCAAAGGTATAGGTTTTATTGTCCAAACCATAGTTCTAGAATTATTGAGACATGTAATGCCAAATTCATTGAGAATGGTGAAGTTAGTGGAAGTGCTGACAAACAGACTGTGGATATCAATGAAGTAAGGGTTCATGTTTCATTACCCATAAATGTTTCTGAATATATAATCATTCCTTACATTGTTCCAGAATTACAAAAACAAAACAACAATGAACAATGTTTAAATGAAGTACCCTATGAAGAGCCTAACCTACCAATAGCTGACAAAATTGAACCATGTGGAATAGCTTTAAGTAAACTCGTAAGGATACAAAAATCAGCTATTTCAGATGATTATTTGGTTTATTTGCAAGAATCAGATTTTGATTCTCGCATTTATGAAGATCCTGTTTCATTTTTACAAGTCATTAACAGTGATAAGTCTGATAAATGGATTAATGCTATGAAAGATGAATTAAAATCAATGGCTAAAATAATGTCTGGGATCTTAACGAATTGCCAGAAGGTTCTAAACGAGTTGGATGTAAATGGGTTTTTAAAACCAAACATGACTTGAATGGCAATATCGAATGTTTTAAAGCTAGACTTGTCGCCAAGGGTTATACTCAAAAGGATGGCATTGATTATAAAGAGACATTTTCACCAGTTTCAAAGAAAGATTCATTAAGAATCATTATCGTTTTGGTAGCTCAATATGATTTTGAGTTACATCAAATGGATGTGAAAACGGCCTTTCTTAATGAAGATATAGAGGAAGAAATTTATATGGATCAACCTAAAGGTTTTTCCATGGAAGAAAAGGATCATATGGTGTGTAAACTTAAGAAATCAATATATGGACTTCAACAAGCTTTCAGACAATGGTATATTAAGTTCAATGATACTATTACATCTTTTGGTTTTCATGAAAATATCGTTGATCGGTGTATTTACTGAAAGATTTGTGGAAGTAAGTTTATATTTTGGTTCTATATGTTGATGATATTTTGCTTGCTGCTAATGATTTAGGTATCTTGTATGAGACTAAAAATTTCTCTCTAAGAATTTTGAGATGAAAGATCTGAGAGTGGCATCTTATGTGATAGGAATTTTCATATTCAGAAAGAGGTCACATGAATTGTTAGGGTTGTCTCAGAAAACTTGCATCGAGAAAATTCTTGAGAAATTTAATATGAACAACTGTTCAACATGTGTTATCCTAATACAAAAAGGGGATAAATTTAGTCTTATGCAATGTCTAAATAATGATGTGGAACGTAAGCAAATGAAATCTATTCCATATGCTTCTGTTATAGGTAGCTTGATGTATTTGCAAACTCGCACAAGACTAGATATCAACTTCGCGGTCGGGATGCTGGGCCAATATCAGAGTAACCCTAGTATTGATCATTGGAAAGTTGCAAAGAAAGTGATGAGATATATTCAAGGAACTAAGGATTATATGCTCACATTTAGAAGGTCTGATCAGTTGGAAGTGATTTGATATTCAGATTCAGATTTTCCTGATTGTGTTGACAGTAGAAAGTTAACTTTTGGCTATGTTTCTATTGGGAGAAGGAGCAATTTCATGGAAAAGTGCCAAACAATCTATCATTGCCTCATCCACTATGGAAGCAGAGTTTGTAGCCTGTTATGAAGCTACGATTCACGCATTATGGCTACAGAACTTTATTTCAGGACTTAGGGTTGTCGACACCATTACCAAGCCGCTGCAAATTTATTGTGATAATTCTGCGGTGGTTTTTTTCTCCAAGAATGACAAATATTGCAGAGGTGCTAAACATATGGAATTAAAGTACTTTACTGTCAAGAAGGAGGTTCAGAAACAAAGAGTGTGCATTGAACATTTGACTAAAGTTTTATAACTACATAGAATGAGTCTTGGTTGTATTGAAGATTGATTATGATGATGTTATGTATTGAAGATTGATTATGATGATGTTGTGCCATTCTTGAGCTCATTAATATGATATGTTTCTCGTTTTATTTATTATTTCTTGTTTCTTATGCTTGCATACACTTACTGTTTTGAACAAGAAATTATCTTTAAGATAATTAAGTGAACATTAAGTTATTTATTTATAAATTATGTGACCTAATGTGATAAGTTGCTAATATAGAGTATATGGAAGGGAGTATTCAATTTAGATGTGTATGACCGCCATAATTCTTATTATGTAATTTATTATGTTAAAGTCAATCATGATGAAAGAACGACATTACAAAATTTAATTTTGTGTATATAATGTTTACATTATTAAATATTAATGTCATAAAAGAATATTAGTCTTTACGTTACAAAGGCGAAAAGTAGCTCTACCCATTGTTTTTCTTCTATATGTGTGCAAGAAGAAGCCTAATCGGATGTTAATGGTCCGAAAGTTTAAGCCATAAATATTAAGCCGTTAGTTCTAGTATTAAATGGAATTAAAGTCATTAATTGATGTTTGAGAAAAATACTAATGTTATATATATAAAAAGTTAGTAAGAATTCATCGTCATTTGTTATTTGTTATTAAAGGAATAAGATTAAAGAAGAGAAACTAGTTATTTACAGAAGAGGTTGTCAAAACCTAATCTGATTCAAGAATCAGATCTCTAAGTCTATAATGAACTCTGCAAAACCTAATCAGATTCAAGTCTCAAGTGTATAAAGTCTCAAGTGTATAATGAATTCTGCATCAAATAAATACTATTATGATAAATTCCGCATAGGGTAAGTATTTTTATATATAATTTTATATAATAAATTATTTATTGAAGATTCTATATTGCTAATAAAAAAAAGTCCTTGTGCATCAAAAATATGCAATGAAAAAGTCTTTATACATCAAAAGCTTTTAATCGGTGCACAAAGCATGTATCAATTGCACGAATTAATCGTTTCATTTGCGCGAATGCAATTACGGTGCAGGAGAAGACTCAATAAATCTTGACATGTATCTCGATACGTATAAACGGTTAATCTGCATGAACGAACAGCGCTTTGTGCCCCGAGGCCGGTGCAAAAAGTCTTTTCCCTCGGGCGATTGCATCCTCGTCTGGCCCCCAAAGTTGCATCAAACGCTCGCCCAGCCCACCCTTAAATATCAGGCCGAAACCAGCCGATCGCTGGCTCGACTCGACCGATCACCGGCAACTTCCATCCCTCGTCTCTCTTCGCTCTCCGCTCAGTCTCACGGTGTCTAGGGCAAGGAACGGGGTCCCGGGAGATCTGCGGGAATCCGCGAAAGTAACTCCGCGTCTCTCTCTATCTTCCCCTCTCTCTCTCCTTCTCCGCCCGAGGGAGATCCCCTGTTAAACGGACCTTATTCTCTTCTTTGGACAGCGGACGGGTGGGGAGTTTCTTTGCCATCAATCTATTTAGGGGCAGTCTAGATGCTGAGGGTAGAGTTCTAATCCAAGTGCTCACCTCTAATTCCCGCACAAAACGGGAAAAAAACAAAAAAGAACCTGTGATTCCGTCTCTACGCTCCTCTGTTTCTCCGTCTTTTTTTTTTTTTTTTTTTTCTTCTTCTTTAAATTTCTTCCTTTTTTTCCGTCGGGATTTTTCTGGGGTTACAATTGATGTTATTAAGAGGGTACCTCGGTTATATGCTTTCACACTGCTAGATTTTGATCATCGTTTCTGTTCTACTGTTTGATGATGGATTATTTCTTTTATCATGGTTTCAATTCTATATTTGAGCTTAAGTTGGGTTGGGAGTTCAAAATATGTGTTTGAATCAGGAAAATGAAAGCTTCAGTTTTATTATGGCTTATATTCTTTCTGTTGTGTTTTACGGTTATCTGTTTTAGGAAAACGAGAAATTAATTGTTTAATTTTCCTGCTGTTATTTTTTTTTTTATCATGTCATTCTCTGTTTCAATATGATATTGTAGGAATATACTGGTGTTATTATTATTGTCATAGACTCATAGTAGCAAGTAGTAACGTAATGGTGTTAGTAACACACTTGTGTTACTACTGTTATTATGTAGTAACATCATGTATTATTGATATGATTTTTTTTGTTTTGCTGACATTTATTTTAACGTTAATTTTTCTTTTACCATTGCTAAATATCTTTAGATCATGTGATATTGATAAATTGTTGAGAACAATGCAAATTTTAATCAATATTTGAAATATTTGAAGGTATAAATTATTTTATAGAATTTGCAAACATTCTATCACCTGGCCGGTCACCTAATTGCCTGGGCCATCGCCTAGGCTATATGAGGGTCCATCGTTAGAATTTGCCTAGGCTATTTGACAACTATAACCAAGGTTCATGTTGAATCTTGGCTTCTTTTCCAGCCAATTTCAATTTGCATAAATTTTGGTAAAGGTTTTGATCTTGGATACGTGTTCTAGTCCATGAATCCACCGATCATACAACGTTAAATCCACCTAGAACAAAATCTCTACAAGTTTTATTAAATTTTACCATCATTTTCCTGGATTTTTGAGACCAATTAAAAACAAAGTGGGGCCTAAGGGGACATTATTTTGTTCTTCTAAAATCTTATTTTTAGCCCCAAAATTTATAGATATAAGCCTTAATGCCATGAAAAATAACTGCAGGACTCTTGATCCTTCTCTCCTTGCTTGTTGCCACCTTGAAATGCTGAATAACCAACCAAAAATCAGATCAAACTGGCATCTTGGCACCACTCGTTCCATTCATGACTTGGGGCCATGGGGCTTGATCCACCTTGGCATTGGCTGATTTAAGCTGTTTGGATCTGGTTCTCCCAAAATTGGTGAGTAGCAGCCCTATTTGTACCAGCTAGGGCTTGGTACCACCTGTTCTTCAATCCTTTCTTTAAAATTAAAGTTGACCAGAGTTCAAGTGGTTTTGGGTTATTCCTAACCTTTTATCCAACCTAACCTTTGTTCTATTGTTGTGTTAATCTAGCAACCATTTGATCCGTGGTCGGTAGGTTCTTAAGCATTTAAAAATTTATTTTTAGAAACTCAAAACATTTTAGATTATAAAGAATGTTTTGGAACGTTAATTAATCTTGCTACATAATGTGATTATTGGATATAATAAGTTCATTAAACCGGGGTTTTAGGTCCTAGCTGGACATCCTATGAGATGCTAGGATAGGTTAATGTCCCAAGCATTGGGATAGGACCGTTCTGCCATCGTTCTAGCATCCCCATTGGCGCATCTTGGAACACCCTCGTCCCAAGTGTTGGGATTGGGTGAGACAGTTGTGTGTCCTGTTTCATGAACAAATCTAGATGGCTGCATCCTACAAGATTAAAACCTTGCTTAAAACCATTCCCTTTATCAAATAATACAATTAATACCCATCACATTTATTTTGTTGGTTGATGGGATCAAAACTATTCTTGAAACATTCCTCTTATATCAATAATGTGTATTACATTTGCTAGTACAAAAGGCCTTTATTTGATGAATTTACATTCTCGCTCAATCAAATCTATAGATTTTGTTGAACTCTACAACGTAATGTGGAATATATACTCAGTTATTTTATCATCAATGGTTGGCTGCCAGGTTATCATTTTTGGTTTTCTTTGGTGAAGTTTTGAAAGATTCATCAATAGTTTGAAGTCCCGAAAACCACTTTAATAAGCGTAATACCTCATTGTTAAGATATGACAAAACAGGTAGTGCACTTGTGAGCTATTGTTTTCTAAAAACAATCAAATTCTGTGTTAATATGATTATTGAAAACATTAAACCATGGTACATCTAAGACATTTAAGTATGACGTCAATAATCAGGTAGTTGTTATAGTTCTATTTTCCGACATGGTACAATCCTTATTGAGCCTCTCAAGTCTAGAATCTAGATTTAAGATTTATATTTGCTTTACGTTCACTATACTTTAGGGGTAATTGTGTAATAGAGTTAAGGCTTAGTTTAGGCCATCTTTAGCCTAGGCTTGATCTAAATTGTCCAATCTAAGCATGGACTTACTTTGAATCATTGTGCTAATCTTCTAGATGTGAAACCATTTGATTAAGCATTAAAATTAGACTAAATCACACTTTAATAAAGAGAAAAGTTGTGATCATGGGCAAGAGTTGTAGCAACATAGGTTTTAGTCTCAATATAGGTCTAGTTGTTATAGTAGATTCCAATATAGATCTTTATGCCACACGACAGTATGCTCTGCACTATAGGTTGCACAAGTTAACCAAAAAGATTTGTCATTTTACATATGACCAAATGTTAAAACTTAAAATAATAATATATCATAGTATATAAGCCTCATTTAGTACTGTGAGTACATGGACTTCTCCTTAATGAAGCTTATGTACTATGATATATTATTATTTTTAGTACAATTAGAAATAAAGATGGACGTAGAGTCAAAATTGAGGATCATGAAGTTTTTAAAAGTGATCAATTTTAATATTTAGAATCGATTATTCATAAGGAAAGAGAGATTAGAGATGATGTTGTCCATAGAATTAAAAGTAGATTGGATGAAATGGAGAAGTGCAATTAGAATATTTTATGATCATAAAGTATTTACTAAGTTGAAAGAAAAATTTTATAAGATAGCTATAAGACCCGCTATGCTTTATAGTATGAAATGTTGGGCAGTTAAAAAGTTGCATATACATAAGGTGAATGTAAATAAAATAAGAATGTTGAGATGAATGTGTAGTATTATAAAAAAAGATAGGATGAGAATGAAATCATTTGTCAAAAGATGTATGTAGCACCAATTGAGGATAAATTGAAGGAATGATGACTTAAATGCTTTAGACATATGCGTAAACCTAAAGATATATCTGTGCGAAGAAGTGATTTTATATATGTAGAAAGGAAAAAGAGATCAAGGTAGGCTGAAAATTATATGGAAGGAAGTGATAAAAAAAGATTTAAAATATTTGTATCTTACAAGGAGATATGACTCAAAACCAAGCAGAATGGAGAAAAAGGATTCACATAGCTGACCTGAACTAGTTTGGGATTAAAGCCTTTTTTTAAAAAAATTGTTGTTATTGTTGTTATATTTGTTTTTTGTGAATTTAATGCCTATACATCATTAATGTGTAAAAAAGTTGTGATATCAAAATATATGTGATGAGTTGCTTGAATATATGCAATGTTCCTGTTCATTTGCACTAAATGCAATTATCTAGGATAAATTATGGCTTATTTCTATAAATTAGTCAGAAACTTTATTTATTCATTTTGATGATATGTATGCACTAGTATAAAGAAATTAAATAAAAAAAAGTTCTTATAGGTAATTGGTTAAGTTGTCTATCTTAGCTTGCCATTTATCAATTTTGTATTAGACTTGTGTAACTTTTCTTGCAACTGATACCAAGTGTAGGCATGATATGCATACTCTGCTGGCCCTTGATTGGCATGAGCATGATACTGGAAACTTTGTTCGTTGATCTGTGTTTATATCTGTGCACATTTAGGCTGTGTATGTATAGAACTGGGTTTTGGTTAGTCTTGTGGAGGCCAAGTGTCGCCTATTCTCAACACAGATTTATTCCAAGACGAAATATCTCAGCCCATCAACCAAACCTTGAAAATCTTTTGAGTTTCTTTGTTATCTTTCAATTAATCTCAAATTTGTAGTGAAATGAATTGCATCAAGATATATTAACTAGTAAATTGAAATTCCTTATTACTGAAAGAAATTGCATGCTTTCTTTCATTAGTTTGTCTCTTCCTCTGCCTTTTTTTCTTAATGTAGAAGTTTGATGTGCTGTAGACTTCTGATGTACACTCTTTTGCATCCTAAATGGAATAGGATGTCTCTTGTTGAAGAGGTGGACAGAAACAGAATACGAGCATATCTTCAGGCATTGTATGCTGTAAAATATGTGAAGGAGGACAATGTACCATGTCAGATTGAGGAGGTACCTATAATTGGATTTCTTTTCTTGATTATCTTGTCATCAATCTTATCTTCAAATGATGCAGAAATATTTTTCCAATCTCAGGGTCTGTTCTTGGGTTCTGTAGGAGTAGCTCTCAACAAGCAAGTGTTGAAAAGTTTTAACATCAGTCATATCTTAATTGTGGCCAAATCACTGGACCCTGCATTCCCAAATGATTTTATTTATAAGAAGATTGAAGGTAGGAAGAATTCAGTGTAACCATGATTGAAGACATGAAAGCTTTTCTTTCCTTTTTCCTCTTCATTTCCCAATTCTCTTTATTTGTGTGCAATGATATTGCTATCTAGACTTTGTTTGATATGTTTCATATGATATTTTTTTTTTCCTTGCAGTAGACTTATGATCTAGGAATTGGGTTTCTAGTAATCTTTATATCCTTTTGTATCTATATGTTCTTAGACCATGATACAGGTCAACATAGAAGTCAAGATAATGAGAATGCCAAAGCCAAACACATATATCCATTTGATGCAAGCAATTTCTATTTTAAGTTTTTGGCTTCGACTCTATTATTAACAACCAATACTTGATATCATATATATTTGAGTTCTTTATAAATCTCTTTTTATATGTTTTAAGCATCTCAGTTTTTCTTAAGAACCCCTGTGATTTGCAAGTCAGTCTGCATTTATTTTCTTGTTGGCAAAAGGGAACTCAGGTCCTTACAGAAAAGAAACTGTAAGATCCAGTGGAAATGAGTCTGGAAAGATCGGGTGACAACTCGTCAATCCAGGTGGCTATCTAGAAAAAGTTGGATTTGAGAATTGCAACCCAGTCTGCATAACCACTGCCCTCCCAATAAGTGTGATTCACACGAAAGCTTTCTAGTATGAGCATGGTGGTGTATGTTGAAAAGAAGCTGACAGTCAGGCGTGTTAGTAGGAATATCAGTATACTTCATGAGGGTCCACATCATACTCAAATAACACTTATGACAGAAGGAAAAATTGTGGCAAACATATCTAATGTTAATTGCATCGCATGGATTATTATATTGAGCAATAAACTGGATGCATGCACATTAGATACATGCAGCAAGATTGGAAAATGTTAAAATAGTTTTGTTGAGGGAGAGAGATGATTATTGGAGAAGATGTAGGAGTTACAATATATAATACCATCTGAATTGAGATTAGTTGATTTCTTTTTGTATATTTTGAAGACCCAAGGAGACCTTGATTTAAAGGAAGGTGGTCTTTGGACAAAAAGAGGTGCTCAAGGAGTGATGTAAAAACTATTTTCATTGCTCAAGGTTTGGCCCTTATGGCAAAGGTGTAGAAAATTCATTGTTACGTCTTTGAATTCTTATCATTTTTCTTAATTTCATGTTTTGGCATATCCATCAAGGGAATATCTTCTTCTTTTTAATGGAATCATTTTTCATCCTTTAAAGTAATACATTCTTGTACATTCTTTTAGTAATTTAATCAGTCTTCACGTTGAAAATGGGTTTGAGCAACTTTCTATCAATTTAAAATATGAAGTTCCTATTCATTTTTTATGCGGCAAGATGTTCTTATACATGGATGTGAGGAAATATTAGTAAAATATAATGATGGTGTTGACCTTTATATTGATTTTGATGAATAACAAAAACTACTTGAGTATATTCCTTTTGGTACTAATTATTTTGATTAAGTATTTTAGAGATTTAAACCATTAATTATTCAAAATTACAAGGAAAATCGAGCTTGGTCTTGAGTCTCGCTTTAAGTGTCAATTTCAGCATTTAGAGTCGACTCCTATAGTCAAGGAGCCGACTTCGACACGTTTCGGCATGCATTGGCACTTTTGGCATGGGCTCGAGTCGATTCCAATAGTAGCTCGAGTCGACTCGGTCAAAAAGACAGAGAGACCTCATTTTTGCAATGAGCTCAAGTCGATTCCTGCAGGGTCACGAGTCGACTCGATCAGAAAGTCAGAGAGACCTCATTTCTGCGACGAGCTCGAGTCGACTCTTACAGAAGCTCGAGTCGACTCGGTAAGTTATACAGAGACTTGCAAATTTGGTGTTTAGCTCGAGTCAACTCCCGCATTAGTTTGAGTTGACTCCCGAAGAACTTGAACTTGAATTGACTCCCAGCAAAGCAAGAGACGACTCCTCTATGGGTTGACACTTCACTTTTTGGACAACCCGCGTTCAAGCTGACTTAAGGTCTATTCGAGTCAACTTGAGCCTATCAGGAGCTGACTTCAGGACTGTCAAAGACCTTCAGAACCTGACATTTTTTTCAACGGACTTCAACAGCTCTTTCTATATTCGTGCTACACGCTCTTCCAACTGTAAATAATGGTTAGTTTTCTTCTAAAAGTGGATTTGAAAGGTGATTATAAGTAAGAGCCCTGGGTTGATTCAAAAAAGGAGAAGAACAAGAAAAATAAAAGTGAAAATATTCAAATTTCAAAAGACCTAGAGTAAAAACATAGGTTAAGAAAAATTCAAGAATCCGAAGCTAATCTTGAGGGATTTCCATCAAATTAAAGGGAGAAGAAGAGAGCCCTAGTTCTTCCAAAGTTTCAACGTCAAAGAATCTTCCAAAGTTTTAAGCACATCTTGAGGAAGATCAAATTGAGGAAAAAAAAAAAAAAAAAAGAAGAAAAGCTCAATTTTAGAAATCTTCTAATTAGGCTCCTTCTATTTTTATTTGATTACATTATTTTATTTGCTCATTTTGGAGCTTTATTTCTGTTATAACTAAACTCTTTATTACATTTGTAAGTTGATTCAACCCTGATTGAATCAAGAGGGCAGTTTGGCCTTATGCAAGCTAGGAGGCTTGTGAGAGGTTATGTGCTGGTGATCCTGTAAAAACCAGCTGGGTTCGTTGTGCTTTTGGGGTAAAACAATAAGTTTGAGTTGTGAGCTTGTAAAACAACTCCGCTATAATCGGGGAGATTATAGTGAGGCCGAAAAGATCCTTAGGAGTGGACGTAGGTGTAGTTAACACCGAACCACTATAAAATCTGTGTTCGCCGTGCTTGATTCTTTTCTCTCCTCTCCCTTCTCTATACTCTGCTTGGATTATATGATGGATGAAGTGGAATGATGCAATTTAGGAGAAGATAGTAAAAACTAAATAAAAAATGAAGTGACGCTAGGCTATATTTTCATGTAAAAGAGCAGAAATTTTTATGAAGGGATTTGCATGTTAAACTAGACTTGGATGAGAATCCTTCAAAATAGTAAAGAGAAAGGATCTTTGTGGCTAAGAAACCACACTGGCTAGGGCTTAGTTGCTTTAATATTTCAGATCGAAAAATGTTGAAAGAGGGGTACCCGATCATTAATATATCAGAGATTGGAAGGTTTACACTCAAGGATGAAGTTTTTGGATGACAAGGAGATTCCTCTAGTTGTAGGACTTCTTGTATCTGTTTCTTGTCACGAAAGGCATTCTTCTTTGGAACCTGGAATTTTCGAGGGTCCTACACAAATCAAATTAGAGTTAAGAACATAAAAATTTGGTGGAGTATTAATGAAACGAAGGAAGAGAGAAAGGGAATGTTGAAATTAAGATGAAGCTTGGCGGATTTGAGGTAGATTGACCGGCCTTCTTTGTGGAGTCTTCTTACACCTTGGAAGATGGGATGGGATGATAGAATAGAATGAAGAATGGCTAATGGATCTTGGTGTAGAGATGACTTTCTTAAGGTAGCTAAGGGCCTCTCACCTACTCCCTTTCGGAGGACATTTACCAATACAAATGGAAGAAAATAAACTCAACTTTTATTGATCATAAATTGTCTTTACAAGAGAGCTTGGAGTAGTATTTATAAGTCTCCAAGGGACTTTTGAAAATTTGAATTACATGGAGCTTTTTATGGAAAGTTGCAACCTAAGCTTGCTATAAGGGTGGAGGGTTGAAACAACTTATAACTAAACTTAAGAAGAGGAGAGAAAAGTAGGCAGCTCCTTTGAATTTGAATTCCCCTTGGTGATGTGGCATATGATGATGTGGCTTAATGAGGTATACACCAAGAGGTTGATATGGCATCCAACAATGCTTGCTGAAGTGGTGTCCATCTTGGATTGATTTGTTGGAGTGGTTGAATGCATCCAATCTTTAAGCTCATTTGCTTACCTTGAACCCAATTCCATACTTCTCTTAGACCCAACTACTAAACTCACTAAATACAAATCAATTTGACCCTACTTGGACTCAAGAACCCAAATTGAAATAAACTAACTTTAATTACATGACTCAAATTCAAAAAAGTAAAATTATTACTCTATTTATAGGGCATATGAAAGAATTAAATCCATATTAAATTAGATCGAAGCCTCATTCGAACTTTGGTGTCCACACCAATTCTCCTAGGATGGGATGAACTTGATCCTGTCGAGTAAGGACTGGTCTGACTTTGATACCTTTCTAGCAGGTCTGGATCAATTTGCTGCAGATCCTCTTGGTGATCCAGGAATCCTTGGATTTTAGCCTTCCTTGCTATCGAATCAGATAACATTGATAGCTTTTATTTCTAGTGGTAATTGCCTGATCATCCAAGATACGTTCAATCCTATCTCTTCGCTCTGGCTGAATTGCTGGTGGACACTCAGGTAGGATTTCACTCTCAAGGCTAGGTAAGGTCCAAAAGGCTCACTAGGAATTAACGTCGGTTCTTTGTATTCTTTCATATCAGAAATATTAAATGTTGAACTAATGCTATAATCTGGTGGTAACTCTAACATATGCATTAGGTCCAACTCTCTTTAATACTTTGAAAGGTCCAGCTTTCCGGGCATGCAGTTTCTTCATAGTTCCCGACGAGAATCTTTCAGGTTAAGTTTAACCATGACAAAGTCCCATGTATCGAATTCTTTCATTCGTTTACGTGAATTGGCCATATGCTTATAGACTTCATTGCTCATTTGAATTTTCTTACTAATCTCCTTATGCAATTCCTTAATATGATGTGTATATGACTCGACGGACTCAGACATTCGTGAATGAGTGGGTAATGGAATGAGGTCGATAGGTTTTTTATGTTTATAACCATGGACAATCTCAAAGGGACTTTTACCAATAGTCCTATTGACTGAGCTGTTGTAAGCGAATTTAGCACGAGGTAATAGTAGATCCCAGTCTCCTAGACTCTCCTATAAAACACCTTAAGAAGTTCCCTAGACTTCTGTTTACTACTTTGGTCTGTCCATCAGTCTGAGGGTGGTAAGCAGTTAAGAAGTTCGGTTTTGTTCCTAGTAGGTGCCAAAGGGTTTTCCAAAAGTAACTCGTGAAACGAACATCCCTATCAGAAACAATGGTCTTAGGTAACCCATGCAATTTGACTACTTGATCGAGAAAAAGCTTGGCTACCCTAAAGGCATCAAAAGTTTGGGAACAGGGTATAAAATGGGCCATCTTTGAAAATATTGTTGCACCAGCCATCATATCTAACATATTGTCTAAACGGGGTATAGAAAACCTATACTTAGTTGCGATCTTATTAATGGCACGATTGTCTACACACATCCTCCAAGTGTCATCTTTCTTAGGGGTCAATAACACGGGTACAATACATGGACTCAAACTTTTCCTAATGAATCCCTTTTGGAGTTCTCCAACTTATTTTTGTAACTCAGCATGCTCACTAGGGTTCATCCTATAATGTGGTAGATTTGGTAATATAGCACCAGGGACAATCTATGGCATGTTGGATATCCCTAAGTGGTGGAAGGTGATCAGATTGATCTTTAGGGAAGACATCTTGAAACTTCGTTAAAATTTCTTTTACTTCCTGGGGTTGTTCCTTCCGGGGTTGGTTCTAGATTTTTTGGGTTGATAGGATCCAAATTAGTGAACCTTCATTAATTTCCTTTTCTAAGTCTTTATCATTCATCAAATGCAATCTCTGTTTCTTTTCCTTCAAATTATTAGACCCTCTTAATGTTGTCTTTGGGTGGAAAAGGGTTTATAATTATCTTCTTTTCATTAAAATTAAAGAAACAAGAATTAGATCGATCAAATAAAGTAACATCATGATCATATAACCAAGGTCTGCCAAAATAATGCTATTAACCCCCATTGGAAGTATGTCACACCAAACTTTCTCTAAGTATGACTGGAATTGCACCTGAACTTGACATCTAAACTTGATCGGTATCGAAGTGGAATCTATCCAGAAAACCTTATAAGGGTTGGGATGGGAAGCAGTGGGTAATCCTAAATCTTAACAGTATTAGTTGAAATTGCATTGACACAACTCCCACTATCTATAATGATTTTGCACGCTTTCTCCCCTATTTTGACAAAACTTTGTAGGATGTTAGTCCTACGCCAGTCTTCCTGCTCTTTAGTCCGGGTCGATATATCTAACAACTCCTAAAAACTCAAACGAGTCTAAAACTTCTTCATCTCCATCATACTTATCAGTTAGATTTACTTCTGCTTCATAAATCTCTTTCTCCAAATTCTCAATTGATTCATCAACTTCTTTCTCTACTTCTCCTATATGCAAGGCTCTAGTAGGACATTGGCTCGCATAATGACCTACCTTATGACATTTGAAACAGTGTATGTTTTGAGTATTACTCCTTTGAATTTCTGGACTCTTTTCTTTATCAATCCTTCGAACTAAAGGAGTATCGGATATGGATCAGCTAAAATGAGTCTGACTTGGATTAGGCCTTTGGCTTCGGGCACTCATCTTATTGGATTCAGGCCGACGAACAAATGGTACTCTTTGAAATCTTTCGAAGTTCCTAGCTACCTGGTATGCTTGTTCTAAGTCATGGATTTCTTTAAGGAACGGTTCTCTCTATAAATCTCTTCCCTTAAACCGTCTCTAAATTTGGATAGGGTTATAGCTTCTGATTCAACAATACTACATCGCATAACATATTCATCAAACTTAGTAATGTATTCCGACACAGGCCTATTTCCTTGACTTAGCCGTTGCCATTGGTTCAGTAACCTTTGCTTATAGAAAATAGGTAGGTACTTCTTCCTAAGCTTGATTTTCATGGCTTTCTAAGTATCTATTGGCATGTCTCCTCTTTTCCTATATAGTCGCTCAACATTTTTCCAATGCAACCTAGTTTGTCGGATTAGCCTAAGCTTGGCAAATTTAAACTTTCTGTCCTCTGACATTTCATACCATTTAAAATATTGGTCCATATCTCCCTCCCAATCTATGTACACCTTAGGGTCTAGGTCCCCATCAAAAGTGGGTGTATCAAGTCGAATACTCTAAGGGCTTTTTCATCTTGATCAATGTAGTCATGATGAGGTCTTCTTTGGTGGGGTTCAACAATAGGTTCAGGACATTGGACTCTAGGATTCAGGGTGTCATTCTGGGTGATTGAGGCTCAGGATGAGTCATATGGGATTCTTCTAAGGAATCAATCCTTTCTTGCATCTGGTCAAACCTAGTGTTCAATTGATTATACGGGTTGACCTGGATTGTACTAGTATGGGGTCCCTGATCTAATTGTCATACAAAGCAAATGGACTCGTTCTAGAGTGTGCTAGACCTAGAAGCCTAAACCAGATGTTTAGTCAAGGTGACAATCTAGACTGTAGTAACTTTGCACCTAGCCAGGTAAGTGTAAGGTTGGTGGAGGTCCCTCGTTGCTTGCCTAAAAGACCAATTAAAATTGGCCAGGTAAGCGGACCAGTCCACCTTCCTTCGGGCTCGTCCTTGAACCACTTGCCGTAGACACTAAATGCATAAGCACACAGAAAAGATGTCTACACTGACTTGACACTGGTTTGAATCCGACTTTGTGGGTGTCCCTAGCTCACTAGAGCAAATTAGATTACTACTTTCTTTTAGTTAAAGGCTTGGGTTCGCACATAAAGGATTGTGGTTTTTGGGCTAAGGAAAGGTGATGAAATCCTTCCCTTATCTTGTGATGAGAGTGCCTTTAAGATAGCTTATGCAAATGATGGCATGCAACAAAGCAATGTCACTACACTAATTAAGAATGTAACTTCAAACAAGTTATAATTAACTAAACAAGAATTCAAAATTTAAATTTCAAATTTGAATTTCACATTTCAAACTTCAGAATTTAAATTTTAAATTTTAAATTTTAAATTCTAAGTTTTCTTAGAAAAAAATTTTAAATTTAAAATATGGCCAAAATTTAGGTGTCTAATGTGCTAGAAAGAAAACTTTCATGCAATCATGCAATCACTAGGCACATACATGCAACATTCATTAAGCAAGCATTAGCATATTAAACCTTTAACAAAAGACCTCACATCCGGCCGTAGCTCATTATTTCCATGGACGGATAGTATACCTTTCCGGGTTTTGAAAGTATATCCCGCTCAAGAGGCGTGAAACCTAGAATTAAAGTTATGAAAACTTATGCAAATGTTAAAAGAAACCTCAGATCTGAAACCTATTGAAAAAATTTTCAGATATGGTTTGAATTGGCACGACTTAATTTTAGAGTCTAATATGAGATAAGATTCATAAGAGTAGAAAAGAACTCCATGAATTCATCCTTAAATGAATGAAATTTTGGCCCTATGTTCTATATTCTATATGCAGAAATTGCAGAAAGTAATAGAAAATACAGAATGAAAAAATATGTCCTAACCTACCATGCTCTGACACCAATTTGATAAGGGATGAAGTGGAATGATGCAATCTAAAAGGAGATAGTAAAAACTAAATGAAAAATGAAGTGAAGCTAGGCTACATTTTATGTAAAAGAGCAGAAATTTTTATGAAGGGATTTGCATGTTAAACTAGACTTGGATGAGAATCATTCAAAATAGTAAAGAGAAAGGATCTTTGTGGCTAAGAAACTATACCGGTTAGGGCTTAGTTGCTCTAATATTTCAGATCGAAAAATGTTGAAAGAGGGGTATCCGGCCATTAATATATCAGAGATTGGAAGGTTTACACTTAAGGATGAAGTTCTTGGATGACAAGGAGATTCCTCTAGTTGCAGGACTTTTTGTATATGTTTCTTGTCATGAAAGGCCTTCTTCTTTGGAACCTAGAATTCCTAGGGATCCTACACAAACCAAATTAGAGTTAAGAACATAAAAATTTGGTGGAATATTAATGAAATGAAAGAAGAGGAAGGGAAGGTTGAAATTAAGATGAAGCTTGGCGGATTTGAGGTAGATTGACCGGCCTTCTTTGTGGAGTCTTCTTGCACCTTGGAAGATGGGATGGGATGGTAGAGTAGAATGGAGAATGGCTAATGGATCTTGGCATGGAGATGGCTTTCTTGAAGTAGCTAAGGGCCTCTCACCCACTCCCTCTCGGAGGACATTTGCCAACACAAATGGAAGAAAATAAACTCAACTTTCATTCATCATAAATTGTCTTTACAAGAGAGCTTGGCGTAGTATTTATAAGTCTCCAAGGGACTTTTAAAAATTCGAATTACATGGAGCTTTTCATGGGAAGTTGCAACCTAAGCTAGCTATAAGGGTGGAGGGTTGAAACAACTTATAACTAAGCTTAAGAAGAGGAAGAAAAGTGGGCGACTCCTTTGAATTTGAATTCCCCTTGGTGATGTGGCATGTGGTGATGTGGCTTGATGAGGTGTACACCAAGAGGTTGACATGGCACCCAACAATGCTTGCTGAAGTGGCGTCCACCTTGGATTGATTTGTTGGAGTGGTTGAATGCATCTAATCTTCAATCTCACTTGCTTACTTTGAACCCAATTCCATACCTCTCTTAGACCCAACTACTAAACTCACTAAATACAAACCAATTTGACCCTAATTAGACTCAAGAACCCAAATTGAAATAAACCAACTTTAATTATATGACTCATATTTAAAGAAGTAAAATTATTACTCTATTTACAGGACACATGAAAGAATTAAAGCCATATTGAATTAGATCGAAACCTCTTTCGAACTTTGGTGTCCACACCATTATATCTCACTACACTTAGACTTCTTCCATCACTGCACTTACACTTATTGGTTTAAATTAGTTTAAATTTTTTAAAGAACCCAATTCATCCGTCCTTGGGTTGCCATCTGGGCCAACAGATGGCACACTTAACTTCCCAGAAGTTGACTTTGGTTTTTTTGGTAAAATATATTTGAGCCGTATGATTAAGTATCATAAATCATGATTCTCTAGACGACAACAACTACTACTATTGTTTTTTTTTTTTTGCCAGAGACTCTGATTTAGTGATCGATTGCTTAATAGGGTATTGCTATTTTTTCATTGCAATCATATTTTTGCTATATAATATGAGTAACATTAAGAAGCAAACGTAAGATTCAGAGGGGGAGAGATGATTGTACTAAGGAAATCTTGGAGTTGCACTAATAGATTGTGGATTGCACTAATAGAATATAATCTGTACTTGGACTGGTTGATATCTTGTTATATTTGGAGACCGAATGAGACTCTTATTGAATGAAAAGAGGGAGAAATCTTGGGAAACTTAGACAGAAGATGCATGGAGTAATTTAGAATGGCTTTTCTTGCCCTAGTTTTGCCCTTGTTATGTTCAGATGGCAAAGGGAAGAATCCTTATTATGTTTTTAGATTCTTATCATTTTGTAGATACATTTATCAATATATTTATCAAAAGAATATGTTCATAATTTTTTAGTGGCATAAAATTTTATAGTAATATTATTATCTGCATGTCTCATTCTTTACACTTCACATTCAAAGGGGTTTTGGGCAAGTTTCTACCAATTTAAAGCAGGAAGTCCTATACCCATTTTTCTATGTGCTGAGTTTTTCTTAGATATGGAAGCAGAGTAAATATTGTGAAGCACATTTAACTGCTGCCTGATTGAATTTCCCCCCCTTATTTAACAGTATATTTGAGTTGTACTTTCAACAACTAGCTACTCATGATTCTCTGGACAACTACTATTTCTTTTGTTTTTTAGCAGTTCTTTTTATGTAGATATTTTAATTTAGTGACTCTGGTTGCTTGCTGTGTTTTTGTTTCTTTATATTTCCATTGCAATGTGATACTTGTCCTATATACCCTAGTAAGGTCAGGAAACTATTTTAAATCAGTTATTTCTCCCTTTAGCTATGTCTCAGAGTATTTTCAGCTGTTAACCTAAATTTTTAGTTGGGGCATATCATGTTTTTCATTATCTTTTTAAACAACTTCTCATCCTTTCTCTACCATATTGTTTGTAAAATGATTGGTTTATCAGTAATCAGGATCTGTCCTGGAATAGTAAATCTTCTTGTTTTTATTGTTGTCAAATACCTCAAATGAGTTATGTTGTTGTTTCTTCTTTATAAACTATATACTTTGGCCGCTAGTGATCAACATGAAGAGTTAGTATTCTCCCAACTGATGCAATATTTATTGTTGCACTTTAAGAACCTTCAATTACTGGTCACCATTCCTGCCACAATTTATTTGTTGTTGAAGGTTTAAATTTGTGGATAAACACACTTTGTTATCAATTTTATCATGTCATGCATACATTTATATTCATTGGATGAGACACTGTAATATTGTATCATTATAGGCTGTATAGATTGAAAATCAATATTTTACGGAACTAGGATAGAAGTTATGAGTTTGGCCCTTTCAATTTTAAAGGTTTAAGTGGTCTAGTAACTCCAGTTTTGGGTTGGCATAATAAGCTGCTATGGTGTAAAGTTGCTTCTGGTTGAAAGCTTGAAAGAGTTGATTTAGCAGTTATATCGGGAGATGGTTAGAGGGAATTATCTAATAAGATTTAAGGTGAAAACTAGGTGTAACTACCTTCAAGCATTAAGAAATGATGCTGGAAACTCCATAAACATCGGTGCAATTAGAATGCTATGTTGTAGTCTTCACCACCAAAATGACAAAGGGTTCTTAAGAAGTCATCATGTTTATCATGGGCAGTGTGAGCCTCAAAAAGGATATATTGCACACCTTATTTTTCGTTCCTACTGGTCCTTTTAAAGAATCTTAACAGAAATTCTCTTTTAACTCATAGAGTTCCCTAATTTTTTTAAAGTTGCAAACAGCAATTTAATGTTAGTCAGTCACTAAGAAAGTCAAGATAATTGTCAATGTTTGCACCTCTCTGCTTTCTACTTGATACAAGATTGATGGTCAGAGTCATGATTGCTTGGCAAGGACCTTTTCCCTGCATCTTGTTTTTTTCCCTCCTTACTGAGTTGTTCTTGCAGTATGATACTCTCAAAATCAATATTGATGAAGCAGTTTGGTGAGGCACGGCTGATGCTGGTTTTCTTTCAGTCATTTAGCAACTTTCAGGATTTCCATGGCTGTGGCTGTTTCTTTAATGCTGCTATGTTCCTAAGACTCAGCTCTGGGGAACCTGGGATGGCTTCTCTGAGGCTCTTGAATTTTTCTGGCTTCAGAAAACGAGGTTTAAGGGAGATTCAACCACTTTAATCACCTGGCTGAATACTAATGACACCAGAACTCTATATCATCATTGAAGTCTTGTGAGTATACTTGATCTTGAGAAGTACTTGATCTCCTTAAGATCAGTCATATTCACAGGCAGGCAAACTAACAAATTATTTGATTGGGATTAAGGATGCTGATCCAGTAATTGAGGTAGGAGAGATTTTCTGCAGCTTATTAATGCTGATACATGGGATTGTTATCTCCTTTAGTTGGGATTAGTCCTGAGAGAATTGGTGTTTTGTTTTCAAGGGGGAAAAAGGCTCACCCAACCATTTATTAGGAGTCCAAAAATGGCCGAACACCCTGAGAAGAATACCCATAAGTTGAATGCCAGAACCTTGAAACTTCTTTCTTCTGTCATGTGAGACCCACAAAAAGTGGAAAAAGAAAGAGAAAAAATGAAATGAATCCCAATTTGCTACTCCTTTTCATCACATTATGGTCTTCTAACAAACCCTAAATTTCTGCCATCAGATGGAGCGAATAAAGCTCGAATTCTAGCTTCTCAAAGATTTCGTTTCATGATGACAGAATCTTTAACATTATAAATGGGGCTGATATTCCAATTTTTTAGCAACTTAAAAGCACAAATATTCCAACTCATATTCTTTAATTTTTTTTTTTTTTTTGAATTGAAAGGGAGGCAAACCTCCCAAATTTTACTAAAATATTCCTTGATGTGTCATGGGGTCCTGCTCTTTGGCCTTATGACTTTGTACTGCCAAGGTACCAACATCATACTTCACGAATGTCTTGCATAAACTAACCTTTGCTTTGTAGTCTGTTTGACTGGTTGAATCATCTGCCTGCTTCTTTATGGATTCTGTGGTCGTGAGCATAAGTAAGCTTGCTTACTGGAACAAATCCAAAACTTGGCCCAATAGTTAAATTCAGGCATATGTAAAGTGGGCTGCATTGCGTAATTTCTGAAAGGAAATTACAAAATATTTCTAATATTGTGACCGCATAGTTTGGCCACCTATTTGCAGGGGAGGAGTATTGGGATGCTGAAGTGCTAGTTGTCAGTAAGCTTCCACAAACTCTGTCAGGAGGAGGTCATCAACTTCTAATTATTAGCTGAAAATTTTTTTTCATTAACCAACACTGTCAGAAGGAGGTCATTTTCTTGACACATGGTCTTTGGTTTCTATGAAGACAGATCACTGCTTTGAAGAACATTATGGCTTTCTTGAAAATGCCGATATTTTCCTATAGCACAGAGTACAATGTGTCTGTTTTAGAAAATTGATCAAAACACAAACAGGATCATGTCCTAGTGAAGGGACCTGGTGGTATTAGCAATGGAATGTAAAAACTCTCATATTACTCCCAATAGTTGGATAACATTTGCTGCACTGTCAAAAATCTTTATCTAAAAGAACCTATATGTTTCGATTGCAATATTTTTGTTCTGTTGATATTTGTCTGAGGGGCTGGGTCATGAAAATGCAACCCCTATGTAACTGTCTTATTAAGAAGACAAGACATTCATGATCCAATCCACGACATAGAATTAACTTGGGATGTCTTGTTGTTTTGTGGCAAATCCTTAGAACAACTCCAAGAGTGTTTTACCGTTGTAGTTTTTGATGAACCAATCGAAGGCAACTTCCTCCATTAAGCAAATGGTCAGCAAAACCTGTCTTCTTGATGTGTTGACTAGATGGCGATCAGCTCCTCATACTATGAACATATAAACATGAGTAAATTAAAGAACTGTATCATGCACATTATCTGTAAAGAACTCTAGCATTGACATTATCTGTCCACATTTCATCTAAAAAACTGGAATGATAAATTACAAACCCTTTATATATGAGATACAAAACAATACTTGAACCATCATACAAAACCCAAAACTATAAGCCAAACATTATTACTTGGTTTCATTTAACTTCTAACCAACAAAAGCAAGCAACTTAGGAAGTACAAATACTTCAAATCATATGCTGTTTCTTATAATATCATCAATATTTGTCACATACTTCTTGGATACAGGTCTGATACTTGTGTTAAGTATTCTATTTCTCAAAACTAAAAAAATTCTTTGGATACTTCCAGATATGCTTTTGATACTTTCTTAATACATCCAAAAATCAAGGGAAGGTCAATTTTGTAGTCTTTGATATTAATGTTAAAATACGTGTGGATTATCTTCTATGGAATAATGAATATATAATGAGCTTGTAAAAATTAATGCCACCATATAGAGTGTGGAATAGGTTACTCTGATAACTTATGGTGCTTTATTGATTTTCTTTAACATATGTATTTTTATGGATATATATACACATACTTATATTTGTACATCTATATATCCACTCATCATTAACCTAACTGACTAGTCGTATTGTATCCAACCTTTTCAAGGTTTTCTATTCTAGCATTTGCCTATCTTGTTTCCATATTTTTGTTTTATAGCAACCGTCTAGCTATGGGGCTAAGTGTTTCGGATATCAATGTATCCATATATGTATTCATTTTTGCTTGGTGAATATGGATATGAATATGGATATTAGTTGGATTAAAAATTCATATCCATATTTATTTTTAAATAGATATGGATGCAAATTAGAATTTGAAAGCATTGATACAAGTTTGATAATTAAACTTTATGATAACTAAATAAAAATATTGCTAAGTGGAAGATAAATTAATTTATTACCATATTAGTATGGTCACTTATTTTTCTTAAAATTTCATGAGTGTTGTATAAGATTAAATAGGATTACAAGCAAAATTGGATATTTGGATGTGGTTCGATAATTCTCTATCCATATTCGTATTTGTTTTTCTTTGATGGATGTGGATGTGGATGTGGATACAGATATTAATTAGATGATCAAATTTGTGCCCATATCCAGATAGATTTGGATACGAAAATGGATTCAAATGGATATTATTCGATTGACTTGCACTCCTACTTCTTGGTAAAGAATATCATTAATTCTAACATGAGAAACATTAAATGCAACTGCAATCACATTTAAAAAGGGTTTGGGAGCTCCAAAACTATCTTCTTGGATATCTTCAAAAGCTTTGATTGCTTTGTCCTTTAAAAATGGCCTTTCTCCACATGTTCATTAGTTGGACTCTTGATGGGATTTAACTTTTGAGTCATTATTTGTTTTACATGGTCAATCATCGCACCTTGTTTTAGAAAAGCCACTAAAAAGTTATTTCAATGATAATTTGGATTTAAACCCTAGTTCTTGTCAACTCAGATTGCTTTCAATCGGTCCATTGCAACTATTAGTTGAGCTCTTATGTTGCATACAACACTGTGAGGTTACTCTATTGGCTTGTATGATTATCATCTATGATGCACTAAAATGAGCATCTGTATTATCAGAATTGCTTTTCATTGGCTACTATAATAAAAGCAAGCAATGATTTACTCAGTGTAAGGCATGGATCTTTTTCCTGTGTAAATCAGTACTTACATGTTTTCTCTTTCCCTTAAGAAATTTTAAGCCATGTAATTTGAACAAATAAAACAGTTAATTGATACTATTGTTATTTTGCTTCTAGATTGTAAATCTATTGTTCCTTGCAAAACTTTTATGTTAAGGTTTTAATGATAGGTGGTTGTTAGAGGATCGATGTCTTCCATACTTTAATTCCTATAATAGTCTGGTTGTGGCTAACATAAATTCCTTTCTTTTTCTTTCCTTTTTTCCTTGACTGTTCTGGTTACTTGTGACTGGAGCCAGTGCTTGACACCCCAGACACCAATTTACAAGAATATTTTGACGAGTGTTTCAGTTTCATCGATGAAGCTAAAAGGGCAGGTGGTGGAGTGTTGGTTCATTGTTTTGCGGGAAGGTCAAGAAGGTATTAATCTTTTGTTGTTCTCATCATCCATAGTCTGATTATCTTGTTCTTAACACACAGCTTATTGTGCAAGATTATGCATGAAGTGGAGTTCGATATCATCACATTCCTTAAACAATTAGGGTACTACAATAATATATTGATGCTCTACTTCTATGGTCTTTATCTGGTGGTTATATGATGCTTCTCCAATGAAAATAAATCATTGCTTGGAAACTCCAAGGTCCCTTTAAGAAGTTAAAATAAGTTATGTGGAAACTTCAATTGCTGTATGGAAGTATTTGTGTACAGAAACCTAAGAATCTGAAATGGGAATATCAAACTTAAGTTCTAAGGTTTTGAAGACCTTATAAGAGGTGCAGGAGAATCCATATATCAATGAATACTGCTGGTGCAAATATTTAGTCAATATTTAATGGTTTTATGTATAAATTACTAAAGTTTGTCCTAGTGAGGTGTTCATGTGGTCATCAGATGTTTTGTGAATCATATTTGAAGTGTGTAGTGCGTTTCATGCACCAAACTGATTCAATATGCATTGCTGCTGTTTCAGTGAAAATTGTGCAAAAATAGAGAATAATAGGAAAGAGATGATAATTAGAGAGGAAAGGAAGATAGATGGAATGAGAGCAGAAGGTATCTGACATGCTAAGATGAAGTAGAGAAGTTATTAACTGCCCCAACAGAAAAGTTAAGTAGCAGGCTGGCGGTTCCATTCTGCCCCAAATTATGCTAAAGATAGAGCATTGAGTTATGGATGGTTGGCCAGTGTCTGAGTAGATGCTTATGCTGTTTATAAATCGAGACTATTGTTCCATCCCAAAGTGGATTGAATTTTACCACTCGTAGAAATGGGAGAAGTGTAGATGTTGGAGGCTGCTATATCTAAAGGCATGTCTGAAACAACTCATAAGTCCTAGTTATTTAGCAAATTTTAACCCTTTTAGGGACCCGTAGTAGATGAGAATCTCATATCAAGAGAGCCACCATAGACTGAACAAGTGATTCTGCAATTCTGAGGGTTGCCTAGGCTGGTGCGTGCCACGATAGATTGGAGATATTTTTTGTGAAGAATCCTAAAAGATAAAAGGTAACCAAGGGAGATGTAGTTGGTCCAGGTTATGTAGCCTGCCAAGTCTATAATTACTTCCATTAGCTTTCTTGTCCTTGTGTGATAATCATTCACCTAGGGATATGAAATCTCCACTAAGATAGTGTGTTCTGGTTAATTGATGATTGATATGCTTAGTGAAAAATTATATTCATAACCAATAGGTACATGATTATTAATTAGTAGGAGAGGTAGTTAAACAATGATGAATATTTGTTAGTCAGATGAGACTTAGTGAAGAACAACTTTTAAATGGTTATATCTATGATTAAGAATGTACTGGGACGGACCCCTGTGGAAGTAACATAAGTCATGATGGGAGGATTCATCCTCTGGAATCTAATCAGGGAAAAATCCTTCTGAAGAATCTGATTCTTCACAAAGCAAGAGAAGTTGAAGTCATTTGGTTGCATTGTTTCCAACCTGCCAGGGTTTAAGAAAACCAAGGCAATCAAGAATCTATTGCGAGGTGAATCTTCATTAGTAGTTAAAGGTGGTGGTAGTTAAAGGTGGTGGCAGTATTTGCAATCATAAATTGAATATTCCTTGCCAAGCATCTCCTGACAAGCTTTTTGATGGACACGGTTGTGACTAGAAGTTTGCCAGTAGCAGTAGGACAATTATCAACAAAACTTGTATGTCTGCAGCAAGAACTGACATAACATGCATGAAAATTGGTATTGCAAGTCCATGAAGGTAGGTTTCCATTATAATTAACTTTAACATCAGTGTTTAAAGAGGAGACCTCTGAAGAGCCTGCAAATGGAGTATTTTAAACCTTGGTCTGAGTTGGCATCAAGAACTATTGAACTTGATAATCCAAGTGCATGAGGTGCAACCATGCAAGTGGTATAGCCAAAAGAATTTACAAATGGAGCAATTGCTGCCAATAATCCGTCTCTGCAGTATGAGCTCATTTAAGTATGATAGCCTTCATGTGTCATAACTTAATAGTTCTCTTAAATTACCAATACCCTTTTTGTATTCAACATAAATTTTTTTTGGTTATTTGACCAGGAGAATTAAGTTAGGTGCAAAAGAGGAACAAAGCCGCTTAAGACTGGATAAGACTATAGAACAGAACTATCTGTTTTCCACCTTATCTGAAATCCCTAAATCATGGTTGGCTTAACCTGTATGTCTGGTGTGAAAAAGGTCGCTTGACAAAATAAATCTGAATAAGTGGATTTCATATGAAATTACTCCAATTTATTTATGATCTAAATAGGCTCTTAATGATCTGGGTGTTACTCTTTTAGACCTATGAGTACCTTGGCTAGGAGGCCTTAGATTTAGAGGACCAATTAAGATGAAGGTATGCAGAATAACTAAATGAAGCTTCTTATCTTCACCAAGGACCCTTAAACTTACAATTAGATTTTCTTTAGAAAGAGAGGTAAATTAATAATCTGATTTAAAATGCCTTTCTTCACCAGCATGCCTCCATATGTCATGGCTCAAAAAATGAAGAATCTTGGAATGACAACATGCATGATAAGTGGCGCATTCTGAGCTAAAAAGGATTAATCAGTTTCCAAGCAAGTAAATCCTATATCAGTGGCTAGTGTAAATAAGTTGTTGTGAAGCCTTTATTGTTTATTATAGGCTTGTGATTTGTCAGATCATTCTTTCTTGCATTGGCCTTTTTAGCATCCACCTAAGGTATAAAAACCTTGAAAAAAATCAAAAACTTCTAATTGAAGAGCTTGAGAGATGAGGTTTTCCTTTTCTTTTGAGAATAATATACCTAGTATGTCTACATGTGGTTTTATTAACTATTCAAAGGTAAAGGGGATGGGGATGGGTTTGTGGTGGGAGACAGCATTGGGGAGGCCTAGAGGTGACAGATATCTGTTAGAGGCAGAGGAAGTGGAGGTGCTGGGTCTGGAGCCAAGGGGAGTCGAGCTAGAGGAGGTTGTGGGGTTCGAGATAAAAAGAGAGTTGTGGTAGAATTGTTTTTGAAACCATTTAACCCCAAATGCTTTCCTGTGGAATTACTTTGTTTCTTACGTTACTAAAATAATATAATGATGTTATGCACTGACATGAATACGGTACACTAAAATGCTAGATTACCTACCATAATCAAGTTGTGTTTACATGCTACGCAAGCAACAGAGTTTTAATGTATACTTGAATGATGCATTCTTTTTTTATTCTATCCACATCGAAAATTTTTGGACAAGAAACCAATACTTTTCAGTTTATAAGGTAAATTAGTAAAGTATCTTAATAATTGTAATTTCCAAACTTTTAGGTTTAGTAAACATGTGATTTATTATATATTGTTTGAGTTACTTCACCTCGCATGATGAGATTTCAAAATTTACTCTACAGTGTCACCGTTGTTATTGCTTATCTAATGAAGAAGCACCACATGAGTTTGTCACATGCTTTAGCGCTTGTTAGAAGCAAACGGCCACAGATAGCTCCTAATTGCGGTTTTCTGACCCAACTGGAGAACTATGAGAAATTGCTTTGAGGTAATGCATGAATGTGATGCTTTTGACAAATCCTTTTGTGTTATCATTTTACTGCTTATTATTTTGGTACTATGAAGTTTGGAATGTATTGGGTAAAATAGTTTGTCATGTATGCATTTGTTTATATATAATTTTATCCATAAGAGTACTTTTTGATGTAAGACCAACACTATAGATCTGTCATCTCACATGCTATATCAAACCTTGATTTATTTACATAATCAGTATTTGATCAGTCATTGCAAGATTTTTAAGCAAGGTAAGCTCCTTTGCTTATCCAGTGCACCTTCCAAAGGAACACCAAATTAGTCCCATTTTAAATGTGGCTGATCTCTATGATTTCAGTAGTTTTCATGATGTTTGAGTTTCAAATGACTCTTCCAAGAAGATGGACCAACTTCATGAAAAACATTACATGATTTAGGGTATCTTGGATATGGAGGCAACCACAGGAAGGGCAGAGGGTGCCAACACGCTGAGTTGGTAAAGTCTTTTGTTTCGATACAACAGACTTAGAAGAAAAGGTTATTGATAGCATTAATTCTCCATAAAGTAGCTTGGATAATTATCGTGTGAAAGCACATGCCTTTCTGAAGAGAATTTGAAGAAATTGAATCTTGACATGTTTATTGGGTCTGTCAAAGTATTCTCATCCAGGCCAAGATCTTTTCAGCCACGGGGATTGATGCCAAAACCGAGTTATTGCCAAAATTTTATTATAAGTATTGTAAATATGATATTTGAAGTTTATTTGATTGACTTCAGCAATTCCCTCCATTTATGTTATGACAACCATGATCAGCAACCTAAATTACAAATTTTCTCATTTAGATTCTCTGGCTATTCAAAGATCTTTATGTGTATGAAGGAATAAATATAAATGAAAATTGAAACTATGGAGTAAACTGAGGACAATCAATGATTTATTTTTCAGTCTTGGTACTAAGGTTTGTTGTCTCGGTACCAGACTCTATATTAGTACCACACTGATACAGTGTTGGTATGCATGGTACATGGGTCAATTCGGCATATTATTTGCACTGGTACTGTCTTAGCTTGGTATTGGTATGGCATGGCATGCCTAATATGGGTTGGTACACTGGTGCGGCCTACCATGCTTGGGACAAAATGAACATGGGTAACATAGAGAAAAACAAATTGGGAAGAGATACCAGCAATAATGATATGAGTGATAGTTAATATTGTCAATTTTGGCAAGAATTCCAGTGTATCTTCTCAGGTTTCCAAGTTAGCGAGAAACTAGCAACATCCATCATGTGATTTGTGGCTTCAATGTTGATGACCCATGATGTTTCAATGGTACCAAGTGACAAAGAAGACATCTTGTAAGAGTTGTAGACTGATAGTGTGTAAGTTGTAGTAGCTCTATGATTTATTCTATCACCTATTTGTTATGGATTGAACTGCCTCAAAGACGAGTATGTACCAGGATTGTTGTGGACATGGAAGGAACCATGGCGGTCAATTGATGGTGTGAGGAATAAGTTAGTTCTTCCAAATGCTTTTGAGGACAAAAAAGACTTTGTCCTTTATTAGACGATGATCAGTAACTACTAGCCTATCAAAAGCTTCTTGTCTTTGATAAGATATCAGCCAAGAAGAAAGAGTTTCTTATGATCCAAACTTGCACAACTTGTTTATTGAATGCTGAGCAAAGGAGTTCTCAAGCGTTCTTCATAAATAGTGACTACGGAAATATACACTTGATTATGAATTTTGTTCAGAAAAAAACTATAGAAAAGCATGTATTGTTCTTCCAGTCCATTTGTAAACAAAGCTACCAGATCTATTTCACCTTCATTTGCCCGCTGATGGACCACTTTCTTTTGTTAATATATTAGAGGAAGTTTTCAAGAGGGACTAATGTGCATTATGATGACCTTCAGGATTTTGCCTATTTGTAAACCATAATTTGCATTTTTAGATAACACCATTATCATCAGTGGACTCAGCCAAATTGTGAAAAGAGATTGAGATTTTTTATTCTGTTACTACTATGTATTTATGGACTGATGAACTCCTAAAATAGAGTTGAAAAATGAAAGGGGAGTAGGGTTTGGAGTTCCAAGGATCCAAAATTAAGACATGGTGATTTAAATTAATAGGATGAATGGTGTAAAGATTGGAATCGTGACAAAATAAAGAAAAGAATTAAGAGTTGATACGAGCAGTGAAATTGATTCATTTTTTTACCAGAAGAAGAAAACCAAGAATGCAATAAGTGTTCAAATTTTAGACGATGGAAGGGGAAGAAAAGGGATGGATTTGACAAAAGAATTTAATATTGGTATGACTAGATTTAGAAAGAGTAAAAGTAAAGCAAATTCAGTACAATTTGATTTTCTTCAAGGATGGAAGTCTGAAAAATGTTAAATGAAAGAAAGAAATCATTGTCAAGGAGGTCAAATAGATTACGAAGAGAAAGTGAGAGGTTTAATGGGGTAAAATATGGTTATAAATTTGAGATGTTGATTTGTAGGATCTAGTGGGTGAGGGTGGAGCTTTTTTCTTCCACATGTTAACTGGTGGAATACTTTGTATAAAGAATATAAAATACTTAAGCTGTCATTGGAATTTGAACTCTGACATTGGATTTGAAAGATGAAATAGGAAGTAGGTTTTGGAGTTCTGAGGATCCAAAATTAAGACATGGTAATTTAAATTAATAGGATGAATGGTGTAAAGGTTGGAATTTTAACAAAATACAGAAAAGAATAAGATAATGTGGAATCAATTAAAGTAATGGATAAGGTATTGAAGAGACTTTAAGATGAAGCAAAACAATGTGTGTGAGAGAGAGAGAGAACTTGGGTAGTGATCTGGTTGCCTTTAAGACGTGAGAGTGTAAACAAAGGTTTTGCGTTTAAACTTTAATGTGCTTTGATGCCAGGACAGAATCAACTATATTGTTTGAATCAATAGGAAGAGGAAAGTAGAACAAAATATTAGTCATGACTTTTATTGTCTCAGGCATACTCTAAGTGTTCTCATTACATGGTATGTACAAGCATATCTAATTCAGGTTGATGCCTCATGATGAAACACAAACTCACTTGTGAATATACTTGGTGTGTTTGCACACTTCTTCCTTAAGCTTAAGCTTTATGTACCTTAATGATTGACTACACTCCAAATGCCTGTAGACCTCACCACAGTGGCGTCAAGACTGGAAGTGTCACATATCATGCATGTATTATACCTTGTTGACACCTGACACCATCTGGTGAATCACAAGTTTATCAAAGAATACAGAATTAGCATGCTAAGATGCAGTGATCCATTAATTTTTATTCTTATTTAGATCAATATTATCCTCTTGAGTTCCCGTACTTCTGTATGTCACGAATGCACGTACTTTCATCTCTCCACAGTAGACTAACACATACCAATGTGCATGAGTTCCAACAATTAAGCAGCTCTGTTGTTAAGAAAGGGCAATTTTAGTTATTTTGGCTTTCAAATAGCTCTCACATGTTGGAGAGATCCACTTCTTGAGCAAACTTAAAAAGACCCAGAGTCCAAGAGTCCAAGTGCCCTGTACAGGTATATGCTTAATATGCATTGTTTTCCTTGATGATAGACAGAAGTAGTAGTCTGAAAAGTTCATCATTTGATATCAGGAACATGAAGAAAACCTTTGAAATACTTATTTGCTAGTGTTCTATGTATCATATGAGGTTATGCAATGAATACAAAAGCAACACATGTACCATTTTTGACAACACCCAAGAATTTATCATCTCTCTGACATATGGGGAATGGGGACTGAAGGGTCAGGACTTGAGTGGGAATTCAAAAGTGTAGGAGTGTGCTAACAAATAGCCACAAAAGTACAAGTCCAACAACTTCAGCTAAGAGCTACCCAATCTAGATGGCGTTGGTTGTGGAACACAACCTCATTCAGAAAGACTGCATGAAATCAAGCAGAGTTTTACAATTAACTTCAACTTTAGATTACAACCTTTCCATGTCCCTTCATGAAGGGGTGCAACATCTTAGGCTTGACCTCTCAGATAAGGGGAAAATTCTCAAACAACTGTAAATATTAATACCTTCTTCAGAATTTTTAAAAGCAAACAATTATCCAATGTTGATAAGTTACTAATAGAATCCAAATTCTTATGCTTGACATAAGAGGTCCTGTAGAAGTAGGCTATTTTATTAGTATAGATGCTAATGATGGCTGATGGTGCCCTTGCGTCTGATTTTATAAAAAAATTTGACTCCACTTTACCAAAAATGCTGATCCTTAGAATTATTAAAGAATAATTACAAACACTGCTCACAGGTTTAAAGGTGGGATAAATCTGGAGCTAGTACTATCGCTCAACAAACTTGGAAAGATGGCTAGTTCTTCAATAATGGCCTCCTGTTCTGAACCATTGAGACAAGGGAGAGTTTCGTTCATTTCTTAGATGTTTCAAGGAGTAAAAAATTTCCTTGTTGCTTCTTAGTCTTATCACTCAGTTATAGTTATGTTGTATCTCATGGTTCTCTTATCTAGATGCCTAAAACTTTCTAGGCTTTTCATTTGTCACTTTTAGTTAATTTTCCCTTTCTTAAATATGCACTTTTTAATAAGACTTTTGGCTTGTTGTTTTTCAAATATGTAGTGTTTTTTATATCATGATTTAGTATAAAATAGTTGGCACACATCAAGAAGGATCAGAGGATTATATTAGTGTGCATATTGCTCTTCATATTAGTATCGTGGACCTCCAGTCAATTAAACGAGAGGGACTTTGCTCTTCTCAAGAGAAGAGGGTATCTACTCCTTCTAGGTTCAGTAATTGAGTACTCAAATTGGAGAACTAAACTATGGATCATGATTTATATTACTAAAGATGCCTAGAAATCGAAAGTCATGTTATGCTGGTATCTAATCTATGGATTTAATAGATACAGAAATGGACAGTTAAAATGATATGATATGATGTTTTACTGTGATATAAATATTAAAACTTATTGATTTTCAATCTATACATGTCTTAACATGTATAGATTGATTAATAAGGTGGATTCTTAATTTAAATAAGTTATCATGTATTTTTGCAGCCATCCTCTTTTTTATCTACTTGATGTATAGATGAGAGATTACCAGAACAGGTGTATTTTGAAATCTAGGCATTTCTAGCTGTAGAGATCATGATCAACAGCATGGAACTTTGATAGCTTCTATTTATTGATTTTAGACTTGAGAAGAGTAGATACTTTCTTCTCTAGTGAGGAGCATAATCCATCACCAATTAAAATGACTTATCATTAACAAATGTGCTCTCTTATTTTTTGTTTATCGTGAAGTTAAAGATATTGAACTCTTTGATATTCTTCGATACTTGATGGCTTTTCTGCATGAACATGGTTCAAATAAATAAACTAGATAATAATTTCCCATCACACAATTGGAACATGTGAGCTTTATCTGTCCAAGAGCATTATGCTTTCCGAGTACTACTGAAAAAGGGGAAAACAAGGTACTCCAGGCTATAGAGCTTGACTGTACATAATTGTCATGACATGATCATACCTATATATTAAGTGCCTTAGGAAAAATCCATTATTAAGGGCATATTCTTCTCTTATTAGAGTTTGACCATTAGAGAAATCTGGAATATATGACTGCTATAACTTGTACGATGGCTCTTGTGAACAGAACATGTTATGGTATGCCTATGAAAGCAAAAAAAAATCTATTTTTGTTGATTATTTAAGCTAAGAAATAAGGAACTGTGAGTGATGTCTATACAAGGATGCTGCAGTTATTCAGGGATAAAACATCAACTATTTATTAATCAAGAGTCCTAAAGAAAAATTTTCCCTTCAAGTCATGGATAATTGGCACATAACTTTGATGCCAAATTCCAGAATAACTTGGATCTTTTTATTCATTATGTCTAAGTCACACAGTGCATGGTAAGTTATTCACAAGAAAAATTGTGGCATATTCTGTTTCCTAATTGGATTTCATGGTCTAAAGAACACGGGAGAAGAAAAGGCTGAATGATTATGATTTATTCTGATTCGTCAAGTCATATTCCGCCTTTTCAAAGTGGCCTCTGGTGCATATGGTAGTGCTGTCTTCTTTATTTCAAATCATGGTTATCTTTGATTTGGCACTTGTAAAGATCGGGATCTTCAAGATATGCTGTGGTACCACTTAAAAATATCCTTCCTGAATGTTTGTTTTGCCTTTTTGGGCATTAAACCTGGCGCTGATCCAAAATATTCATTAGATTGTTTATATATAATTCTTTTTCACTGCTTTACTTCACTCTTAGCACTGTCACCATGTTACTTTTGTTTGCTGTCTGTAACAGGCTTTTCTGTTGACAAATTGTGGAAAAACAGGTTCCCAAAATTCTCAAAATGAATGAATTGTACAAAACAAGCTGTTTGATTGTTTTCCTTGTAACCTGTTTTGCCAAAATTGACAAACCCAAATAATGAGTTTTTTGAAAATAGGTTTTCCTTTGTTATGTAGCTCATTACTGGGTATCAAAAAAAGAAATATTTCCTCTGTTCTTCATAAAAACTATTTTATAGAGAATCATGCTTTATGACTATTTCTTTTAGAAATACTTGCGCAACCAAATAGTGTTGTGCTTTTGTTGTTTCTTCAAATCTGCTAGTATATTAAATGTGAATATATTATTCTACCCCTTTGGTTTTTAATCTGGATGTTCAAATGACCAAAGTTATCTATTATTGTCATGCAGTGATCCAGGATGCAAAATCTACATGAGTCAATGCCCAAGGAGTGCTGAAAATAGATCGTTTGATTTGGTTTTGTCAGTATATTTATTTAGTCTTACTTTCCTATCTAATTTGCTGCAAGCCTATGTTGGCATACCTAAAACTTGATCCCTTCCAGTTAGAACCGCGGAATATGGCTCGAGACTCAAAATAAAATCAGATCACTGAAGATCCCGATCTTCAGGGAGAAAAGCTAATTGCACCCTAAAGTCTTGTCCTGATATTGTATTTTTTTATATATATATCTCATCTTTTTCTTAAAAAAATGGAGCAAATTTTTAGTACAAGTGAATAAATATGTTAATGTAATCAGATTATTTTAAGCATGAATAAACTGTTCTTCAAGTTTTGGTATTGCTGCATGGAATTTTAATGTCTAAAATATCGACCATTGCCATCTAGGTACTATGACAATTTTCAATATCCATGCTTTCAAAGACTAGCTACTCTTAATGCCTCTTAACTTCTATAACACGATTTCAATAATCACCCGTATGAACTATATGCAACCTGCAACCAACAGTTACAGTATTTTTTAATACTACATCAGAAAATTATTGTGCCAATATTTTTTTAGTACTAATCGTAAAATTATTGTCTTAATCTGTCATTCAGGGCCTTAATGGATGCTCAGCTACCATATGGCTGTGGCTGATATACGTGTAACATTTATGTCATGGGGCATTCCAAATTCAGTTTAACATTTTAAAAGGATGATATCTGGAGAATATTGATATGTAGATTGAGAATATTGATATGTAGATTCTTAAATAACGAAGCATGTTGCCCATATGACAGATGTCAAATGCTTGATAAGATGGATGGGTATCTGTACAGTACTTGAGCATCCTTAAGATGCAAGAAAGATGATGATATGTTTGGGATGCCACAAACAAACTTATTCCATAAAATACGTATCTAAGCATGTTTTCCCAAATCAGTTGGTAGAGCTGCAAATCGCTTTCGCAGCAGGTTGATTTCTTTGATTGGCAAGCATTTCAACCTTCCCGAGTCTTCAAATTTGTGATAAGAAAATGTTGAAAGTTTTAAGTTTCGATCGTCGACGGGATGATTGGTCCTCCATTCCAAGTAATCAACTTTTAATACCCAAAGCTTTACGAATTTAATAATGTCATATTTTTTTTCCTTTGGTTTTGTATCATGGCACGATCAGTACTATTTTTCTTGGTGCCAGCGTGGAAATACTTTTCCTCTGAAGCCAGATATCAATATCCACACGGAAAAGGTCAAATATCATACGGTCATATAGCTCAGCTAAGGGTCCAGGGAGGGTAATCCTTTGAATATTTATTTTTCTGATAATTGATCCATAATGTTGCCGCACAACAAACGCAGAAACACAGATCAACCTCTTTATAAACATCATAATAACCATGATGTCGGTAAGAGTTTATGGCAAGTTTAAATCCCTGAAGTGTCGACACCCAAATTTAAGGAACATTTATGGTCCCGTCCAGACACGCATAAACAAAAGAAAGTATGAATATTTAAAGAAGTGCAATATCAACTGCTAACATTAGGGCAGTATTAGACCAGTGGGGGGTACTGTTTGGCCTGTTGTCGTACCCGTCTCCTATATTCCGTTGGGTCCTGCAAATTCAATAGTTCATATAAATCAATGTATCAATAAAAACAATTGAAGCTGCCAATAAACCAAAAATTGAGTTATTTATCCACAGACCTGGATAAAGAGGTGATAACCATCAGTCTGGGCAGGATCAGCAGGATTTGGCTGATCAAGCAAGTCCTGAATTCCCACAAGAATTTGTTTCACAGTAATTGCCGGTCTCCAACCCTGGATATAACAACAATTGTGATTCAATAGTAATGAAGCTACACTGCCAATTGTCTGGGGCCTGTTTCATGGTCTATTTACTTACACTGTCCTCATTAAGAATTGATAGGCATACTGTTCCAGAAGGGTAGACATTTGGATGGAAGAAACTTTGTGGGAACTTGCACTTGGGAGGTTTGCTGGGGTAGTCCTCACTGAAATGGAGCGTCAAAGGGAAGAAACCACCCTCCCAGTCAGTCTGCAGCATCAAAAATTAGGGCATTCATGCATCCATTTAATTTTCTCAATAAAAATTCATTAACCAGGAAGAAAGGTTGCAACATCAGGTCAAATGGAAGAGTTAGGGTAGACATTAATAATTAAAAAGCTGGGCAACAATATCACTTGGGGGGAAGCAAAATTATAATGCCACACAATTTAGGTCTGAAAAGCACCCTACATCCAGTACAGGAATGAAAATTATATGCCGTCAAAAGATTCTGAGTTAAGCAATATAACAGTGACATGGAGACCTGAAACTGCCTCTGACATGAAGATCCCACAATTCAAGGAAGAAAACATATTTGATACACCAGTCAATATATTTCACCCACCCACCTTGAATCTTACATGAATCATTAAAGATTCAATGTGCAAAGGCAATCTTCATTATTCCCCACTTGGCAAAACTCAGTTAGCAGCTTCCTGTTAAACAAATGGTAGGCAAAAGTTCCACATGGATCACGAACACTCCCTTGCAAAAATCTGCAACATCTTTCAACTCAGGAGATACACTCTTCCCACTTTGGAGCATTTATGCTTCTTATTGCTATCCCAGAATTTTTCAGTAGCTCCTACTAAGATTCTTCATCAATAGGGATGATAATTTCTGTTATACAGATAATTCAAAATCCAGGCATTTCCACCGGTAGACCAGCCCAACATTAACCCTAATATCGTGTGTCGGGTCACCTCTCAACCTGGATTGATGATAAGCGTGTTCAAACAGCTGATCAGAGAAGTTCAACTTTTTGAACAGCCTTTCTTTGCGCATGGCTATACAATTTTTTTTATGCACAGTACATATTAGCATAGCAGCATATGAGCGCATGCATGATAGATTTTCATAATTTAGCATTTTTATCTTATATATGATAGATGAATGTTTTTATTATTGTTAATAAAATTGTCCATTTTTCTATTTTTTAGATTTTTCTAATTTTTCTTGCTATTATTTGCTATCTGTTTACAGATTCTTGCATTAATGGACCAACAATTCAATTTTCAGCCTCAAACTTCTTTCGTGTTCTTGAATGCTCCAAGTTTTCTAATGTCATTCTGGTGTCAGACCAGTCCCAAAATTTAAGTACGAAAATACCTAGAAAATAATTATAAAAAAATAGACTTCTCTTAATGACTTGAACACAACTTTTACCAAGAAAAAAATCAAAACAAAGACTTAATGTTAGACTTTCTTTTGCCCAAATTTCCAACGCTTCATCATGAATATCTGATCTTCACCTTGGACTACATTACAATCCCCCTTATTTGACATTTTCAAGAAAAGGTACCTTTCCTGCCAAGAGCTTAGGGGGCTACTGTGTGCATGATTCAGTATCAAGCAGCCAATACTCAAATTACTCTCCCCTAATCAATCGCTTATCATTGTGCGATTGCACATAATTCAAATAACTCTTGTTTGGTGGCATCCATACAACTACAGAGCTTTCTAACATGAGCACAATGTGCATTTTCATGTTACTAGCCGTCAAGACAGTCAACTATCAAAAAAGTTATTAGGAATTTATATACTGCTTGTCCACTTCAAGGAAATAGCAACATGTACTCTATATATATATATATATATATATATACAGCAGTCAAATGCTCTGCATTTAGTTGTGTGCTTCCAAAAATGATAATTTATCTTTCAATCTAGGAATGTTCACTGCAATCCATATCAGAATGACCATTTTTGCATATTGGTGCACTCTATTGGAGTTTGTGTTTTTATAGACATCTCCAGAGTGCCCATAACATGAATGCATCTATCAAAAATTGGAGTGGTTCCATTAATTCTCGTGTAGAAAACCTATATTGAATATCTTTGTTTTCTTTTTTCAGTCAGTTCTTACATAAGCTTTAGATACATAGCAACACTTGGATCCATCACCACAATCAAAGACGAGGAGCTTAAATGCGGAGCCCACAACCCTGAACCCAAAGGCTTCTATCTCCTGTACAATGTGTTACATATATTTGTTTACCAGGATAAATAGTGATCCCAAAAACTGGCAGCTTCCTTTACTCAACGCATTTGCAATTTTGCAAGATATATATGCATGTATGTGACTCTGATCTTATTTCTTTGTCCATAACACGTGTTGAAAACAAAGAACTCCAGCAAAAAAAAATCACTGCTGCTCTACAGCAAAGGCTGCTGCCAGTTAACACTAAACTCCCAATGGTCTCACCCTATGAGTTCACTAGAACTGACCATTTTAAAAGCAAGAAAACTAACAAACAAGCAAGTGTACATGTATGCTTGTTTATGTGCAGCAATACAAGAAGATACCTGAAGTAGGTTGATAAGAACATCAATGCACAAATGCATAGACTTTGAAGGTAAATGTTTTCAGCTTACACTTGTTGCAGTAGGAAGTTTAAAGGTGCTACACAGTTCACAGGGGAGGTACAGTACTGATTATGTTGGTTAACGTGGAAAAGAGACCCACTGTAAATGCTGGCACATGTCCACCATTGCCTCACATGGGAGAAAACAAAATCACTTACAGTTAACGTTCAAAATTTCAACTCACCATAAACATTCAAAATTTCAAACTGGATCACAAGGATAAGCATGAAAGCATGGATTTGGATGACAACTAACATCAATGAGGTATCCATGGATATCATATCCAATGTCTCTAGGATATTGAGGATATGTGTTAGACCTGTACAACATGCTTGTCCAAAGGAAGAAGCAAACTGGTTCACAAAATGTTTTCGACAATTTCATTAGATTAAAATGCAATCAATTTTAACATACCAGCAATGACCATATGCAAAAAGCAGATGTGCTAGCACCTATCTTTTGATAATCATTTTCTTCTTGAATGATCAAATATGTAGCAAGAAATATTTACAAGTCCACATGGCAGTGATTAGTCTGAGCATCGTTGCATCAGGTGCCTGACACTAAATATCATGTCATGAAGGTTCCAAGAACCATAACTCATCTGCACCATAAGTTGTGGCCTGTAGGTCTGCAAATTTGCCCTCAGATGTCAAACTATTTAGCTGGCATACAAAATTTTATAGTATACCAACTTTAATCATGGGGAAACCTGGTAATAAAGAACTATATATTGTGCCAACATCCGAATCTACAAAAGCCCTTTCTCACTTTCTCTTCATTTTAGCTACAAGAAAGAGACCTTATTGTTGTCCTTCGTTTATTATCCCAGTTAACATGGGATCAAATTCTTTCACCCATTCATATCTTGATAACCCAACCCAACAGCATAAATTCTCTTTCTCCACGATATAAATGTCCCACCCTGTCTAATTGCTCTCTACTTTGCTTATCCAATTAGACACCCTACTCATCTCATTCTCTCCGTCTCCTAATCCAACTCTGTAACTTTTCCTAATCTCCCTACCATACAAACCTAACAAAATCCCCCTCAATAACTTCCTATTATAACCTCTCCCACAACTCCCTCTCCACCTGTGGGCTCTCTCTCTCTGAAATTTACTAGTGTATTTATTAGGAGAACGTAATAATTAAATTAAAAAGAGAAAGCATCACTAACAAAAGAAATCTTGATTGAAGGTGCTCAAATTTTTTTCATATAAATCATATTCTATGATATATTGTTATCTCATTCCTTAAGTAGGAATACTTATAATATTCTAAGTAATTTACAAAGGTTCATCTTATAATATAAATTTTCTGAACATTATACCTTGTCAGCAGGCTTCATGAATTATATTAAAATTTTCTATTGATAGATGCAGAGTGCCAAATAAAAGTGACATCTACTAAGCAAACAAAAAGACTGGGTGATCATTGGCAGTAACCAACTCCGCTTCACTAATATGTAATCACTTCACGAATATCAAAGAGTAGCTAAATAAGACAATGGTAGTACCCAATGTATAATAGATTAATATTCCTTATTATGAAATAAGCATGTCCTTTCACATATAACTTTGGCCAAGGCTTGTGGTCCTTATCCTGTTCCGTTGAAGCAGTCATAAATCCAACACCCTTCAAATCTTTCAACAGTCATATCCACTGTCACAACCCTCTTTGATGAATCCAAGTATCCAAAATGTTTGATCAGAAATGAAGCTAAGATTATATGCTTTCCCAACAATGTTATTTTAAGTATAGGAGGTAGATAACAATGGGATGAAATTTATACATCACAGTGAAACATGTGAAAGTAACATTATAGAGCAAGACGTCAATAGAATGACAATCTAAAGACAACTTGGGGATTGGTTGTAGAATACGTGGCATATGGGAAAAAAAATTAATGAAAAAACAAGCATATTTGACAATGATGTTTTTAAGAACCTAGAGTAGAAAGAATATCCAGTGATCAATACCAAAGGATGTCTACACTTTTAGTGAAGATTATCAAAACAATGAAATGATAAAGAGAACAGCAAATGACACTTTGCAAGAGTACAACAAAGGAGAACACCGTAATTATGTTCGCCTCAAGTCCTCAACCAAACAACTATTCTTTGAGATTAAGTTAGCTTTATGGCAAATCTCCAATCAAAAGGCTCCATTCAATAAATATTGAATATATTATGATCCACTGTCAAAATACTGTCAATTGTCCAATGGATGGTGCATGGTGTCAAACCCCCAAGCGAAAGTGCAGACATTCTTTGCTTACACCACAAATCTAGTAGAAAGGAGCTCCAAAAATAGAAAAGCCCACACAACACATAACTAAAGCACAATTACTATAACTGAACCTTGCTGCTATATGCTTCTGCGATATACACTACATCACTAGCATGATAAATAAATTATACACCAAAACACAAAGTTAAATGGATTCTAAACTTCGAGTCTTTTCCACCAATTATTTCTACTAAAAGGCTAGGTTCACAACTTATTTGAGAAGCACCATACTTTCATTCAAGTGATCTTGGGAACTTAGGCCTTCCCCTTTCTGCCCTCCAAATCATTCCTTGCCTTTTTGACCTTTCATGTTGGCTCCTTCCTCATATAAAGCAACCTAAGAAGGTTATACTCTAGTATCCCTACTTGTTAGTTGGCTGTTTTATTACCTACAAGTTGCCTTGACCAAAAATTCAGCAATGGTTCCCAAAGGGTTGATTGTCACTTCAGAAGGCAATATAGCAACCTACATAAGAAAGCTACGTAATAGGCAAAATCTTTCAAAGAACTAGCCTTCTCTTAGATAATGAGAATAAAGTCACTGTCTTTCAACTCATACAGGACATCAGTACATTATCATTAAAGACTGTGCTCTGAAGTTTACCGACACACTCTTACAGATACATGAATTGGCTAGCCACAACAAACCAAAACCTGTTTCAAATATACAATAATAAAATAAATGATGATAGCAGGCTATTAATATGAAAACTAGTTCTCCTTTGCAGGCATTAATAATGCCTTAAACACATACCAACAGAAGATGCTGGATCAATGACTAGTGAACACAAAAGATGCAAAATCAAGACTTGTGATTGCATGGGGATCCACTAATTCTATTGACAACGAAATATAAGTGCAAAAGCATACCAGAATGATGTGAATTTCAACAGAAAAATAATTATTTCGTTAAATTTTATCATCCAAAAAGATCATAAAATTAATTACTGCAAGCAAATCAAGCAAGAAGAAATCCATTGAAGTTAACATACAATCTAACAATGTACTTACATTTGCCATTGGCCTACAAAAATGTATCATTAAAATAGAAGTGCTTAGGTCAGTGTATATATATATATATATAAAGGCTCATGGAAGTCTCAGAGCATAACTTTAACAATGGATTGAAATTATCCACAAATTGAATGTCTGGTAACACATTTACTTGAAATATAAATGTTCCATCCAAATGAATTTTGGTGAAACAGCTGTTGCTGCATATTCATTGATAAGTAGTGAAAACTTGAGGGGCAATATTGAGTATTTAGATTTTAAATAATCTACTTATTTAGGTTGTAAATATTAGAGATTGTATTATTTAACAGAGGTTTTGAGGCATGTTATTTGAGTAATTGTTTCATACATCAATTAATGTAATTTGATTTGCTAACAAGCCTGCAGCATTATTCACATGGCTCCTCTATTCAAATGTTTGCTCCTTGTGCAGCTTTTAACAAGGAAGCTAAGAGTTTTTTTTCTCTTTATGCAACAAAATACACTATAACATTAAAAAAAGAAAAGAAATAGCATTAAGGAAGAACAGCTATCTCATTAACCGTGCAGCAATAAGATAGTTATTTCAAGAGAAGGGTAAAAAATTAGAGGAAGCAAAAAGAAAGTATATATGCAATACACTATCCCCTCTCCAAAACCAAAAAAAAAGCTAGTCTAGAAGAATAACATGCAAGTAATATTGATGAACGAATGATCCAGAGTGCTCTAGGTTTTCTTGAAAACCTTTCCAAACATATCTGGGTGAATCAAAAGCTCTTAGTTTTAATACCCTGCTGAAATGTTAGCTGTAGTGCTCGTATTACAGTCCCTACAACTGTCATATTACCTACTCCTAATAACAGGCAATGATAGACTAGCCTCCTCAGCCCCCAAAGTTCCCAGACTCCCTTATCAAGAAACACCCTAGCCATCTCCTTAAATTCATCCATTCTTAATCGTTCCCTCCATGACTCTATCTTGCAAACTGTACAAGAATAAACAAAAACAGATGTATTCTACCCCAATCATATATACACACATAAAAAGCACTCTTTCTACTCTTCAATGTAATAACCAATAAAGTAAAGATCTTATGAACAAACAAAATACCCCAAGACCCAAACTGAAGTATTTTCTCTTCTTATACCACATAGCAGTTCATTTACAAGAGCATTCTAATCATGATTGCTTGACTTAACCAGCCCTATATTGTTCAAATCTTTAATTGACAAAGGATCAAACTATCAACGTGAGAATTGAGATGGATCCTTTCCAATTATATTACTAAATTCATTGGTCCTTAATTGACCTAGTATTGTGGCAGCTAACAATAAACCAACTCTTCTACCAAAAGTCAATAAATATAAAGTTAACGCTGTGCAACTTCTGTAGGACACCCCAAAAGAATTCTGATGGAGAAATATCTGAAAATTTATTCTAGTAGGCAGGCAAACAATTTCATAAAGAAACAGCATTTTATGTTTATGCTTCAAATCATCTTGAGGATCTCAAATTTGGCTCTGCATTCATTATCAAGGACTTAACTATTTATTATGGTTATCACAAGGTGTAGCAACATAAGAATCAAATAGGATTGTTTTCAAGTTTCCCAATTGCAAGAAGAGATAGAAGATGTCATGACAGACCAACTTCTGGTGGCAAACAACAGAAGCTATCACCACGTTCTAGTCGACTACATGGCCTTTGGTTACAGAATTTCAATCCATATATTCAAAACTTTATGAAAGAAATCGATTTATTCAGCAGAAATAAGCTTTCTCAGGGCAGGTCATGAAGAAACAATGCAAAAGTTGGCCACGGAGTGTATTGGCAGAAGGAGAAAGATGTTGAAGATAATGAAAATCGAGAAAAGTGAAAAGGAAAAGGGGATTCCCATTGGCTTGATTGAATTTATCAGATCTGATCTGCTGCGAAAGACAAGATTTTTCAGTAATATCCGAGAGCTTTGGCATTTCTCTTCATGCCCACGCCTCCATAAACCCTGAATGCCGATTCCTGGAAGCATTTGTGTCAGCCGTTCCTAAAAAGGAATATTCTTTCGTCTTGATTTCTTTCTGGTTAGTCCATCGAAGCCTTCTCCTTTTGGCTTAGCCCATCAAAACAATCTCCTGATCAACACATTCCAAAGAATTGCTTCTTACATCCCAATCCTCCAAAAACCTTCGAATCGTCCAAATTATTTCCCGGCCCAAATCTCAATTAAATCGCACACAAAAAATAATATAGATCCACAAAAAAAATTCTCAAAGATGAAGAGTACGCACTTATTATCTTACCAATAAACCTAATCCCACCTCTCAGTACCAGTGAAATAGATTTAAAAACTACTCTCACCGGAAATTCGAGACAACCACAAAACCAAATCATCATACTGGTAAAGGCAACAAGAAACCCCAATCACAGGACAGCAGCCAAAACCGTTAAAACTTCACAGAATCAAGGAGAAGATTGGAAGAAGAATACGAAGGCATGGGGTGGCGACTTCTTACCCCTTGCTTGCCAGGTATGGTGCACTGCCAGACCATGAGGTTTACGGAGCCATCAGGCAAGGTCTCAGGTTTCGCCACAAAACCCTATCAATCCAAATGAAAGGCGATCAAACACCGAAAGAGAGAGGGAGAGAGAGAGACAACGAGAGAGGAAACGATACGGACATGGGGATGGTTCTTCCGCCACGATTTGCGCTCTTCCGCTAGGCGCCCGCGAGCGATCCCTCCGGACATTGCTTACCTCCCTTCTCGTGAACAGAGACGGAACTGGTCCCCTCGCTTTATGGCCCTATGAGTCGGCGGACCGTGGCTGCGGGGGCATAAATGGCCACAAAATATATACCAGTCAAACAAGAGTGGTCAAGAAAGGGAGCTTCTATTTGCACCCCAAAAATTGTTCAGCACACCACAAATTTTTTTAAAAAATTTAATTTTTAAATTACTCTTAAAACCTTCGTCCTTTTTATCCTCCCCTCTTTCCCCACTCACTCCGACGACCCTTTTCTATTCGTTTCGATAACCCCCTGGCTTCCTTCACTTCCTTATTCGGCATCCTCTTTTCCGACTTTTCTTTTCCTCAGTGCTTGAAGAAGGAAGGGAGCGTCAAAGCAAATGAAAAAGAAAGAAAGCCGAGGAAAGAGAGCGCCCGAGCATACGAACAAGTGTTTTAAGAGTAATTTAAAAATTAATTTTTTTAAAAAAATTAAAAAATATACTAAGCAATTTTTGCAGTGCAAGATAAAAAAAAATAAGAGCTGGGAAAAAAAAGCACAGAGGACTCTGGGAGGCCAGCCCCAACTCCTGCCACCCCCACTCGGGCCAAAATAAACCTGCGATGCATGTCCATGTACGCACGTACCGGGCCAAAAAAAACCTGTGATGCATGTCCACGTAACATGACCGCCATTTAGCATTAACCAGATAGATTGGACCATTTTTATGATTGCAAATAGGTCCGATTGAATCAGACTATACCTGATCTTGGTCCAATTTGATTTTATGCTTAGAACATGATTTAAATCCAACTCAATCTATTTATGTATCGAATTAGGTTAAACCAAATTTATGAAAAGAATTTTAGATTCAATCCATAATTCGGATCCATTCGGAATCAATTATAATTCAAGTTCAATCCAAAACATTAAGGTTTGGAAGCATAACTATTATTTTATTTCTAAAATTTAGTAATTAATATTTAAAATATATTGTTAAAAAATTTAATTTAGATTAAAGAGATCCACTTAAACTTAAATTTTATTTAAAAACTTTTAATTCTATCCAAATAAATAGTTATATTTAAGTTTATAATTATTGATATTGATATACTTAAAGATATTATAGATAAGGGTCTATCAAATATGATATTATTAAATAAAAAGGATAAGAAGAGATTTAGTTGTTAAGATAAAAAATTAGTTTAAATAAGAGTTTGTTTAATAAATTGATAAAGATAATTAAAGTGAGAGAAAATAAGATTTGTATAACCAATGAATTATCATTTGAGCTAAATCGTGTTTGGATCATGTCAAATAAAAAAAAATGAGATTCAGATCTAATTCAAAATTTATTTTGGGTTCAATTTACAAACCCAATCTAATCCATAGGTTTTTAAATACAGATTAAGGCAGATCTAATTTTGTTGGGATTCAGTTGGGTTAAGTGAATTTGACCCATTTGCATCATCAAAGTTTATTTGGATTAGCTATTGCCTAGTTGTTGGTCAACAACTACCTATATAGCTATTGGTTTGTAATTATCTGAAGGTATCCTAGCAACAAATCCAAATAAGGCTTTAATCACTTGTTTTTTATTTTTTTTTTTGAAAACAGGGAGGTTGATATTTTTAGATTGATTTTTTTTTTTCTCGATGTGTGTTCATGTACATGGGTACTATCTAGAGACAAACTGGATTGTTTATCTTTTCTGAAAATCACCTATCTAACATAATTGATTATGTGACAAACAAAAAATGTACGCACATGAAAAGCTATGCTGGATTAAATATAGGAAACTATGTATTCATTGAACTCATCAAAATAAATTAAGCTTTAGTTTGTACAATACCTAGTTAAGATGTACTGATTGTATAGTTATTTCATATATGCAATCCATGCATCCAAAATGACTATGAACTGGTTTCATTAGATCATATCAAGCTACCAAGTTCCATGATATATTACATAAGACTAGAAAAGCAAATTCACAAAATTGTCATTATCAAAATATAGCGTCATATGAAATTTTATGGCCCTTGGTCCTCCTATAAACTTCTTCCTTAACTATATGCTAGTGGTTATTCAACAACTTAAAAGCTCCCATAATAGAAAATAACTCGGATATTGTAATTGGCTACCTCTTTGTAAAATTGGCGATATTATTCAACTACACGAATTGATGATCTTCTCTCCACCCTCTACACTTCTAATTAATCACATGCTACGTTCCATGAATAATTCTTTCCCTCTCCTGAAGCATAGACCATATATCCCTGAGAATCGATTAGAGGATGCTTTGAGAATACTCTCCTTCCGCAACCACTGAATAACTATCATGGAATCGCCTTCAATCACTAGTCTCTGGGCTCGAAGAGTCTGAGAAGCATAAGAAATACCTGCCCAAGCAGCATAAAGCTCGGACATAGGGACAGAAGAATCTAGGGAACCAAATCCTTCAGCCGCTAGCATATCACCCTGAGGCCCACGGATAATGAAGGCCGAACCAGCCAATCTACCACGGACACTCCCATCAAAGTTGATTTTGACAAACCCTAGAGGAGGGGGCTCCAGGAAATGAAAATCGTACGACGGTTCGCTGTCGAAACAGTAGAGAAACCCCAGAGGCCAGAGATGACATAACCAACCGATAGAGTAGCACGGGCACAATCAGCGGATAAGGATCTGATCTTCCTCACCAGCCGCTGAGGAGATATAAAGTCCTCAGAAAATATGATCTGGTTCCTATATAACCAAATCTGGTAGGCCGTGGCTGCCCAAAGACCTCGAGTTGTTGAGAAGCCATCCGAAGATCCTGAAAAAAGAGAGGACGAGGGGAACCAAAAGCATCCACTCTATATCATAGCCCACCAGGTGCCATATCTGACTAGCTCTAGGACATTTGAAGATCGCATGGTCTGTCGACTCATCCTCCAAAGCACACAGGGGCAGGTCGGCTGGATAGAGACACCCCTACGAGAGAGTAGGGCACATATCGGAAGGCAGTCCCAAAGAAGCTTCCATAGAAAGAACTGAACCCTAGGAAGAGTGAGGATCGATCATATCCAAGCAGCATCCTTCATTACTTGGGGCGGAGGCCTGAAGATCTTCATCAAGTCCCTGAAAGGGGCCCTAGAGAGGGAGGATCGCTGCCATAGCCTAACATCAGCCGATGGACCAGAGATAAGAGGAATGGATAAAATCCGCTGCTAGAGTTCCCTTCCAAACAGACTGGTCACCAAAGGAGTATGCCAGGAGGGGGGATCAAATGAGATTAAATCCTTAACTCTCAAATCGATGGAAACATCAGTACTGAAAAATGAGGGCTATCGGGATAGAGAGAGCTCAGAAATCCAAGAATCCTGAATAGCATTAATAGAATGACCATCACCAATCATCCAAGAGGTATTCTTCATGATGGAGTCTCCAAACTGGCAGACCTCCTTCCAAAAGGAAGAGCACCCCGGGATGGCATTATATACTCCCAGCCTTCCAATCACCATATCTCGCCCGCATAACGAAGCTTCAAAGACATTGTGGCTCCAGGAGGAAACGAGAAGCATGTCTGGCCAATAAAGCTTGACTCTTTACCTTCAGGGATGGAATGAGACCTCCTTCTTGAATTGGCATACATATAATGTCCCAAGATAAGAGATGAATACCGTGCCCATCTTGCATAGATGCCCATAAGAAATCTCTAAAGTATCTCTCGATCCTCCTTAAGCAAGTAGTTAGGATAGCCACATTCGACAGCATATAGAGCGGAAGGGATGAAAGAACCGACCAGACAATGATAACCCTAGCCATCATAGATAAACCAGTAACATGCCAACCATCGATACGCTGGCGGACCCACCTCTCAAGATCCGCAAAGTCAACACAGCGAGGTCGTCTACCAGTCATGGGGATTCCCAAATACATAAATCGATCGGTTTGAGTAGAGATTCCCAACCGATTGATGATAACTTCCCTGATGGATCTGGAAGTCTTCGGGCTGAAGCAGATAGAGGACTTCTGAAGGTAGACCTTCTGACCCGAAGCCTGACAATAACACTGAATAATGAAATCAAAGGATGTCGCATTATCAATAGAGGCCTGACCTAGGAGGATACAGTCATCAGCAAACAAAAGATGAGAGATGGAAGGGCCCTCATCCCCCATCTTGAATGGGACAATTCTCTTGTATTGCTGAGCCTGATGGAAAGCACGAGAAAGATCATCCACAGCCAATATGAACAAGAGGAGGGATAAAGGGCACCCTTGGCGTAATCCCATAGAGGAATGGAAGAACTCAGTCAGTCCCCCATTGATGATCAAAGAGAAAGAAGGCCTATTGATGCAAGCCATCACCCACTCAATAAATGTATCATCAAAACCGAACTCCTAAAGGAACGATACAAGAAGGTCCAACTCAATCTGTCATAAGCTCTCTCCATATCAAGCTTGACAGCCATAAGGCAACTTCTAGCAGGGGCTTTATGGAGATCATACATAAACTCCTGAGTGATGAGAACATTGTCTGAAATAGATCGACCTCTGATAAACGCCCCTTGTGACTAATTAGCCTTTCTTCGAGAGAAGAACAAGAGCATAATGACACCTAGAGTATTTCTTTTGGAAAAATCTTCTGACACAAGTTAGACCAAATAATAAGAAAAGGATTTAGGGTCCTTTGCAAGCAATATTAAGTCTAAGGCTGAGAATTGTTTACCTATGTAACATAGGGCTTTTTTTTATAGATATTTGAAGGAGGTATGATTTGAGTTAGATTCTATTTTTGGATGGTTTAAAATATGCTTGATCCTCTAATGAGGTAATAGTCGGAATCCTTCCTAAATAGAGTGGTAGAATCCTATCCAAACTGATCCATATCTTAAATAGAAAGAGGATCTCGAGTAGATTGACACCTTCATTAGAAATTTTCTTTAGGTTGCGTTTGGTGTATGACCAGGTAATCCTGAATGATAATGTGGATTACCTATAAGATAGATTACCACTTAATGGATTATCAATAATATTGATTACTTGTGTTTAGTATACACAGATAATACTACAATAATATTGATTACTGTGTTTGGTATGACAAACAGATTACCAATCATAACATTAAATTCTTAAAATACCCTTAAATTAAATTTATTAAAATTTGTATATTATATATATTAATTTAAAAAAAATTATATTTATAAATGATAATGTTTAAAAAATTTATATTTATAAATGATATTTGAAACGATCAATGAGAATGCAGGGCCATCGATCTAAAGAAGTTTCGCGGCGTCTAAAGATGACCGTGGAGCCGTTGGGCAGCGAAGATCCGTGGCCTGACTTTGTGTGGAAGAGGGTGTGGCTCGAAACCTTCGACATGGAGGTTCCAACGAGGTCAATAGAGCAATCAAAGGAAGAAAAGGCATTCTTATCAAAAATAATTTATGAGATTACCATATCTCTGATAATGTAGATAACCATCCCTTACTGTGGTAATCCGGATTACTTTTGATGAGTAATCCAGATTACCACTACAAGATAGATTGTCATTACCAAACACAATTATTTGATGGGCCCTTTTAAATTATTGGCAATCTGGATGGATTATCTGCTACCAACGCCCCCTTAAGACTTTCTTAATAGGTTGTTCAGACTAGTTTGGTTGGTCATGTTATATCTAGTCACAACTATCCATCTTGCATAGCAATTTAATTAGTTCAATGGCCCAACTTTGGCCATGCTAGCATGTAGATCAGCTTGCCCACATCAGTTACCAATATATAGTATCTATTTCAACTATAGGATCCCACTACTATAAAAAGACCTATTTGATTGCTACTAGATGCCTCAATAATCATTGAACCACCAAGCTCATTTGCATTAGAGTTTTTTGATGTAGGTCCAATCCTCTCCAGGATAAAGATATATCTAATATATAGAGTTCAAAGTATTTAAAAAAAAATAATTAGAATAATTTGAGTGCAATAAACGAGACTAGATTATATAATGAAAGAAACTAGTTGTCATGATGCTAATCTAGGAGATTTTGAAGGAAAGAAGAGGTATTATGTGCTTCCTCTTAAAATATTAAAAAGAAATAAAAGAATTATAGCAATGCGATATGCCTAAACTATAGGAATATGCTATAGTAATGATTAAAAAATAAAAGAGGTTAAGAACTTTTTTGAGGTATATGAGATCAGGTTGAGACTTATCACAAGTATCTTATCCGATCCATATGTATCTCACTGGATGGTCTACACTTTTTTGGATAATAAAATTTTTACTATTGGGATCCCTCACCATAGGGTAGATTAATCTAACATTGCTCTTATAAAGTCTTAAGGGTCCTTAAAGAAAATTTTTGTGGAGATTTTTTCAATTCTCCTAGGAATTCGTGGTTATGTAGGGCTTTCAAAAGAGGTTTATTATTGCATATCTTATATGAACCCCGCTCTCCCCCCCCCCCCCCCCCCCCCCCCCCCCCCCCCCCCCCCTCCCGCCCTCCCCCAAAAAAAAAAAAAAAGTAAAAATTATGTTAGGTTGATTAGAAACCAACTTAGATGAGTTTAAGTTTAAATGGGCCTTTAGTCTCTTTTAAATGCAATGTTGTTCAAAGGTAGTTAATGGTAAGAAGCCTCATTGTCAATACATACACACTGCATATGATTCATCACTAGTAAGGTTTTGCCTTGGTTTGATTCATTCCCTTGAAAAATTATAGATACAATGTGAGTAGAAAATTAGTGAGGGGCTAGGCCTTAGTTCTTGGGGTATTGAGTCTTGAGGTGTTGCTATAGATAATGATGTGGCTGATCACGCCCCCAGGCGGTACGGTAATAGCCCACATAGTTTTCAGAGCGAAGTAATAATTTCAACTAGCCCCCAGCACCAGTCTCAGCTTTGGCCTCGGCTTCGGCCTCGGTTTCGTCTTTGGTCTCGGCTTCAACCTCGGCCTCGGTCTCGGCTTCGGCCTCGGCCTCGGCCTCGGCTTTGGTCTTGGCTTCGGCCTCGGCCTCGGCTTCGGCTTTGGTCTCGGCTATGGCCTCACCTCAGCCTTGGCCTTGAGCCCCGCTTCGGCCTTGAGCTCCGCCTCGGTCTTGGCCTCGAGCTCTACCTCAGCCTCAGCCTCGAGCCCCGCCTCAGCTCAGCATGCCTCCGACCTCGGCCTTGAGTCTTGCCTCGCATGCTCTCGACCCATATTTCAGTCGTGAAACCTTCGAATATTGAGCTCAGTGATTTAAAACATCAAAGACTATCGCGTAGTCTGCCCACCCGCTTTTGCCAAGATCATAGGCAATTGTTGATATACTATTTGCAGTTGCCGATATTTATGGCGCACGCCCACCTACCGCTTACGAAGCCGATCTTAACAGAAGATAGGATTCGACGGTTATTTACGAGGGTAAGAAGGACTTTCGAACAGGTATATAAAGACCCTGACTCGCAACGAGGAGGGGGACTCAATCTCTACTATCTCATCTAAATCCCTATTCTTCAAATCGCTAACTTGAGAATCGGAGGGTTCCCGTCGGAACCACCGGTTGGGGACTTTTCTTGCAGTTTTTTGGCTAAAGGAGGGGATTTTGTCAATCTTCTGAAGACCCACAAAGCCCTTCCCTGCTCGACGCTCTTCAGAAGTGATTTGGTAGCAACAGATTGGTGCGCCAGGAAGGAGTGACGGACGTTTATTTCCATGCATCTGCGACCCCAAAACCTCTGCAAGGAAGAAGATGGCAGTTACATGTGCACAGGAGGCCTCCACCAGCAGGCTGGGGGATGCCTCCTGCGGGCTAAGCAATCGAAGGCCAACCTCCCTATTCTATCCCCCATACAGCCGTAGTTTAGCCAAGCTGATCGGCTCGATGCCCTGATTCAATAGGTTCAGGACCTGATGGCGGTGGTGCAGGGACTATAGGAGCAGTGCTCTGCCACCACGCCATTGCTGCCTTAACACTCTCCGCCTCATGTGGAGGATCATGGAGCTGGCCAGTCATCGTGGTAGGACCCCTCCGGAGGCCTCCCACCGCGCATCCCCGAAGTCTCATCGCCGGGAAACCTCCAAGCGGCGGTGATCCCCTTTCCATCATTCTGACCACTTTCCCAAGCGGCGTGGTGGGAAGGAACCTAAGCAGGTGCATTCCCTGCACCAGCAACCCTCTCTCTATCGTCTTCTGAATCCTCAAAGGACGACACCAATAGAAAGATCGCTCGCCGGGCCGAGCAACAGTTGGGCGAATACCATCAGCGGCTAGAGGAGCTTAGCCGCAGAATTACCAATCCACTCAGGGCGAACTGCGACCATCGCCCCTCGCTGTCTTGCCGTATTATGAAGGAGCCGGTCCCACCCCAGTTTTGTCTACCCCAGCTGGATCCGTACGACAGTACTGCAGACCTTGGATCACCTGGAGAGCTATAAGGTCCTCATACAAGTTCAGGGGGTGACCGATTCTCTCCTTTGTGTCGCCTTTTCGGCTACACTTCGGAAGGCAGCACGTGCGTGATATTTTCGTTTGCCACCACGTAGTATCAACTCCTTCAGGCAGCTCGAGAGATCTTTCTTGGCCCACTTTGATGCATGCCAAAAGATTCCTCGGGTAGCTGATAGCCTGTTCACCATCCAACAGAGGAGCGACGAAACCCTAAAGGACTTCGTGGCTCGGTTCAAGGAGGCTGCGCTTGAGGTCTACAATCTTGAGGACTCCATGGCCACTCTGGCCCTAAAGCAGGGACTCCGTCCTTCTAGGTTTGCTTACTTCCTGAACAAGAAGCCTCCCAGCTCTTATGCCAAACTACTAAGCCGGGCGCAGAAGTATATTCGCGCCGATGAAGCAGACTCCTCCAGGAGGAAGGTTGACAAAGGGTTCGGCAAGAAGCCAGCACCTTTGGAACATGCTGGGGTGTGGTCCAGAAAGCTTGAGCCACCTCGTCGTTCAGATAACCGGCCTCAGACGTTGGTTCCCAAAGAACACTTCACCCCACTTCTCGCCCCAATATCCCATATTCTGTTAGAAATTAAGGGCGAGCCCTACCTCCGGCGTCCACCTCCCATGAGGCCCGGGGTTCCCCATAGCAAAGAACTATACTGCCGATACCACAGAGACTATGACCACGACACAGAAGATTGCCGCTTGCTGAAGAAGGCCATCGAGGAACTCGTTCAGCAAGGCCACCTAGGCAAGTTCATCCGGAGAGGAAACCTTGCTGCCTCGGGCTCGTTGGCTACCTTTGCAGCTACCAGATGAGGCTGAACCCCTGCAAGTGTGCCTTCGGAGTGACAGTGGGCAAATTCCTAGGCTTCATGGTGATGCAGCAGGGATCGAGGTGAACCTCGATAAGATTCGAGCCATCTTGGACATGAGGTCTCCGGCTAATAAGAAGGAGGTGTAGCGCTTGACTGGAAGGGTGGCGGCCTTGAGCCATTTTTTGTCTAAGTCCGCAGAGAGGTGTCTGCCTTTCTTTAAGGTGCTGCGCAAAGTCAACGGCTTCGAGTGGATGAGGGAGTGCTAGAAGGCCTTCTAGAGGTTAAAAGAGTTCTTATCTACCCTGCCATTATTATCCAAGCCAAGGGACGGGGAGGAGCTACTCCTGTACCTCACGGCCTCCCTTGAGGCTATCAGCTCCGTGCTTGTTCGCATGGACGCCGACGGGACATAAAAGCCAGTGCATTACATCAGTAAGGTGCTTCATGATATGGATACTAGATATTCTAGAGTCGAGAAGATTATCTTTGTATTGATCATCTTTGCCCAGCGCTTTAGGCCCTATTTCCAAGCTCACTCGATCATGGTGGTCACAGATCAACCACTCAAGGCAATCCTTTCTCGCCCTGATACCTCTGGCCAACTGGCAAAGTGGGCACTCAAGCTGGGGGAATTTGACCTATCATTTCGACCCAGGTCGGCTATGAAGTCTCAGGTTTTAGCAGATTTCCTGGTCGAGTACACCTGGATAGAAGAGCAGCCGAAAGAGTCCCATGCAAACTCTTCGGATACTGCAATCGAGGGAAGAGGGGAGGACTAGATCCTGCATGTAGACGGAGTGTCAAATTCTCAAGGAAGCAGGGCAGGCCTCATTCTATCAAGTTCGGACGGAGTAGTGACCAAGTATGCCCTCTGTTTTCTCTTTCCAGCCACCAACAATTAGGCAGAATATGAAGCCTTACTGTCAGGGATGAGCATGGCATGGGAGCTCGGGGTGAAATGCCTTAGAGTCTTCACCGACTCCCAGCTTGTCTCTGGTCAAATCAAAGGGGAGTACGAGGCTCGGGACCCTACTATGTCCCGTTACTTGAGTATGGTGCAGTCGCAAGCTTCTCCCTTGGCCCACTTCAGTGTCAGTTACATCCCCCGGGGAGAGAATGCTAGAGCTGATGCTTTGTTCTGGTTAGCCACCTCGGTTGACGGGACCTTGGGAAGAACCTACGTGGAGCATCTGGAAGCCCCAAGCATCGATGCGGTAGAAGAATCCTTGCCCATCCATCAAGATCCTTCATGGATGGATGTTTATATCCGATACTTCACCGCTGGCGCCCTCCCAGCCAACCCTACTGAGCCCAAACTGTTTAAGCAGCGAGTACCCAAGTTCCTGATGCTCGACGGACAACTGTACCGAAGATCCTTTTTTCATCTTCTCCTCAAATGTGTTGGCCCCACAGATGCCGACTACATCCTCTGTGAGATCCATGAAGGTATCTGTGGAAACCACTTGGGGGGCAGAGCGCTGTCACATAAGGCTTTACGCCAAGGCTGCTATTGGCCCACCATGCGAGAAGACGCAGCCGAGCTGGTCCAAAAATGTGATAGCTGCCAATGACATGCTAACATTCAACGGCTGCCAACCTCTCAGTTGAGCCCCTTATCGGCTCCATGGCCCTTCGCCCAATGGGCGATGGACATTTTGGGACCGTTCCATTTAGCCTCTAGTCAACGGAAGTTTCTGCTCATCGCCATCGATCATTTCACTAAGTGGGTGGAGGCCGAAGCCCTTGCCAAAATCACCGAAGCCAAGGTGAGGAACTTCTTCTGGAAGTCCGTTATTTGTCGGTTTGGGCTACCCCATACACTTGTTACCGACAATGGTCGCCAGTTCGACAATGCTTCTTTCAAAGAGTTTTGTGCCGAACTGGGCATACGTCAGAGATTTACCTATGTCGGTCATCCGCAAACAAACGGAGCGGCAGAAGTGACAAATCGGATCATCCTTCAAGGGCTTAGGACACGTTTGGATGATTTCAAAGGAAGATGGGTAGAGGAGCTCCCGAACGTGCTGTGGGCATATCACACAACGCCCCAAACTCCCACGGAAGAAACTCCTTTCAGCCTTGTGTTCGGGTCGGAGGCAGTCATTCCGGTGGAGATCAGCGTCCCTAGTCCCCGAACACAATCGTACGATGAGGCGGACAATTCTAGTCAGTTAAGAGCCAGCCTTGACCTCGTTGAGGAACTCCATCGAGCACGACTCAGAATGGCTTTCTACTGATAGAGGATTGAAAAGTACTACAATGCCCGAGTTCATCCCAGAATATTCCTTCCCGGAGACTTAGTCCTCAGACGAGCTGAAGTCTTCAAACCCACAGAGGGGGAAAAGCTGTCGCCCAACTTAGAAGGACCTTATTGGATCACTGATGCACTTCATCGAGGGGCCTACCGGATCGAGGAGCTAGATGGGAAGCTGCTCCCTCGCACCTGAAATGCGGACAACCTTCGTCGGTATTACTAGTAAGGTGCACAGACGCCACAGACTTAAATATTCCAATTTACATTTTTAATAGCACTCACCTCTATTTAAATTCTTGAGCAACCTTGCTTTAACTCAAAGCCCGACTCCGCGTCGGCACTCGAAGCCCGACTCCGCATCGGCATTCGAAGCCCAACTCCATGTAGACACTCAAAGCTTGGCTCCGCGTCGACACTCGAGGCTCGACTCCGCGTCGGCACTCGAAGCCTAACTCTGCGTCGGCACTCAAGGCCCAACTCCGCGTCGGCATTTGAAGCCCGACTCCGCATCGGCATTCGAAGCCCGACTCCGTGTCGGCATTCAAAGCCCGACTCCACGTCGGCACTCGAAGCTCGACTCCGTGTCGGCACTCAAGGCCCGACTCCACGTCGTCATTCGAAGTCCGACTCCGCATCGGACTCGAAGCCCAACTCCACATCGGTACTTGAGGCCCGACTCCGCGTTGGCACTTGAGGACCAACTCCGCATCGGCACTCGAGGCCCGACTCCACATCGGCACTCAAGGCCCGGCCCGACTCTGTGTCGGCACACAAGGCAGGACTCTGCATCGACACTCGAAGCCCGACTCCGCATCGGCACTCAAAGTGTGACTCTGTCGGCATTCAAGCCTATCTTTGCGTCGGCATCCAACCCCGGCTCAACATCGGCACACATCCGACTCGGCAACGGTACTCAAGCCTGACTCAATGTTGGTGCTCAAGCTTAATTAAACGTCGGCGTTCCAACTCGGTTTTGTGTCAATACGCAAGCATAAGGTCGGATCGGTTTGATGTTGAGAATTGTATCCTAAAGCCAATCATTTGATGATTGTGCTAATGTAAATTATATATAAATTGATATATTAATAAAAGTTATTTGGCAGTTTATTCATTACAAGAACATCTTCTTATAACTCCTAATAGTAATGAAGCCCTCAGGATCTTCCTTCACGATAAAGAAGGATTTATCTTTGAAGGTCCTTAAAAGGGTTCACAACCATATGATATACTATGACAGGGCCATAGTACTATCAATTATAGGATATTGTATATCATATTTGTTGGTTGTCCTCTTAACCAAGGAGTGTAGAGACACTGGTATGACATACAGGTGAAAGTGTAGGAGTACATTTCACCGAACATGACTCATTTCCGGATACTCTACTGTCAAGAGTTAATCCAAGAAGATATGGGTATAAGTATCCTTTAGACATGAAGATCACAACCGGTGACTTGCAAGCAACTCATTGTACTTAGGTGCCAGACCACCTGGATTTTTAATCCAGCTATGAAAGGTTACTGGGTGCAGTCAAGTACTTGTGGTAGTTAGTTGTGGATCAAGATGGAATTTGACCTATCCCGTTAAAAGGAGAAATGCTTATGTTTCAATTTAGCAAGACTTTGGTCAAGGAACTTCATGTGAAAGTCACATGATCACTAAAATTGAAATCACTTTATGGATTCGCTGTTTAGAGTTGACAGGCTCTTAAGCCATCCTTAGCATTTGTGGTCAAGAGGATGAATTATACGGTAACTATTTCTTAAGGTTCTTGAAGTTTGCTCGGCAACTCTTCGACCTATCCGGACGACGGGTTCCATTGCTAGATGGGCACATCGATTGGTATAGAAAGTTATTTCTATGCTACCGGCTTAGGTTCGAACCTAGAAAGTCACATGTATAGAAGTTTCCTAGGATGATCTATTTGCTGATCAACAATTGAGAATCGTATATGATTTAATTAATCAATTTGATTGATTGAATTATCTCAATTGGGTTAAGTACAATTGAATAAGATTCAATTTGGTTTAAGTCTATTAGAAGGACTAGTCAATTTCAAATATTGATTTAAAATTAGACTTGATTTGGATTTAAATAGATTCAGGACTAGCCAAATTTGATTTGGGCTAGGACCATGATCTATGTGGGTTCAGTCCAATAAATTCAGATCAGATTAAACCATCACCTGAACCCAAACCTCTCGCATAAGTATCTCACATGATGAGATACTAATGTCTAAGAGATTAAATTCTCATTTATAATTTAATGTATTAATTTAATCCTCTCCAAACAATTTTCATTGGAATTCTAAGTGTTAGAATTAAAGTAGAATTAATATGCCTCTTTATTAACCAAGCGCTACGGTTTGATGACTCTTTGGTTTTTACCGAATATCGAAATTAATCAAGCGCTACGGTTCGACGACTCTTTGGTTCTTTATCGAACGTCAAAATTAACCAAGCGCTACGGTTCAGTGTCTCTTTGGTTTTCGCCAAGCGATGGAATTCTAAATGTTAGAATTTAATGGGCTGGCTAAAAAGAAACTATAAATAGAGGACATCCCTCACCAGATTACACAGAAGAAAAAAAATAACACACGATATGTCGTGAATTGATTTTCTAAAGAATTAGAATAGAAAATCCTGGTATTCTGATGCTAACGGAAGTGTGGAGGATCCTAGAAGAAGAATTCAAGTGGGAGGATTCAAGATCAGCAAAATTATTTTTCGTGAGCTAGCACTCCCGAAAATCCGATCATTCGGGGCTTCGCGTGGATGATACTAGAGGCCGGACGATTAAACGGCTGCAGAGCATAAAAGAATTTACCAATTGCCTTTAAGGTAAGTGATATGATCCCTAAATCTTAAGGCATGCTTCAAGATAAGAAGTATGACTTCTTGCCTTGAAGATCAAGACATGATCTTGATAGTTTTATTTATATGCATATTTTGGATATATACAAGGCAAAGATATGATCTTGATGCATGTTAGATAGATTAGTATGTAATCTTTAAATTTCCGCATTGATAATTGTTATCAATTTTTAAAATATGCATGCCTCGGAGATTGTTTCTCCTTTCAAATGGTATCAGAGCAATGGTTTCGTATTGATCTAATTTATTGTATATAAATTAATGCTCCTATTAATTATGTAATTATAGCTAAAACTGATCATAAGGCCATATGGTCATAGATGGATTAAAAATTCAAATTACCCATTTAATGAGGTATTCTATGACATATTGCCGTGCGATTGTTTTATCATCGATGCTTAGTCTAAAGAAAATTTAAATTGAGCTTTGGCATCAAAACATAGATTACACATACTCTCAAAAATGTTTTATATTGATGTTGTATAAAAGCATGATATTTGCATGTTTAGTATAAAAACATAGATATGAGATATGAAGGCTTGTAGTCTATGTTATGAAACATACAAATATTTATGAGAGTTTTATTTGAATGTCAAATATTAATTCATAATCTTTTTAGATATGATCTAAATATAGGAATTATGAGTAGTAACATAATGCAAGTCATGCTTGATTAAAATATATGACATGTAAACATGAAATATATTTAATCTTTTGGGTTAGCTAAATTAGGTCCATAAATGGTTAGACCCTAAGGTTTAAATCAACTGGACTATAAGAGTATTTGATCAAATCTAAATTGATTAGATTAGGTTAAGGATGCTCTAAATCAAACAATAGTTGTAGTTGATCATGTCCTTCTCTTTGATTAAACCAAATGGAAGTAGATTAGGCTCTGTGGTTGAGCATGAATCTCTTAGATGGTCAAATCAGAATTGGTTAACCATATGATGTCAAGGTGAGTTGGCAAGTTGCTATAGGATCAACGATCGAATGGTTTTTAATTGGGAGCTACTCGTATTGATGCGTCTTTAACGAGTTAATGGCATATCCCTCCCATTGATCTCACTCACCTGGTCAATGTGGTGAACCATTTATGATTCATATCATTTACCTGATTCGGGTTGACCCATGCCTGTAAGGAAATCAGTCTGACTGATTTATGTGCCACTTAACCTGACTTAATCTTGTTTCATTCTACCGATTTTATAGATTCAGTAGGAGAACTTGATTAGTCAATTTATCTACAGATTATTAAATCCTCTAAAATTATTATGTCCTTAAAATGAAATAGTTATATGATAACTAAATCATAGCCTCCCATTAAGGTGGGTGATAATGAGTCCGATGTCTTGATAATCATTGGAGGCACTCCATGCCTGGTGCTTGTCAACCATCGGAATTATCATTTATTATATGATAAGTCAGCGTAACTATTACATAGACAGTCAGGTGAGCCGAGCTTCACTCGGGCTTGGTTGTCTATTGATAGGTTACACTGATTATATCATTTAATGGTTGGACCTAACCAGAACTTTTAGTGGAGGCATTTCATGCATGCTGAAAAGGTATATGGGGCAAAACTGAACACTAAGAATTGTTTGGGAAAACAATTGGATTTGAACCTACTCTTAGATGCATATGGGTTAGCCAAGCTTCACTTGGGCCTGTATGTACTTTATGTAGATCTTAGTGCCCGCTAAAGAATTAAGAATAATTCTTCGAATTGGGGTGTAGAGGCTGCCAATTTGAATAAAATAGTGGAAGAATCTTTAGACTAAAGTCCAAGTCTTTAGACTGAATCAATTTATATACTAATAAACTTTAGTTTTTCCTTATGCAGAACATGGCCACTAATTTATCATTAAGGTCCCTATTGGATAGTGACAAGTTGAATGGTTCCAATTTCATTAGCTGGTTTACAAAACTTAAGATCGTCCTTGAGCATGAGAGGATTCTATATATTCTGAATAATCCTGCACCAAAGATACATGATGCAAACACCCAAAGTTTTGAGAGAGACACTTATCAGAAGTGGCTCAATGATAGAACTAGCATGCGTTGTATCATGCTAGCAGCAATGAACGATGAATTCGGTCGCTGGTTCAAGAATGCTCAGCCAGAAGAAATCATTCAAGCATTGAATGAATCTTTCGGCACACCCGACGATGTTGAAAGGCACAAGACTAGTTGTACTATTTTCAATGCTCGAATGAGGGATGGATCTCCTGTCACTGATCATGTATTGTACATGATCGAGAAGATAGAACTCCTAAGCAAGCTCGGCTTTCCCTTACATGTGCAGTTGGGAAAAGATGCGATCCTGAATTCTTTGCCTCCATCCTTTCAACCTTTCCTTACTCATTTTCGAATGACAAAGCCTACAGTCGACTACCACGGTTTATTGGGGTTGTTACAGAACTTTGAGAAGGATAACCAGCTCTCTAAGGGTTTGGTTAATGTGATTGAAGGATCTAAGATAGGGCGTAAACCCTTTGGGAAAGGAAAGAAGAAAAAGAATAAAAAGGTGCAACATGCTAGGACATCTATAAGGAGTCAGATGCAAAAGAAGAAAGTTGATAAAAGTCAAGCTGAATGCTTTCATTGCAAGATGCAAGAGCACTAGAAGAGGAATTGTCCTCTTTACATTGCCACACTTGATCAAAATAGGCCAAAGAAGAAAAAGGAGCAAGATGTTGCTCAACAAGGTATTTATATGATAACACCTTGTAATTTTTCTATATAATAATCAGACCTAGGTATTGGATACCAAGAGTCCTTTTAACATTTGCAATTCATTGTAGGGACTACAGGTCACCAGAAGATTTGAGGACAATGAAAGATTCCTTAATGTCGGCGATGAACGATTAGTTCCAGTTCTGGCATTAGGAGTTCTTGAAATAGTTTTCAATAGAAATGTCATTATACTAAATGATTGTCATTTTTTCCCAACATTCTTATTGAACGTAATTTTTGTAGGCCTTCTGGCCAAAAGTTATTATAAAATTTCAATAAAGGATGTTACTTTGAATATCATTATGAATGGAGTCACTGTAATGACTGGGCATTTATCTAATGGCATTTATATATTATCACAACCTGTGAATGTAGTGTACAATTCAAGTAAGCACCCTAGAATAACTGATGTCACAGACATTATCTTTGGCACCATCGGCTGTGTCATATCAATAAGAACAGATTAAACATGTTAACTCAGGAGGGCATCCTTCGAGTTGATGATCGTGAATCATTAACTACCTGTGAATCCTGTCTTCTTGGTAAAATGACCAAGTCATCTTTTACTGGAAAAGGTGAAAGAACCAAAGAGCTATTGAGTCTAGTACATACTGATGTATGTGGACCAATAAGCACTTGTGCCAAAGGTGGATATTACTACTTCATTACTTTTACAGAAGACCTTTCTAGGTTTGGTTATGTCTATCTTATGAGACATAAATCTGAGTCATTTGAAATGTTCAAACTATATCATAAAGAAGTAGAAAAACAAACAAAAAAATGTATTAAGACCCTTCGATCAGATCGAGAAGACGAATACCTTTTCAATGAATTTGTGATATATTTAAGAGAGAATGAGATTCTCTCCCAATGGACTCCTCCTGGAACACCGCAGCATAACGGTGTGTCGGAAAGAAGGAATCGAACTCTGTTAGACATGGTTCGGTCCATGATGGGTTTTGCGAGCTTGCCAATATCATTTTGGGGATATGCATTAGAATCAGCTTGTCATATTCTTAATAAGGTTTCAAGTAAGTCTGTTTCTAAAACTCCACATGAGATGTGGTATGGACATAAACCGGTTATTACCTATCTGAGAGTCTGGGAGTGTCCGGCTTATATGAAACGTGCAAAATCAGACAAACTTGAACCCAAATCTGACAAATATTTTTTATCGGCTATCCGAAAGAGACCAAAGGATATTACTTCTATAATACTGAAGAATAAAAGTTGTTCATTAGTAATAGAGCAGTTTTTCTTGAAAAGGAGTTCCTTAGTGAAGGAACAAATAGCTCTAATGTTGAACTTGAGGAAGTTCATCAAGTAGAAGGAACAATACAAACCAGTGAACACTTAAAATCTGAGTTAATTAGATCAAACTCAAAACCCATTTTAGGTGCACCATTAAGGCGATCTGGTAGAGTACCACATCAACCGGACAGATACTTAGGTTTCTTGGTCCAGAATGATGATCCTGTTGAACTCGATGAGAACAACGAGGATCCGATCACCTATATGGATGCTATGCAAAAGACTGACTCTAATAAATGGCTTGAGGCCATAAAATCCGAACTTGACTCCATGAAGGACAATAATGTATGGACATTAGTTGACCCACCCGAAGGGATAAAACCCATAGGATGTAAGTGAGTTTTCAAGAGGAAAAGAGGCACAGACGGAAAGGTTGAGACCTATAAAGCACGTCTGGTTGCTAAGGGGTATCGTCAACATTATGGTATTGACTATGACGAAATGTTTTCTCCTGTGGCAATGCTGAAATCCATTCGGATTATGCTAGCTATAGCAGCACACTTCGATTATGAGATTTGGCAGATGGATGTTAAAACCATTTTTCTAAATGGTGATTTAGAAGAACAGGTGTATATGATACAGCCTGAAGGTTTTATATATGAAGATGAGTCTAAAGTGTGCAGGCTACAGAAGTCCATTTATGGACTTAAGCAAGCATCTAGGAGTTAGAACATACGATTTGATAAAGTGATCAAATCTTATGACTTTATTAAAAATAAAGAAGAACCTTGCATTTATAAATGGGCTAACGATTCCGTTATTGTATTTCTTGTATTATATGTGGATGATATTCTCTTAATTAGGAATGATATCCCTGCATTACAAGGAATAAAGACATGGTTATCATCACAATTCTCCATGAAAGATCTGGAAGAAGCATCATACATCCTAGGGATGAAGATCTATAGAGATAGATCTAAGAGGATGCTTGGTTTATCCCAATCTACGTACATTGACACAGTGCTAAAGAGGTTTAGCATGGAGAATTCCAAGAAAGGCTATCTTCCGATAGGCCATGGAATTCATCTTTCTAAGAAGGATTGTCCGACAACTCCTAATGAAAGAGAACGTATGAGTCGAATTTCATATGCTTCGGCAGTGGGATCAATTATGTACACCATGACATGTAGAAGACCAGATGTGGCATACTCACTAGGAGTAGTGAGTAGATACCAATCTGATCCAGGAGAAAAATACTGGCAAGTTGTTAAGACAATCCTTAAGTATTTGAGAAATACTAAGGACCAGTGGTTAGTCTATGGAGAGTCTGATTTGAAACTTGTTGGATATACTGATTCCAGTTTCCAATCAGATCATGATAATAGCAAAAGTGTATCGGGTTTCGTGTTTATCCTAAATGGTAGAGCTGTTTGCTGGAAAAGTTTCAAGCAACATACAGTGACAGATTCGGTGTGCGAGGCAGAGTACATCACTGCATTAGATGCTACAAAAGAAGCTGTGTGGCTGCGAAAGTTCATCTCCGAGCTTGGAGTGACACCTTCCATAGATGGATAAGTCCTGTTGTACAGTGACAGCACTGGTGCCATAGCTCAAGCAAAGGAACCACGAGCACATCAGCACACCAAGCACATACTGCGCCGGTTTCATCTTATTCGAGAGATTGTAGACCGAGGTGACATAAATCTTCAGAAGATTGATGGAAAGAAAAACCTAGGTGACCCATTTACTAAAGCACTCAGCATCAAGGAGTTTGGCAACTATAAGTTGAAGATGGGTATTAGATACTGTAATGAGTGGCTTTAGGCTAAGTGGGAGTTTATTGGGAATTGTATCCTAAAGCCAATCATTTGATGATTGTGCTAATGTAAATTGTATATAAATTAATATATTAATAAAAGTTATTTGACAGTTTATTCATTACAAGAACATCTTCTTATAACTCCTAATAGTAATGAAGCCTCAGGATCTTCCTTCACGATAAAGGAGGATTTATCTTTGAAAGTCCTTAAAAGGGTTCACGACCATATGATATACTATGACAGGGCCATAGTACTATCAATTATAGAACGTTGTATATCATATTTATTGGTTGTCCTCTTAACCAAGGAGTGTAGAGATACTAGTATGACATACAGGTGAAAGTGTAGGAGTACATTTCACTGAACGTGACTCATTTCTGGATACTCTGCTGTCAAGAGTTAATCCGAGAAGATATGGGTATAAGTATCCTTTAGATCTGAAGATCACAACCGGTGACTTGCAAGCAACTCATTGTACTTAGGTGCCGGACCACATGGATTTCTAATCCAGCTATGAAAGGTTACTGGGTGCAGTCAAGTACTTGTGGTAGTCAGTTATGGATCGAGATGGAATTTGACCTATCCCGTTAAAAGGAGAAATGCTTGTGTTTCAATTTAGAAAGACCTTGACCAAGGCACTTCATGTGAAAGTCACATGATCACTAAAATTGAAATCACTTTATGGATTCGCTGCTTAGAGTTGACAGGCTCTTAAGCCATCCTTAGCATTTATCGTCAAGAGGATGAATTATATGGTAACTATTTCTTAGGGTTCTTGGAGTTTGCTCGGCAACTCTTCGACCTATCCAGATGTCGGGTTCCATTGCTAGATGGGCACATCGATTAGTATAGAAAGTTGTTTCTATGCTACCGGCTTAGGTTCGAACCTAAGAGTCACACGCATAGAAGTTTTCTAGGATGATCTGTTTGCTGATCAACGATTAAGAATCATATATGATTTAATTAATCAATTTGATTGATTGAATTATCTTAATTGGGTTAAGTACAATTGAATAAGATTCAATTTGGTTTAAGTCTATTACAAGGACTAGTCAATTTCAAATATTGATTTAAAATTAGACTTAATTTGGATTTAAATAGATTCAGGACTAGCCAAATTTGATTTGGACTAGGACCATGATCTATGTGGGTTCAGTCCAATAAATTCAGATCAGATTAAACCATCACCTGAACCTAAACCTCTTGCATAAGTATCTCATATGATGAGATAACTAATGTCTGAGAGATTAAATTCTCATTTAGAATTTAATGTATTAATTTAATCCTCTCCAAACCATTTCCATCGGAATTCTAAGTGTTAGAATTAAAGTGGAATTAATGTGCCTCTTTGTATTAATCAAGCGCTATGGTTCGATGACTCTTTGGTTTTTACCGAACGTCGGAATTAACCAAGCGCTACGGTTCAATGACTCTTTGGTTCTTTACCGAACATCGGAATTAACCAAACGCTACGGTTCAGCGTCTCTTTGGTTTTCGCTAAGCGGCGGAATTCTAAATGTTAGAATTTAATGGGCTTGCTAAAAAGAGACTATAAATAGAGGACATCCCTCACCAGATTACACAGAAGAAAAAAAACAACACACGATATATCATGAATTGATTTTCTAAAGAATTAGAATAGAAAATCCTGGTGATTCTGGTGCTAACGGAAGTGTGGAGGATCCTAGAAGAAGAATTCAAGTGGAAGGATTCAAGATCAGCAAAGTCGTTTTCCGTGAGCTAGCACTCCCGGGAATCCGATCATTCGGGGCTTCGCGTGGACGATACTAGAGGCCGGACGATTGAACGGCTGCAGAGCATAAAAGGATTTACCAATTTTCTTAAGGTAAGTGATATGATCCCTAGATTTTAAGGCATGCTTCAAGATAAGAAGTATGACTTCTTGCCTTGAAGATAAAGACATGATCTTGATAGTTTTATTTATATGTATATTTTGGATCAATCAATCCTATATACAAGGCAAAGATATGATCTTGATGCATGTTAGATAGATTAGTATGTAATCTTTAAATTTCTGCATTGATAATTGTTATCAATTTTTAAAACATGCATGCCTTGGAGATTGTTTCTCCCTTCATTTGATTCCCTTTCGGTCTCAACCTCAGCCTCAAGGCTACGATTTTGACCTCTTTAACAACTTGACTTCGGTCTCGACACTGATGTCAAGTATCGACTCAGCTGCAGCCATGTCTTAACTACGGCCCGGATTCCTATCTTGCCTCTGCCTCACCTAACCCTAGCTATGGCTTTGGTTCCTAAATAAGATATACGATCAGCCTCGACCCCGGTTCTAGAATGAGCAAGCAGAATCTCAAAGATTTCAAAAGTTGCTTTTCATTGATTGTTTACATCTTTCAAAATTGCCGACTCTTGCCGGGCCTCATTACAAAAAAAAAAAAAAAAAAAAAACTCAAGGCTCAATCGGAGCTGGATCATCATCCTTAGGAGCCTCGTTTGGCTCCAGCTCCTCGATCCCCTCGAGATCGTAGAGTCTTCGTACTTTATCCTTGCAGTCCTAGAAGCCGTCATTGTACACGAAGGAAGTGGTCTTGGCCAGCTCCTCGTCATAAACGTCGGACTTCCTAAAATTCTCTACGGCCTCGGTGGCCTTCTTTTCAGCCGCGGTCACCATCGCCTTTAACTCAGCTATTTCGGCATCGGATCGGCGGGCAATCTCTTTGGTGTTCTTGGCCCGCTCCTCGGCCGCTTTTATTTCGATGGTGGCGGAGTGTAGTTGATTCTTCAATAGGAATACCTCCTTCTCCACCATCTTCTGCTTCTCCTATGCTACCTTTTATTTTTCCTCCGCCACCTGAGCATTATCAAGCTCATTGGCTGCCTGGCGCTGAGCCACCTCAAGCGCCTCCTCTGCCCTTTCAGCCCGGGCTAGGTTCCTGAATCGGGCGGCCTCGGCTTCGGCCTTAGCCTTTTGTGCCCGTGCCACTTCTGCTTGGGCTGCCTCCAGAGCTGCCTCAGCCTTTTCTGCTCTGGCCTGGGCTTGGTTGGTGTCTTCTTGCAACTGGTTGAGGGTGGCCTCGGCCTGAGATAGAATGCCTCTGACGGCAGCCAAATAATTTATCGCCTATACAAACACTTATTCGGGGTTAAGTGAAGAAAAATGAAAAGTTCTTGAGATTGACAGAGGAAGAAACACTTACCTAGAGGTGCGCCACAGATACCTCATGGAAGAACACAGAGGTCCCTTGATTCTGGAGGACCCTTTGAAGCTTAGGTACGGAGACTTGAGCCATCGTCCGCTTAGCCCAATGGCTGTGGTGCAACAGAATTGACTGGAAGGAAGGTGCGTCGGTCTCGTCTTCCTCCACGGCACCGGTGGATGCTAGAGCCATTGGCACTGGATCAGAGGCCGGCGATGCCTCTTCCACTAGCGCTTCAGCCTACAGAGGCTCCTCGGCCACTGCCTCTTCGGTGGATAGGGCAGCCTCTAGAATTGGCCCTGTGGCCGAGCCGGTTGGCTCCACCTCAAGAGCGGCAGGCGGTGGCGGCGGCACTTCGATCTTTTGCTCTAGAGGAGTATTGGTTAGATTGATGGGAACGGGGGCGGTGCTGGTGAAGGTGATCGAGGCCGTCTCCTTTCCTCGGCCTCTTCGTTTCTTCCCGAGGCTCCTCCGGCCTTGGCTCTCTTACTAACTTTGATTTTTTCCCTCTTCTCGGTGGGGGCTCCATCCGTTCGGGCCCTTCTCTCCTTGGCGGTGGCCTTTCTCATTGCTTGGAGTGATGGTGCCATACCTGCAGGTCAAAGGACTTGTCAAAAAAAAAGAAAAAAAAAAAACAGATGAAGGGGGGAAGAGTTGTGACTGCTCACCGTTGCCAGGAATAAGCCCTACCAGCTGATGATTCTCCTCGGCTAGCAGTTGGTTGCATCGAGGAATGTCGGCAGTAATCAACTGTCCGAACGCCTCTTGGTCCTTTGGTAGTATTGTCGGGTCCTTGTTTGGCTCGGTGTCGAGAATCTCCCACTCTGTCCTCACCCCCTCAACTTGGGCGAAGAAAAACCTATCTTTCCACCCCTTGATGGAAGTGGAAAGATACAGCTTAAGGGTTCTGGTGGGTCTAGGAGCAAAGGACCACCACCCCGACTGTTTCCTAAGGGTATAGAAACTACGGAAGAGAGAAATCCTAGCCTCTATCCCGTGGATATGACATAATACTAGGAAATCGACAATGGTCCGAATGAAATTTGGAACCAACTGTGCCAGAGCCAAGGAATATCTATTTAAAAGGTTAAGTATGAAGGGGTGAATGGGAAGACGAAGGCTGGCCTTAAAAATAAGTTTCTGTTGGCCCAGATGGTAACCCAAGAGGGGGGGTGAATTGGGTTCTTAAAAATTTAAGACTTTTTAACTTTAATTGATTAGTTAGCAAGATGTGCAAGTGAGAGGCTAACTAAAATCAATACACAAGCAAATAAAGAGAGATAGAGAAAGAGAAAATATGGCACGGCAAACACAAGATAATTTTATAGTGGTTCGGTGCAACCAACACCTACGTCCACTCCCAAGATTCACTTGGGTCCACACTATAATCTCTCTAGATTACAGCCGAGTTGTTTTCCAAGCTCACAACTCAAACTTGTTTTACCGGGTGCACAACGAACCCAGCTGGTTTTAACTCGGGCTTACCAGCACAAAACCCTACACGTTGTTTTTCACGGGCTCACAACTAACCCAACACAAGCACTCCGGCTTGCAACGAGGTATACCAACCTCCACTGATTCAATCCACTGATTGAATCAGCAAACAAAGAATAAAGTGTTTGAACAATAAGTGCTCCCCTTGAGCAAATATACAAATGAAGTACAAAATAAAAAGGTTAGAAAAGCCTGATAGTATTGCAGATGGTAGTGGCTTGGGCTTTCTTCCTTCTTCTCTTTAACTCCTCTTGAAGTGTTGAATCACGCCTCAGCAAGATTCTTGACCGTTGAAGACTTTGGAGTTGAGATGAAGCTTTTTCCTCTTTTGAAAATCCTCCGATTTGACCTTTGAAATGCTTGTGGATTTTCTTTTGACTCTTGTGGATTGATGAGAAGGAGCAGACGAAACTTCTCTTGGATTTCACTCCTTTTGAATCACTCTCCTTTGAGCTAAATGATTTTTCCAATATGCTCTGTTTTTCCCTCTTTTCAAAAGATATTCTTTTCTCTCTTTGATTTTCTCTTTTTGATTTGAAAAGAGCTCCTCTATTTATAGAATCTGCAAAAATATATCCGTTAGAGACAAGAAAAATAGCCGTTATTCAAAAATCTTACCGTTGGGGCTGATGTGTCATCGTTAAAAATCGCGCCCAGATTTCGCGGAGTCGACTCGAGCTTTGTGGGAGTCGGCTCGAAGTCGATTACAAAAATAGAAACATTTTAAGCATTGAAGGGTCGACTCGCGAAAACTAAAGTGTCGGCTCCGAAAGTCGGGAGTCGACTCGAGGAAAATGGGGAGTCGACTCGAGAAGTGCTCAAAAAACATGGGTTCTGTTGTTTGAGCGGAGTCGGCTCGCACAGACAGGAGTCGGCTCGCAAGGAGTCAGGGGTCGACTCTTGAAAACCAAGGGTCGACTCGAGAAAATCAGTTTGGGGAGTCGACTCGGAAACCCTTGAGTCGGCTCGGGAGCGATACAAAAATCAGAAAAATGTTCTGATAGACTTTAAAACTTGTCCCAATTAAATTTAAATATAAATTTGACTTGAATACATTAAATATGACATTTATCATGGATTCAAGACATGTTTCAAGAATTCATCGATTGAATTATAATGTAAAAATTCCTTTTTGAAATCTTTTAAGCATAGAACTTGAAACTTTTTCTAATGATTCAAAACTCATTTGATATAACCATTGATAGTTCATTCCTTTCAATTTGAATAAGCTCAAGGTTTTTGATAAATAAACACATTGTTTTCTTTAAGGTACTCATGGCTTTTGGAAATCATCAAAATCAATAAAGTTGGGGCAATTATGTTTCAATAATTTCTCAACAATCTCCCCCTTTTTGATGATGACAAAAACATTGAGTATATGCATTATAAAATTAAAAAATTTGTGATTCCAAAATCAACTATTGTGTTCATGGAAAGGCTCCCCCTCAATGAGGTAGCTCCCCCTATGAACCTTAATTTTATAAATCATTCAAAATTTTTCAAAATCAGAAACTTAAGCATTTTCTTTATGAAATTCAATTTATCTCTTCCCCTTATGCTCTTCCTCTTTCAAAATTAAACTTTGATTGAATTGAAAAGGCATATACGATTGAATAAAAACTCTCCCCCTTTTTTGTAATCAACAAAAAGGTTAGGAAGTTTAATATCAATAACATTCTTTATCTTTTTCTATTTAACTTATCAATTGAAGATAATCATTCAAAGTATTCAAGGATACTTACAATTGAAATAGACAAAAGTAATGCATCAAACTTTCTCATTACTTCAAAATGAAAGTACATGAAAATGTAAACTTGCTCATTGCATTGAAAGTAAACTTGATTACATCATTACATGAAAACTTAAAAATTTCTTCTAGTAATTCTATTCAAGTGATCAACAATCTGCTTCATCCCTTCACATTGAAGTCTAACATAGTCTTTGAGCTTATTATCAACAAAAGTACAAGCAGATGTAATTTTATCTTGAAGCTCGGCGTTGCATTGGGAGTATGTCTCCGAGTCACCGCAGATATCCTTAAGTTCTCCAAAGATATTCTTTAAGTCTTCACTTAAGGACTGGTAGATGAACTGAGAGTAGACTCAATCGATGCAACCCGATCACTGAGTGAATATAAGGCTTCTTTTAATTCATAAACTTTTCATTAAATTCTTCTTTCAATCTTTTTCATGCTCACTTATCTCAGACTTGAATAATGATCTAAGCTGATCTAACTGTGTATCAGAAAAACCAGATGAAAATGTAGAAGACTGAGCAGGAGCAACAGTAGGAGCAGGGGTAGAATCAGAAGCAGGAGCAGGAACAGACTCTGGAACAGACGAGCACTGAGGAGGCTCAGGTGATGAATGTCTCATAGAAGGTCTGGGGCCTCAGCATCTATATCTCTGTCCTCAGTAACATTCTTTCTCTCCCAATTCCATTTTTCTTAACAAACCCCATGCGATGAATAGTGGCCAAAGTATAAAATCGTATGTCTTAATTCCTTCTTTGGCTCACTATCACAAAACAATCCCTTGGCTTTGAAATAATTTAGTTAAAACCATGCCATAGGGCAAACTGATTTCTTTTTCCCCACAATCTGCAATATACCATATATCATCCGAGGTAGATTGATGGGCTTCCCAGAAACAACAGCATCCATAACAAAAATATCTCTCTCAGAAACATAGTCGAATCTGCCGGTCTTGGGAAACAAAATCCTGCTGCAGATGTTGTGGAGTAATCTTAATTCCAAAGGCAATTGACTAGCAAATACTTCTTCAAATCCTTCAAAATTTCTGTTCAATAGCCTAGTGAGGGCTGGAGATCTATCTTCTGGGGCAAAGGTGGATGGTCCAGACAAGGGTAATTCAATAATCTAGATAGAATAGAGGAGTAATGTTCAGACCAATGCCTCTAACCTTGCTCACCAAGCCATCATCTCCTCTGGTCAAATTCTTGTAAAACTCTTTAACTAGAGCAGGGTAGGTGGGACAGTCCAATGACAAATATCTCAAATCCCATCTCAATTAGTTGTCTACCTATTATGAATCCTTCATTCTCAAACAATTCAAAATCAACCTTTCTTCCTGTGGTGACAATCCTACTGGCAAGATGATCTACCTGAAGGGTAGGAGCTGGAGCAGGAGGATCACTAGCAGAAGGGGTAGAGGATGAATCCGTAGACGGCTCGCGGACGGGTCGTCGAACGGTCCTTTTCTCTTCAAACCGGCGCCACTCGAGCTAGCTCCACGGGTTTTGGGTGCCATTGATCTTGAAGGATTGGTTAATCAGAGGTTATTTGAGGTTTGGAGGGTTTTGGGAAAGCTTTGGAGAGGATTTGGAAGATTTGGAAAGAATGAAATGTCCGTGGGTCGACTCGTGCCCTAAATAATCGACTGGGACCACGTCGAGTCGACTCGCGCAAAGTGTGGAGTCGGCTCCGACTAGTCACAGAGCACGGACACGATCTCGAGTCGACTCGCTCAGAGGAGGGGTCGACTCCTGAGTTTCAGCAGAAACTCGAGTCGACTCCGATACTCTCGAGTCGGCTCCCAGACAATTTCAGAGAAAAAATAGATTAAGATTCAGAGAATCCGAATGAGTCCGGAATTTGATCTTTGAGTATGATTAAAAATCATGGATTTTGAGAGATCAAATTGATATGAGTTCTAGATAAAATTTCCTTAAGATTTTGAGAATTTGAAAGAACTCTAGATATATTTCCTTAGAGGTTTCAAAATTTATTCAAAAGGATTACAAATTCCTAACTCTCCTCTAAGATAACAAAATCTTTCTTCATTTAAAGGTTTAGTGAATATGTCAGCTAATTGTTCTTCAGTGTTTACATAATCTAAACAAATTTCATCATTAGCTACATGTTCCCTTATAAAATGATATCTAATTTCTATGTGTTTTGTCTTGAGTGTTGAATTGGATTTTTAGTTAAGTTGATTGCGCTAGTGTTATCACATCTTATGGGTGTTTTATCAAGTGTGATACCATAGTCTTCAAGTTGTCGCTTAATCCATAGGATTTGCGCACAGCAACTTCCAGCTGCTACATATTCAGCTTCAGTAGTTGATAATGCAACTGAATTTTGCTTTTTGCTAAACCATGTGATTAAGTTACTTCCTAAGAATGGCATGCACCACTTGTGCTTTTTCTATCTAATTTACATCCAGCATAATCAGAATCTGAATATGCAATTAGGTTTAATGTAGAGTCTCTAGAATACCATAAACCTACATTTTTAGTTCCATTTAGATATCTTAAAATTCTTTTAACAGCTATTAAATGTGATTCTTTAGGTTCAGATTGAAATCTAGCACATAAACATACTGAAAACATAATATCTGGTCTACTTGCTGTTAAATAAAGAAGGGATCCGATATACCTCGATAATACTTTTGATCAACCTTTTTACCTTCTTCATCTTTGTCCAGCTTGCATGAAGGACTCATTGGAGTTCCGAGGGGTTTCATTGTTTCCATACCAAACTTTTTGAGTAGTTCTCTTGTGTATTTGGTTTGGTTGATAAAGATTCCCTCCTTGCATTGTTTGATCTGGAGTCCAAGGAAGAAGTTGAGTTCTCCCATCATGCTCATCTCGAATTCTCCCTGCATCAACTTTGCAAATTCTTGACAAAGAGAATCGTTAGTAGCACCAAAAATAATGTCATCTACGTATATTTGTACTACAAGTAAATCTTTACTTTTTCTTTTCAAAAACAAAGTTTTATCAACATTTCCTCTTGTAAAATCATTTTCTATTAAGAATTTACTTAACCTATCATACCAAGCTCTAGGTGCTTGTTTCAAACCATATAAAGCTTTGTGCAATTTAAAAACGTGATTTGAAAATTCGTGATCTTCAAAACCTGGTGGTTGTTCTACATAAACTTCTTCATTAATAAATCCATTTAAAAATGCGCTTTTTACATCCATTTGAAATAAGTTAAATTCATATGACATGCAAATGCAAGTAATAGCCTAATGGCTTCTAATCTAGCTACAGGTGCAAAGGTTTCATCAAAATCAATACCTTCCTCTTGATTATATCCTTTAGCAACCAATCTAGCTTTGTTTCTAATTACAATGCCATTTTCATCTAGTTTATTTCTAAAATCCATTTTGATCCTATTACTGAATGATTTTTAGGTCTTTCAACTAAAGTCCAAACATTATTTCTTGTAAATTGATTTAGTTCTTCTTGCATTGCTAACATCCAATTATTATCTTTTTCAGCTTCTTCTATAGTTTTAGGTTCAATTTGTGATACAAATGCAAGATGATTACTAATATTTCTCATGTATGATCTAGTTCTTATTCCTTGAGATGGATCGCCTATAATCAATTCCTTAGGATGACTATGAGCATATCTCCAGTCTCTTGGAAGATCTATATCATTATGATCAATATTGACATCATCGTCCTTATGTGAATCATCATCTTTAGCCTCTTGTTCATGATCAGAAGATACTTCAATATTAAGTTTTTCAAGATCTTTTTCAATTATGTTTGTATCTTCCTCATCATCAATCTTTTCAGATCCAGTTGCTAAAGATTCATCAAAAACTACATGTATGGATTCTTCAACTACTAAGGTTTTCTTGTTAAAGATTCTATATGCCTTACTAGTTGTTGAATAACCTAGAAAAATTCCTTCATCAGATTTAGCATCAAATTTTCCTAAGTTGTTTTTACCATTATTATGAATGAAACATTTACATCCAAATGCATGAAAGTATTTTATATTTGGTTTTCTTTCATTCCATAATTCATAAGGTGTTTTCTTTAATATTGGTCTTATTAAAGCTCTATTTAAGATGTAACATGCTGTGTTAATTGCTTCCGCCCAAAAATACTTTGGTAAGTTGCTTTCGCATAGCATGGTACGGGCCATGTCTTCTAGAGTCCTATTTTTTCTTTCAACTACACCATTTTGCTGTGGAGTCCTAGGGGCTGAAAAATTATGATTAATTCCATTTTCAGAACAAAAACTTTCAAATAAGTGATTTTCAAATTCTGTTCCATGATCACTTCTTAGAGATACTATAGTAGTGTTTTTCTCATTTGTGACTTTCTTGAAGAATTTCAGGAATATCGAGAAAGTCTCATCTTTGTGAGCTAAAAACATTACCCAAGTATATCTAGAATAATCATCTACAATCACTAGACCATATTTCTTTCCTCCTAGACTTGTGGTTCTAGTTGGTCCGAAAAGATCCATGTGAAGTAGCTCTAAGCCCTAGAAGTTGAAACAATGTTTTTAGATTTGAAAGAACTTCTAGTTTGTTTTCCAAATTGACATGCATCACATATTTTATTATTTTCAAAATCTAGTTTAGGTAATCCTTTAACTAAATCCATTTTAATTAGTTTTGAAATAAGGTGTGTGCTTGCATGACCTAATCTACGATGCCACAACCAACTAATTTCATTTATGTTAGCATTGTCAGCAATTAAGCAATGATCACTCAAAGATAATTTTTCTAAATCAACTAAGTAAACATTGCCATGTCTATAACCAGTAAATACAATGCTATCATCAATAATTAGTTACAGTGCATACAGAAGATTTAAATGAAACATTAAAGTTTTTATCACATAATTGACTTATACTATTAGATTATGCTTCAAACCATCAACATAAAGTACATTATCAATAATATAGATGGAGTTATGCGAACTTTACCAAGGCCCATAATTTGACCTTTACCGTTATCGCCAAACGTCACAACTCCACCTTTCTTTTCTTCTAGGGTGATGAATTCATCTTTGTCACCCGTCATATGTCTTGAGCAGCCACTATCAAGGTACCACTTTTTCTTTGATCTTTTGGCTACAAGACATTCCTGCAATATAATCAAACTTTATGCTTAGGTACCCAAGCTTTCTTGGGTCCTTCATGGTTAGCAGCAACAAAAATTGTTCCTTTCGGAACCCATATTTTCTTAGCTTTAACATTTAACTTGTTGTTATTATTTAACGTTTTGCATTCAAATGATTTATGACCTTTTTCATTACATTTGAAACAAGTTATATTACTTTGGTTGGCTTTTATAAAAATATTCTTTAAGATTTTGTTTCCTTAATGTGTTATATCCTAAACCTGCTTTGTCAAAAACAGCTTTTTGACTATCTAAGATCATGTTAAGTTTAGTTGAACTTAAGTGAATTTCTCAACAATGTCTTTATATTTTTTAACATCTTTCTTAAGAGAGTCATTTTCTTTAACTTGCTGTTCTTTTTCTAAAGCTAAAGTTTCTAATTGATCTTTTAAATCTTTGTTGAGTTTTTAGTTTCAGATTTTAACAAATCTATTTCTTGATTAAGATTATCTCTTTCTTTGCTAAGTTCTTCTTTTTCATTAGTTAAGTTCTTAACTTCTAAAGCTAATTCATTTTTACTTTTAGCTAAACTAATATTGTCATTTTTCAAAAACTTATACTTCTTTTTCAAGGATTTAAAATCAATCATAAGTTCATTGAAAGCCTCAAACATTTCATCAAATGTAAAGTCATCATTTGAGTTTTCAGAACTTACCTCATTGTCGTTGTCGTCGTCGTTGGCCATGAAGCAGATATTGGCAACTTCCTTTTGCTCATCTTCTTCCGACGAGGAAGATTCATCAGACCATGTTGCCATGTATGCTTTCTTCTTTTTCTTGTAGGCCTTTTTCAGCAAAGGACAATCATACTTAAAGTGCCCTGGCTTTTTGCACTCATAACATACTAAGGGCTCTTTTTCTTTTTCTTTCTCCTTGTCCTTTTTCTTATCCTTTTCTCCTTCAAATCTTGCTCCAAATTTCTTTTTATGGAAGGGCCTTTTTCTCATAAACTTTCTGAATTTTTTGGCCAAGAGAGCAGTTTCCTCATCATCTTCATCATTACTTTCACTGCTGCTCTCTTCCATTTCTGCAGTCTTGAGGGCAAGTGTTTTCCTTCTTTTTGTTTCCTCCTCAACATGCTGCTTCATTGTTAACTCGTGGGTCATTAAGGATCCTAGAAGCTCCTCTAAAGGTAATGCATTGAGGTCCTTTGCTTCTTGGATAGCAGTGACTTTGCTTCCCACGATCTTGGTAGTGACCTAAGAATTTTGCGCACAAGATCAGCATTAGAATAAATTCTACCAAGACTTTTAAACCATTCACAATATCAGTGAATCTAGTGAACATGCATGTGATGGTTTCAGTTTGTTCCATGTAAACAATTCATATTTATGAACCAAAATATTTATTTTGATTCTTTACTTGGTTTGTTCCTTCATGAGTTATTTCCAACCTATCCCAAATTTCTTTTGCGGAATTACAAGTTGAGATTCGGTTGAATTCATTTGAGTCTAAGGAACAATATAAAATATTAATGGCCTTAGCATTTAGTTGTGCCATTCTCCTATCATTATCATTCCAATCCCTTTCGGGTTTAGGAACAATAGTGCCATCAATAAGGTGTGTGGGTGTACTAGGTCCATTTATTATTACTCCCCACAATTCATAGTCCGAAGCTTGAATGAATATTCTCATTCTAGCTTTCCAATATGAATAGTTGGTTCCATTAAATAAAGGAGGTCGATTCGTAGAATGACCTTCAGCAAAACTTGAACCAATTTGTGTTGCCATATGGATCTTTAGCCCTTGATCGTGAGATCAAATTCTAAATGAGCACTTGCTCTGATACCAATTGTTGGCCCAGATGGCAACCCAAGAGGGGGGGGGTGAATTGGGTTCTTAAAAATTTAAGACTTTTTAACTTTAATTGATTAGTTAGCAAGATGTGCAAGTGAGAGGCTAACTAAAATCAATACACAAGCAAATAAAGAGAGATAGAGAAGAGAAAATATGGCACGGCAAACACAAGATAATTTTATAGTGGTTCGGTGCAACCAACACCTACGTCCACTCCCAAGATTCACTTGGGTCCACACTATAATCTCTCTAGATTACAGCCGAGTTGTTTTCCAAGCTCACAACTCAAACTTGTTGTTTTACCGGGTGCACAACGAACCCAGCTGGTTTTAACTCGGGCTTACCAGCACAAAACCCTACACGTTGTTTTTCACGGGCTCACAACTAACCCAACACAAGCACTCCGGCTTGCAACGAGGTATACCAACCTCCACTGATTCAATCCACTGATTGAATCAGCAAACAAATAGAATAAAGTGTTTGAACAATAAGTGCTCCCCTTGAGCAAATATACAAATGAAGTACAAAATATAAAAGGTTAGAAAAGCCTGATGTATTGCAGATGGTAGTGGCTTGGGCTTTCTTCCTTCTTCTCTTTAACTCCTCTTGAAGTGTTGAATCACGCCTCAGCAAGATTCTTGACCGTTGAAGACTTTGGAGTTGAGATGAAGCTTTTTCCTCTTTTGAAAATCCTCCGATTTGACCTTTGAAATGCTTGTGGATTTTCTTTTGACTCTTGTGGATTGATGAGAAGGAGCAGACGAAACTTCCACTTGGATTTCACTCCTTTTGAATCACTCTCCTTTGAGCTAGATGATTTTTCCAATATGCTCTGTTTTTCCCTCTTTTCAAAAGATATTCTTTTCTCTCTTTTTGATTTTCTCTTTTTGATTTGAAAAGAGCTCCTCTATTTATAGAATCTGCAAAAATATATCCGTTAGAGACAAGGAAAAATAGCCGTTATTCAAAAATCTTACCGTTGGGGCTGATGTGTCATCGTTAAAAATCGCGCCCAGATTTCGCGGAGTCGACTCGAGCTTTGTGGGAGTCGGCTCGAAGTCGATTACAAAAATAGAAACATTTTAAACATTGAAGGGTCGACTCGCGAAAACTAAAGTGTCGGCTCCGAAAGTCGGGAGTCGACTCGAGGAAAATGGGGAGTCGACTCGAGAAGTGCTCAAAAAACATGGGTTCTGTTGTTTGAGCGGAGTCGGCTCGCACAGACAGGAGTCGGCTCGCAAGGAGTCAGGGGTCGACTCTTGAAAACCAAGGGTCGACTCGAGAAAATCAGCATTTGGGGAGTCGACTCGGAAACCCTTGAGTCGGCTCGGGAGCGATACAAAAATCAGAAAAATGTTCTGATGACTTTAAAACTTGTCCCAATTAAATTTAAATATAAATTTGACTTGAATACATTAAATATGACATTTATCATGGATTCAAGACATGTTTCAAGAATTCATCGATTGAATTATAATGTGTAAAAATTCCTTTTTGAAATCTTTTAAGCATAGAACTTGAAACTCCTTTTTCTAATGATTCAAAACTCATTTGATATAACCATTGATAGTTCATTCCTTTCAATTTGAATAAGCTCAAGGTTTTTGATAAATAAACACATTGTTTTCTTTAAGGTACTCATGGCTTTTGGAAATCATCAAAATCAATAAAGTTGGGGCAATTATGTTTCAATAATTTCTCAACAGTTTCGTAAAGAGCAACCCTGCCAGGATAAGAGGAGGTTACTTTATTCTCGGGAAGAGGTTGATAGAGGCGGAGGTCGGTAGAGATTTGGTATTAAGCCCTAAGATTGATTATCTCTTGGGCGGTCATGACAGAGGTAGTACCCCGAGGGGACTGCCTCACAAGGGAAGATGGGTCGGCGGCGCCCGGACGATGCCGGATGGGAGCTCGTCCGGCGGCCGGGCAATTCCCGATGGGAAACTGCCCGACGGCTCGCCGCTGCTCCACTATGGCACCATCCATGGAGGTGGACCAACTAGGCGTGGGAGAAGAAGAAGGTTGTGGAAGGTTGGGGGAATAACCCCCAGAATCGGAGATTGAGCATGAAAGAGATGAAGAAGCCATGGAAATGGAATTAACCTGAAGGATTCGAGAACCGAGAATCAGGGACGAAGAGCTTGGGAAGGTGTAACAATGATGGGAGATGAACGGACTCGAGCAGGATCGGGAGGAGGAAGAAAGCAGAGGTAGTAAAAGTGGCTCGGATCGGAGGCAACCCCTTTTATAGCATCGTTTTAAATCATCTCACCAGTCCATAATTTGGTTACATGCCCGCTCGCTACTGGGAATTGGTTTGGCAACTGCCCGATGCATGGGACACGAGGGGAACTACCAATGATAGGACGGCGGTGACCTCACCGCAATGATGGTGCCCGCCTTTTCGCAGCTCCATACCCAAGGGAAATCCCCCTCGATCTCAACGGCCAGAACGGATGAGGCAGTGGCGCTGCAGCGCTCGATGCCTCATCAAAGAAAGAACAGCCCTTGGACGCATGTCCTTTTCGTAGCCGTTGGCACTCGAGGATCAGCCACCGGATGATATAACACCCCCTTTCGCTAGTGAGTGTACGCCCACCCATCTCAGTGGCGGAGGGGCATCCGATATGGCTGATCATGCCCTCAGGCAGTACGGTAACAATCCGCACAGTTTTTGAAGCGAAGTAATAATTTCAGCTAGCCCCCAGCACTAGTCTCAGCTTCGGCCTTGGCTTCGGCTTCGGCCTCGGCCTCGGTCTCGGCTTCGGCTTTGGTCTCGGCTTCGGCCTCGGCCTTGGCCTTGGCCTTAAGCCCCGCTTCGGCCTCGAGCTCTGCCTCGGCCTCAGCCTCGAGCCCCGCCTTGGCCTCGGCATGCCTCCGACCTCGGCCTCGGCCTTGAGCCTCGCATGCTCCCGGCCCATATTTCAGTCGTGAAACCTTCGAATATTGAGCCCAGTGATTTAAAACACTGGAGACTGCCGTGTAGTCCGCCCACCCGCTTTTGCCAAGATCACGGGCAGTTGTTGATATACTGTGTGCAGTTGCCGATATTTATAGCGCACGCTCACCTACCGCTTACGAAGCTGATCTTAACGGAAGATAGGATTCGATGGTTATTTACGAAGGATAAGAGGGACTTTCGAACAGGTATATAAAGACCCTGACTTGCAACGAGGAGGGGGACTCAATCTCTACTATCTCATCTAAATCCATGTTCTCCAAATCGCTAACTTGAGCGTTGGAGGGTCCTCACCAGAACCGCTGGTCCGAGACTTTTCTTGCAGGTTTCCGGCTAAAGAAGGCGATCTTATCAATCTTCTGAAGACCCACAAAGCCCTTCCCTGCTTGACGCTCTTCAGAAGTGATTTAGCAGCAACGGATAACTTATTTTAAGTTATCAAAAACCAAATGTCCACACTCTTGATCCTACCTTGTTCTTTTCCATTATTTGTAATAACAAAATCATGCCTTTACCCCTTGTCAACCTTCTTACCTCTCCTTTGCATGATTGATGACCACTTGTTTAGCTTCCCTGCCGAAAGCCTTGCTAATTTAATTTCACCTTAATCTCTTAGATACTTTTTGCTATTTCCTAACATTTGATACCTCACATGTTTAGTCAGCTTCCATGCTTCCTTCTTCTATTAACAATTATAACATTATGTCACAAATTCACACCTTAAGGTATTTTGTTTATGATCATGAAATGGTTATCAAAAGTTCATAACAACTCAACTCAACTCATTTATCTAAGCCTTTTCCCAGCTACATGGGTTTGACTATCAAAAGTTCATAATAAAAGTATAGATAAAAGCCAAAAGGAAGAAGATAATTGACTTTTTGCAATGTCTAAACATGAATATCATCCAAGAAAAAAATGACACATGGCTATACTCTATTGTGTAATATTCTCAATAGTTCTTGAAAAAATAGAGAGAAATCAAATTAAATATATGATCTCCAAAGCTAAGGATTGAAACTATACCTCAACTTGAAGAAGATATAAACTCTACCAACTTTCATCATGAGTGAGGTTTAACTAGATCATCCTAGGTTTTATCAAGGAGAAATATCTTCTTTCATGGATATGAGTTGATTTCAACAATAGCAACAACAAAAGCCTTAATTTTAAATTAGTTGGAGTCGGATATATGAATTCTTATTCTCCATTATATTTGATTTAGAATCATATTTTTTATAAAATATAAAAATAACTAAATTTTCTTCATTACTTCCTCTCATATAGATTTAGTTTATCTTTATTTCTTTTTCCTTCAATATGTATCAAATCACTATTTTGTACTAATATCTCTAGATTTATATTGCATATTGATATGGCCGATCGGGTCAAAGAACGCGCGAGCCAATTCCTTGGCCATTGGGCTTGACATGGCTTACCCCGACTTCTGTGTCGGCCACGACCTATCTCGACATCTGCATCGGCCACGGCCCATCCCGACCTCGACGTCGGCCACGGCCTATCTCGACATCCGTGTTGGCCACGGCCCATCCCGACCTCGGCGTCGTCCACAGCCTATCTCGACATCCGTATCGGTTAGGGCCCATTCCGACCTTGGTGACGGCCACGGCCCATCCCGACCTCGGCGTCGGCCATGACCTATCTCGACATCCGTGTCGGCCAGGGCTCATCCCGACCTCGGTGTCGGCCACGGCCCATCCTGACCTCGACGTCGGTCACGGCCCATCCCGACCTTGGTGTCGTCCATGGCCCATCCCGACCTCGGCGTCGACCACGGCCCATCTCGATATCCGTGTCGGCCAGGGCCCATCCTGACCTCGGCATCGGCCATAGCCCATCTCGACATCCATGTTAGCCATGGCCCACCTCGACTTCGGCATCGGCCATGGCCCATCTCGATATCCATGTCATCCATGGCCCACCTCGGCCTCCTTGTCGGCCGTGGCCAGTCTCAGCATTGTTACGGTGTTGACGTCGGCTTTGGTGTCAGCACCGGCGTCGGTCTCGGCGTCAGCCCCCAGCAACAATCACCCACGTTCAAGCTACGTGGTCCACTTCTGTCGAGAATAGCGGACCACGTCACCATGATCACGCCCAGCTATGCACGCGGTGGACGTGCTCCCCCCTGGCGCCGCTAACGATGGACGTAGCCCCACGATCAGTCCCATGACCCGTACTTTGTGGCACGTTGAAGACTAGAAACTAATAACCGTCTGAAGGAGGCTGGGCCACGACAGACGAAGAGTAAAGGGATTCTCGAACAAGTATAAAAGGCCTCCAGCCCTTGAGGTAGGGGCCTCAAGCTCTACCCAATCATAATAACATTATTCATTCCTGTTCTCTAGATCACTGACTTGAGCGTCGGAGGGTCCCCGCCGGAACCACCGGTCCGGACTTTTCTTGCAGGCTTCCAGCTAAAGAAGGCGACCCCTGTCATCCCTTTGAAGGCCGACAAAGCATTTCCGTCGCCTGACGCTCCTCAAAAGTGATCTGACAACAACACATATGTTCAAATCATTTAAGTCCATCTTTCTTTTAATTTATTCTCAATCGGTACAAACCATAACACCTATAATAAAATCAATATAATTCCTTGCAAGTTATGAAGTTTTCAACAACAAAATCAAAAAAAATGGATTGAATACATGAAATCAAGCATTGAACTCTAAATCAATGCAAAGCCCTTTGTTAAATGTATAGGGATCAACATGAGGGTAGAAGGGGAGCTATAAGACTAATTGCAATAGGATTTTACAAATAAGATTCTTTTATTAATCTCTTTAATTCATGGATTCATAGTGAGACAATGCCATACTTGAAATAGAAATAAAATAATGAAAATCCCACATAATCAAGAATTGAACTATAGCAGGAGAGAAGTATTTTAAACCAACCTTGAATTAGGTAATTGTTTTAATTTGAATATAGCTAAGATAATACTATATAATTGTAGAATAGCTTGATTCAAACTCTTTAGGCCTAGAATTAACCAGTGAAAACATAGATTAATTCTTGGAAGCAAAATATTGGTTTAAGAAGGAAGAGAAATAAGGGATTTTTGGGACTTGTAAAATAGGATATATTTATTCCACAAAAAGCTAGATAATATGATATAACTTGATTAATATAGAAATAGAAAATTGTTTTTTCAATTAACAAACTAAAAACTAGATCAAACTCCATGATCTAATAGAAATACCTTGAAGGGAAGAGGAGATTTAAGCCTTCTTAAAACTTGAATTATTTTAATTTGAAAATTAGAAAGAATTATTTTAATTTGAAAATTAGAAAAATTATGTCAATAATTATTTCTTGGAAGATCTCACATTTAAATCAAGATTTTCTTCATACCCAAACACCATCATGAATTAATCTAAGCTTTGATGCAACTCAACTCAACTCAACTCATCTAAGCCTCTTCTCAACTAAATGGGGTTGGCACATGAATCTGCTTCCTCCACTCTTTGCTGCAGCATATAACTTAAATCATAGAGTCAAGATTAGTTATGATGATGTATAGGATGACAAAATAAATGTTAAGATCATATATGTTAATGTCAAGCTCTTCAATGAATATCTTCATGATTTGTAGCTACAAGAACAGAGGACTTGAACCCAATATATATGCTAGGTGAAATTTCTATAAAGACAAGTTTATGGGCCTTAATAATGAAATTATATCTCAATAAATATGATTTAATAAAAAATATATCAGAGTCCCACATCAATTGGTCAAGGGGTACTGCATGGGTTCATAAGGTTGGGCTGGTCCTCCATCTAATGGCTTCAACTTTATAAATCAGGAGTCCATGATACGTGGTGTAAGGCCAAGAAGTCAAGGTCTATATATGTTGCACCCTCAACATCCATAAAGGATTCCAAATACTTGAAGAAAGAAAGAAAGAAAGAAAAAAAAAGGCTGCTTTGAACCAACATACGTATTCAATGCAACTATCAACATTGTCAAGTTGAACAGATGCTGGCAGTGGCCTCGTTCGATTTTACCTACCCGATTCTTCCTTGAATACCGACTAGAGTAAGCTCAGAATCGGTTCGCATGTCATACCATCAATTGTTGTTACAAATCAACTCAGAATAGGGCTCCAAATTGCTTTTGGAATTTTGTTCACATTACTTAATGTCAAGTTGGTGCTTGGGGTCTATGTCTATCTATTGCAGCGATGATAAGAAGAGCACCAAATCCCGAGTCTATCCAGAGAAGGCAACATGGCAGTGGAAAGGAAAGATTGTGGATTGTGTTGAGGGGTAAAATCATCATTACATTAATATCCGTGCGAGGCGGTTAAGGCTAACCTCCTCCCTTCATCTCCTTCGGGCTTCTGTAGCTCGGTCCTTCCGGGCTTCCTTAGCTCGGCTCTTCCGGGCTTCCGTAGCTCGGCTCTTCCGGGCTTCCTTAGCTCGGCCCTTCCGGGCTTCCGTAGCTCGGCCCTTCCGGGCTTCCTTAGCTCGGCCCTTCCGAGCTTCCATAGCTCGGTCCTTCCGGGCTTCAGTAGCCCGGCCCTTCCGGGCTTCCGTAGCTCGGATTCTTCGAGCGATCCACAACCTAACATCTACCTCCGCGGAACCTGACGCGGGAGAGCCCGGGCCTACCAGAACGGCATCCTAGGCAAGGAATCATGTCGGGACGTGGCCTAAAACCTATCATAACCGCCCCAGGCCTACTCAACCAGATCTCGAGACATCAAGGAGCTCTCCTAGCCGTCGATCCCTAACAAACGGGATACGGATTCTAACGGCCCCACAACGGCCTGATTCTGTCCGCCTCCGTATCTAACAACCTCCGAACCTTCCAGAAGACGCTCAAGATCCAGGTGACAGTCTATAAATATCACACTCGCAGATTCCCTCAGGTACTCACTTCTCTCCTCACTGCTCTCTCCGGCAGCTCGTCGGCGCTCCTGCCCTCTGGAGCTTCCGATTGGCCGCCCCCGGAGAGGCCTCCCGGAGAGATCCACCTCCCCATTTCTGGTTGATCGCCGATTTCTTCTCCACTGACTTGAGCGTCGGAGGGTCTTCCGCGGAGGGCCACCCCCAGCGCCTCCCGCGTGTGGACTTCTTTTGCAGGTCCGCCCCCCTCTTCCTGGAGATCGACCGCGCCCGAGTCGGAGGACGGATCCCGGCGGCAACAGATTGGCGCTAGAGGAAGGGCCTCAAGTCCCATTAAAACTTGAAGAAAGGAGACAAGGATCTAATCCGGAGAAGAACCTCTCCAATGGCCAACCGGAGAAGAGCAACCTCTGAAGCCCAAGATCAGGTCGCTTCCCAGAGGCCTGATCCGACTGGCGTACAGCGCCGCAACCTCCACCGGTCGAAACCCCGTCGCCGCCTGCCATCCCGGTGACCCAGGACCAGTTCGCTACACTGGTCCAACAAGTCCAGGCCCTTACCCACCTGGTCAGGAGCGCCTTGCAGCTCCTCCTGCTTCGCATCCTCAGAAGGAAGCGGCGATTCCTTCTTCGCCGGCGACCTCCTCCTCTGATCCGCATGAATCGCGGATCCCCCACATCGCCCCAGGGGGACAAACCAGTCCCGCGAGGCGGTTATGATAGAGATCCTCCCAGATCTCGGGAGCCCGCTCCCTCTCCCCGGTGACTCTCACCATGATTCGACGCCATCCTTGCGATTCCTCGCCCAGCTCCTCCTCTACCGGTGAAGAGGAGATCCGCCGTCAGATCCAGGAGATGCGTCAGGAGCTGACGCCGCCAAGCAGCCCATCCGCCCCAGCCCAAAGGCGGAGCAGGGCATCCCTTTCTCTAAGGGGATCATGGAGGAAGTGATTCCCTCCCATGTCAAGCTACCAGCCGTCGAACCCTATCACGGCTCCACTGACCCGGACGACCATCTCAGTAGCTTCCGGTCAATAATGATGTTCCACGGAGCATCTGATGCGGTCCTCTGCCGCCTTCCCCTCCACCCTCAGAGGATCCGCCCGAACCTGGTTCAACGCCTTGAAACCAGGTTCCATTGATTCATTCGACGAGCTGAGCCGCCTTTTTATTGGCCAGTTCGTCAGCAGCCGCCGCCACCGACGAAGATCCGACTCCCTCTCCGAAGTCAAGCAGAGAGAGGGGGAGTCCTTGAGAAATTACCTTGGCCGTTTCAATAAGGCCATGTTAGAGGTGGACCACCTTAATCATGAGGTGGCTATGTCCGCCCTGGCGGGGGGAGTTTCGAAGGAGAGCGACTTCTACCTGGCGATGGAGGTCAGCTACCCCCCATGTCTCTCTGATATGATGGCCCTTGCGGACAAATACGCTAGGGTCGAGGAATCGCGGAGAGTTGCCCGCGCTGAGCAGGCAAAGAAGAAGAGCCCAAAGTCCCGACAGGCACCGTCCCGCCCGTCGGCCAAGTCCGCCTCGCCGCCAAAGAGTCCCTCCGCCGCCAAGGAATCGCTCCCGGAGTCCTCCCAGGCGATTCGATCGCTACACTCCGCTGACGTGCCCCGGGCGCAAATCCTCATGGAGATAGAGCGCCAGCTCCCCGGCCAGTACCTCTCCGAGGGAACCCGACCCGAAGAGATCCCGCCAAGTACTGCCGCTACCATAGGGAGCACGGTCATGACACTGAAGAATGCTGGCAGCTGAAGAATGAAATCGAGAGGCTGATCCGGCGGGGACGACTGATCAGTTCAGGAGGGCGCCCGAGCCCAACACAAGGAGGTGACCGCCAGCCCGAGCTCCCACAACCTCCTCCTCCACCAAATCCGCCCGTGATCGGCCGCATCAACATGATTGAAGAGGCCGGCGGATCGAGCCCAGGCGCAGTGATGGATCGGTGCCAAAGAAGGCACGGACGGGCGAGCTCTCCTTCTCCGACGATGATCTCCTGGGATACAGCTCCCCCATGATGACGCACTAGTTGTATCCCTTAATTTGAACAATTATGATGTAAGCCGAATCCTGTTGATAGTGGAAGTTCGGTAAATGTTTTGTACCTCGGTGTGTTTGCCAGGATGAAATTGCTCATGGAAAACCTTCGAGCCGTGGATTCCACCCTGATGGGATTCACCGGCGACGTCATCATCCCGGAAGGGGTCGTCACCCTGACGGTCCGCGCGGGAACCTGGCCCCTTGTGCCATTGTACAGACCGACTTCCTAGTGACCGACCTCAGATCCCCATACAACGCCATATTCGGCAGGCCCGGTTGATGTCCCTCAAGGCAGTTGTCTCCATCCCGCATCTGTCTATGAAGTTCCCCACCGAGCGAGGAGTTGGAGTGGTTCGGGGAAGTCAAGCCATGGCTCGGCAATGTTTCGTTACGAGCCTTCAGTCTAGAATGCCCGAGGTTGACGGGCTAGACGCTCGCGAGGACTTCGCCGAACAACGGGGAGAACCGGAGAGGAATTGGAGGAAGTACCATTGGACGAAGCTCGCCCGACCGAACCATAAAGGATCGGGTCGCTGCTCAAAGGAGAGCCTCGGCACAGATTGATCAGGTTCCTCCAAAGCAATGCTGACATCTTCGCCTGGTCCGCCTCCGACATGCCAGGGATCAGCCCCGAGGTCCTCGTCCATCGTCTCAATGTGGACGAGATGCACAGGCCTGTTAAGCAGAAGAAGAGAAGCTTCGCCCCAGAGCGGCAAAAAGCCATTGAAGAAGAGGTCGACAAACTCATCAAGGCCAATTTCGTCCGAGAGGTAAATTATCCGAGCTGGCTGTCAAATGTCGTCATGGTGAAAAAGTCGAACGGCAAATGGAGGATCTGCATCGACTTCACCGACCTCAACAAAGCCTGCCCGAAGGACAGCTTCCCCCTCCCTCGGATCGACCAGCTCGTGGATGCCACCTCAGGCCACCAATGCTGTCATTCATGGACGCCTATTCGGCTACAATCAGATCCGAATGGCCCCGAAGATGAAGAAAAGACCGCCTTCATAACCGACCGAGGTACCTACTGTTACCGTGTTATGCCTTTTGGTCTTAAAAATGCAGGAGCGACCTACCAGCGGCTGGTCAACAAGGTGTTCAAGGAGCAAATCGGCCGGAACATGGAGGTGTACGTGGACGACATGCTGGTCAAAAGCAAGGAAGCGTCACGGCATGTCGAGGACCTCTCGGAGAGCTTTGCAACGCTGCGCAAATATGGGATGAAACTCAACCCGACCAAGTGCGCCTTCGGCGTCAACTCGGGAAGTTCCTCGGCTTCATGGTCTCCCAGCGAGGTATCGAAGCTAACCCCCAGAAGATTCAAGCTCTCCAACAAATGGCGCCCCCAGCATCTGTTAAAGAGGTCCAGCGCCTAACCGGGAGGATAGCGGCCCTTAACCGCTTTGTGGCGGTCGGCCGAGAGATGCCTCCCCTTCTTCAAAACTCTCCGATCGGCCAAAAACTTCCAGTGGACTCCCGATGCCAGAAATCATTTCAAGATCTCAAGAAGTACCTCGGCTCGCCCCGCTTCTCAGTAGTCCGACCCCAGGAGAGACCCTATTCTTGTACCTGGCGTTTCGGAGGCGCAGTTTGTTCGGTGCTAGTCAAGAAGAAGGCAAAGTCCAGAAGCCGATCTACTATGTCAGCAGGCTGCTCCGCGATGCGGAGACGAGGTACAGCAGGATTGAGAAGATGGTGCTGGCCTTGATCACCTCAGTTCGGAAGCTACGGCCGTACTTTCAAGCACATTCTGTGACGGTCCTGACGACCAACCCATCAAGGCGGTGGTCCACCGTCCGAAACATCGGGGAGAATGACCAAATGGGCCGTCGAGCTAAGCGAGCATGACATACATTTTCAGCCTCGCCCAGCCATCAAAGCCCAAGTGCTGGCCGACTTCCTCCTCGAGTGTACCATCCCGGAGGACGGCTCTACCCCAGACTCCCGAAGACCAAAGTCTGGAGCCCGGTGGCTCCTCCACGTCGACGGGTCGTCCAATGCCCATCACTCCGGTGCGGGTCTAGTTCTCACCAGTCCAGAGGGGATGACCTTCGAATATGGCGTCCGATTCTCCTTCCCGGCTTCCAACAACGAAGCCGAGTACGAAGCCCTGTTAGCGGTCTCCGGATCGCCCGCAATCTGAAGGTGGAAAAGCTTAACGCCTTCACCGACTCTCAGCTGGTAGCCGGCCATGTGCGGGGAGAGTTTGAAGCCCGGGAGCCGAACATGATTCGATATCTCCAGAGGTGCGCTGCTTCCCCATTTTGCCGAATTTGAAATTATTCAGATTCCCAGATCCGAAACGCCCGTGCCGACCTACTCTCCCGATTGGCAACCGCGGAGACGATGGATGCCGACAAAAATTCCACCTGGAGACTCTGGAAAAGCCGAGCATCACGGAAGCCGACCGGTGATGCAAGTTGAGGCCGAACCATCCTGGTTCGACCCTATCCTCAAATATCTCAAAGAAGGGTCGCTTCCGTCCGACCGAAGAGAGGCTAGGAAAGCTGAAGCTGCAGGCCACCCACTACGTGTTGATTGACAACCAACTTTACAAGCGGTCTTTTTCCATGCCGCTGCTCAGATGCCTTCGCCCATCCGAAGCGGACTATGCTCTGCGCGAGGTACATGAAGGGATTTGCGGCAACCATCTGGGAAGCCGGTCCCTATGCCACAAGGTGCTGGACAAGGCTATTACTGGCCGACCATGCAGAAAGACGCGGACGATCTAGTCCGAGCCTGTGACCCCTGCCAGAGACATTCAAGCATCCAAAGGCTCCCTTCCGCCGAGCTAGTTTCTATATCCTCCGCTTGGCCCTTTGCCAAGTGGGGGATGGACATCCTCGGCCCATTCCCGCTTGCACGGGACAGCGGAAATTTTATTTGTCGCCATCGACTACTTCACCAAATGGGTCGAAGCGGAAGCAGTTGCACAAATCACCGAGGCACGGGCCAGAGACTTTGTGTGGAGGTCCATCATCTGCCGTTCGGCCTCCCCACACATAATCACCGATAACGGTAAGCAGTTCGACAACTCCAAATTCCGCCAGTTCTGCGAGGAGCACGGAATCCGTCACCACCTTACTTCGGTCGGGCACCCACAAGCCAACGGAGCGGCCGAGTGACCAACAGGACCCTCCTCCAGGGAATCAAAGCTCGCCTCTCCAGAGCCCAAGGCAGGTGGGCGGATGAGCTGCACCATGTCTTATGGGCCTACCGCACCACCCCGAGAATCCCGACGGGCGAGACCCCATTCCGAATGGCTTTTGGCACGGAGGCCGTCATCCCTGTGGAATAGGCCTCCCATCTTTGCGGGTGGAGAGCTACTCAGAGGCCAGCAACGAACAACTCCGCACCAACCTCGACCTGGTAGAGGAAATCAGAGAGAAGGCCCGGATCAGACGGCTGCCTATCAACAAAGGGTGGCCCGTACCATGCCTCCAGGTCAAGGGAAAAGCCTTCCTGCCGGCGACCTTGTCCTCCGAAAGCTTCTGTTTCCAAACCGCTGGAGCAAGGAAAGCTGGCGCCAAACTGGGAGGGCCCGTACCAAGTAGCGGAGATCATTGGACCGGGAACCTACAAGCTGCAGGATCTGATGGGAAATCCGTCCCCCGAACGTGGAACTCGGACAACCTCCGTAAATATTATCAATAGGGTATGTCTCTCTTTCATCTTATGCCTTTCCTGCTATTTTTCCTCAACCTGTGTGAATCATTATGCACATATTGCCATAAATGCAAAAGAAACAGATACTGCTTACCAATCCTCGGTACAACCGAGCTGGAACAGGAATCTCCGAACCTTGGCAGGGCCAAGTAAAATATTCTCCGAACCTCGGCAGGGCCGAGCAACAAATCTCCGAACCTTGGCAGGGCCAAGTAAAAATTCTCCGAACCTCGGCTGGGCCGAGCAACAAATCTCCGAACCTTGGCAGGGCCAAGTAAAATATTCTCCGAACCTCGGCAGGGCCGAGCAACAAATCTCCGAACCTTGGCAGGGCCAAGTAAAAATTCTCCGAACCTCGGCTGGGCCGAGCAACAAAATCTCCGAACCTTGGCAGGGCCAAGTAAAAATCTCCGAACCTCGGCAGGGCCGAGCAACAAATCTCCGAACCTTGGCAGGGCCAAGTAAAATATTCTCCGAACCTCGGCTGGGCCGAGCAACAAAATCTCCGAACCTTGGCAGGGCCAAGTAAAATATTCTCCGAACCTCGGCAGGGCCGAGCAACAAATCTCCGAACCTTGGCAGGGCCAAGTAAAATATCTCCGAACCTCGGCAGGGCCGAGCAACAAATCTCCGAACCTTGGCAGGGCCAAGTAAAATATTCTCCGAACCTCGGCAGGGCCGAGCAACAAATCTCCGAACCTTGGCAGGGCCAAGTAAAATATTCTCCGAACCTCGGCAGGGCCGAGCAACAAATCTCCGAACCTTGGCAGGCCAAGTAAAATATTCTCCGAACCTCGGCAGGGCCGAGCAACGAATCCTCCGGCATGGCAAGCCGGTAAAAGTCATTCGGGCTAAAACCCCAGCGAAAAAGCCGAAATACAGGCCCCGATTAAAGCCAGGCTTCCAAATAGTCCCCGAAGGACTTCGTCCGGTTTGAAAACGAGCGATAAACAAAAAACCATCGGCGCACGAAAAGCCACCATTGGCAGAACCCCCCTAAAGGGCCATTAAGCCCCGCATAATCGGCCAAGGCCCCAAGCAGAGCTAGGAGATCCCCTCTCTGCTACTGAAAACCTTTGGGTGACGCCCCTATAACCCGTCGTTCAAAGCGCCTACATCAACGCACAAAAACGATGGGGCCACGCCAACACCCTAATTCATCACACGGGTCAAGGCCATAAACTCTTGAAGAAAAGGACTTCAAAAACAAGATCCATCTTTCATTTATAAAGAGGATTACAAAGAGGCAGTAAAAAACAAAAACAAGAAGAGAGGCCCTAAATCAGAATCGGAGTCACTCCCGGAGGCTAGCAGCTCCTCCAGGCGCTCCGTCAGGTCAGCCACTTGCTGACGAAGGGACGCAATCTCCTCCCTCTGCCGGTCCATCAACCGGCGTGAGGCCTCCGCCTCCCTACCGACACGTCCAGGTACTCTTCGGTGATCCTCGCGAGCTGCTGATTACTCGCAAAGGCCGACGCAGGCCCTCTCCGTCAGTATGGAGGTACGCCTCCCCTCCGAACGCGGCAGGCTGTCGAGCGAGGAACGCGACCCGACTGATGATCGCCTGGGGAGGCCATTTTTTCGAACTTAAACCGAGGGATGGCCGAAACCGATGCCCCTCGGTCATATTTATACTCGTCAGGCAGGTATCTCGATCGGTCGCGCCATAACCACCGACCATGAGAACTTGCCACGTGTCGCCGTTTCAATGCTTGAATCCGAAGTGTCGCGCCCCATCCCGAGCGAGATCGGTAAGCGCGAGCAGGTTGTTCGGGAATTCCCCAAGCAAACATTTTCCGATCTGTCGGCCCCCACAATAAATGCATTCGGCGCTTCCCCGAGCCTCTTAATGCTGGCCTCTTTTTCGGGAAACGAGAAGTCCGGCATTCGGCCAATAACCTGTCCCCTCGGGAAGAGTGGCGTCACCAATAAAAGCGTGACAATATACCGCCCGTTCCGCTCTGGCGCCCCTTATCAAGCGCCGCGTGGACCTAACGCCGTGGCACACGATGGCAAGTGAGTCGCTCCCTTGAGCCCGAATCTCCGAACCTTGGCAGGGCCAAGTCAAATGCCTCCGAACCTCGGCTAGGCCGAGCAACCGAATCTCCGAACCTCGGCTGGGCCGAGTGACTGATCTCCGAACCTTGGCAGGGCCAAGTCAAATCTCCGAACCTTGGCAGGGCCAAGTCAATTATCTCCGAACCTTGGCAGGGCCAAGTCAAATGTCTCCGAAACTCGGCTAGCCCGAGTGACAGGTTCCCTGAACCATGATGGGAGGGGTACGATTCCCTGAACTTCGGCCAAGGCCGACCCACGATAAATCGAGCTCCGGTAAAAGCGGAGCATGAAAATATCAAACTTCTGACCAGAGCAAGGGGCATATTTCGCCGAACGATCCCTAAACCGTCGCGCGACCTCGATTAATTCTAACAGCGTGAGATCCTCGTCTAAGGACAAGCGGGACGCCTTTGTACCCCACAAACAACAATGACTACAAGTTCGGCACAAGAAAAGATAGAGATTGAGAAATAGAACATAACTCTCTTTATTGCCGATCAAGATCAGTTACAAATGCCTCACAGGTGTTACAAGAGCATTGAAATGCATAAAATAAAGGCAAATACAAAACTCGGGCAACTGCTCCAAAGCAGACCTAGCCAATCTATGATGCTCCAGCATCCGATCGTCGAGCCAGACGAGTCGCATCCAGTCAGTTCGGGCTGATAATAGCCGATCGACATGGACCAATAGTTGCGACTGGCTTCAAGTGGTAGCGATATCTCGGTGGCCCAATCGAGATATCTGGATGGCCATCCCAGACCACCCAACCGAGGAACCCCTCGGCGAGCAAGCAGGAGGCCAGCGGACCCTGGCGTCGGAACGCTCTCCCAAACCGAGTGCGTGCCGCCGCGCCTTCCCAAGTCTCAAGGACAAGGAGTCGGCGGGGGGGTTCTTTCACCCCCTTCCCAGGTGGAAAAGGTTCCCCAGGCGGCTGAGCCCAGGAATCCGAACCAGGGGAGGAGGCAAAATTCACACAACCCATGGGAGACCCGCGTGCACTTCCTACCGTGCATCCCCGAAGGGGAACCGCAAAGGTCACACTGGAAGAGTTATTAAGCGCTCTCCGTGTGATCCCCGCCCCTCTTTGTGCGCTCTCCATATGATCTCCGGGACCCATCCCCTAAGGGCGAGCCATTCTTCGGCAGCTCCCCAGTCGCCCCAGCTATCCGGCGGCAAGAGCCTATGAGAGGAAAATCGGTCCTCCCACTCGTAGCAGCAGAGAAGTGAGCATAATGGAAGCTCTGATGGAAAAGACACTTTGAGGATAGCTAAACATGACCCCTTTCTCCCCTTTTTATAGACAGAAAAGAACCGGGAACAAGCTATCAAAGCTGAAAGTCCCGAGATTCAAGCACTTGGCCCATGCCTCCACGTGGCCCCTCAGGATGAGCGCAGCGCCCCACTGCGCGCCAAGCCCACCGCCTTAGTTGTGACGTGTACGGAGATCCCTTCCTGATCCGAATCACGGTCATTAAATGCAGGAAATCATCCACTGACACTTCAAAAACTGGCGGATTCAGAATATCGTCCTTCGAAAGTGATGTCCTCCAATGGTAAGCGATTGCGTGCGCGACGAAGTGATCCGCATGGGAAAAGAGCACCTTCCGAAAGCTCTGATGCAGCTTTATGCCCCCCACTACGCCGTATCATCAATTCTGATGAAATAAAAACCGAATCACCTACGGAACAATAGGATAATTGATAGAATAGCAGAAAGCGCGAAAGCCTTTTTGCTCATCGGCCCCAGCCGACCTATTTTGTCTGTCGGCACCAGCCGACCTATTTTGCCCGTCGGCCCCAGCTGACCTATTTCGTCCGTCGGCCCCAGCCGACCTATTTTGTCCATTGGCCCCAGCCGACCTATTTTGTCTGTCGGCACCAACCGACCTACTTTGCCTGTCGGCTCCAGTCGACCTATTTTGCCCGTCGGCCCCAGCCGACCTATTTCATCCGTCGGCACCAGCCGACCTATTTCGTCCATCGGCACCAGCCGACCTATTTCGTCCGTCGGCCCCAGCCGACCTATTTCGTCCGTCGGCCCCAGCCGACCTATTTCGTCCGTCGGCCCCAGCCGACCTATTTTGTCTGTCGGCACCAACCGACCTACTTTGCCTGTCGGCCCCAGCTGACCTATTTTGCCCGTCGGCCCCAGCCGACCTATTTCGTCCGTCGGCATCAACCGACCTACTTTGCCTATCGGCCCCAACCGACCTACTTTTCTTTGTCGGCCCAAGCCGATCTAGTTTGCCCATCGGCCTTAGCCGGTGCGTTTCCTTCAATCTCGAGATAAGGATGACCTAAGAGCGTCAGTGAGCCATAGGTCACTCACAATCGAGGCGGAAACGACAACAAAGTCACACAAGGAAAACACTTAAGTGGAAATGGGGAATTCATTTATTAAGAAACGTCAGACTAATGTCTAAAAGACGGGATACAAGAACAGCTCCTAAGGACCGGGAGCCGCACCAGCTTTGGAAAAGCCCTCAGTCACATCTGCGGAGGCGTGACTAGGTTCGCCCTTCTCCAATATTTTTGCCCCCTCTGCGGCAGTTTGCGACCGTCCCTCAGAAGCTGCAGCTTCGCTGGGACCAGGGGCGGCGCCAAGTTCGGCATCAGAAACGTCAACATATTCATCTTCATCTTTAGACTCGCCATCGTCGGGATTTTCAGCACTCAGGAAAGAAAGATCCCATTCTGGTGCCCACTGAGTATCCTCTGTTTGCACTCTTCCATCCCATGATGGAAGGCGTCTACGCTGATAGCGTCTTGCCTCCCCTTAAGTATGGCGAGCTGCATGTTGGCCTCGACGGCCTGTTTCTCAGCCTCTGCGACTTGGGCCCGTAGAATAATATTTGCTCCTCGAACTCACCGGCCCGCGTCTCGAATTCTGAGCTCTTGTTGCGGCTGGACACAAGCTCGCCTTGAAGAGCCCGAACCTCCAGTCCCAACTCCGCCATCTGAGAAAGCCGAAATAGGTCAGCGTCACAAGAAACCAGTAAAAAAAAAAAGCTAAAAAGGGGGGGGGGGAGAATGAGGTCGTACCTCCTCCCTCATCTGGCCAACCTCTTGGCCAACTCCTCAGCCTCACTCCTGGCTCTAGTTCTATCAGCCCCGACCAGTTCAACTCTCTCTTGCAGATTGTTGATCTTCAACTGCTTGGCTCCGATTACCTCCTGGGCTTGGGACAGCTCGCCGTTCACTCGAGCTATCACCCCTTGTTGCCATTTAGCGCCCTCCTTTAAATGAGCAATCTCGCTATCGCGGTGCTTCAGTCGCTCCTCCACCTCGCCAAGCATTCTAGTTAAACGCTTCCTCTCGTCGGCAGCTTCCTTCCCCAGCCGACCCATGCTCTCGCTATGTTCTCTTTGCATCACCTTCACCTCCGCGGAATGCCTCGACCCGATTCTGGCCAGCTCCAAGCACGCATTGTCGTTTTTCGCCAGGAGTTCCTGCAACTCCTTCACCCTACGCTTCTGCTTGGACACCTCGGCCAGAGCGACCTGGTGTGCCGCCCTTATTCCCTTCAAGCTCCTATCAGTCATATCCATGAGCTCTTCGAACTTCTCAGACACTTTTAATCGTGATTGGAGCTCGGCATTGTCCCGCCTGGCCTAAAGGCTGGCCCCTGTCGCCAAACTCAAGCGCCAGCATATCGCCCGGGAAAGCAAAACGCTCTACGAGACAAAAATGAATAAGAACCCACGATGGGGTCAATCGGGAAACATCTACCGCACAAGAAAAGTAACTCACCCGCGAGGCATAGGCCCGAGTCATCCTCATCAGGGTTGTGTTGTCAATGTCGGGAAGGAGATGGATACTCTCGGCCACGCCTTGCTGACCGAACGCAGCATCCACCAACTCCAAATCGGCAAATTTGTCCGCCGAGGGATCCGCGCCCAGATACAGGGCCGACCTCATCATGGCGGAAAACGCCTCCTCAATATCAACATCCGAGCTGCCGGGTTGGCCAACCCCACCTAAAGGACCGGCCTGGGCGGCCCCCGTCTGAGAGGCCTTCAACCTCCCAGCCTCCTCCACCAAGGCCCTGGCTTGGGTTTCTTCAGATAGTTCGGCCAGCCCAAGCGCCAGCCTCCCCAAAACCTTTTTCGAAGAAGCTCCCAATGCGGAGCTCCCGCCTTGTCGCGTCTCCTCCTTCGACGCCCCTTCCTCGATTACCACCATCTGTGTCTCCGCCACCGGACCCCCCGAGGTCTCGGCCTGTTCTACCGCTTGCATCTCCTCCACAGGCTCCCCCGAGGCCTCAGTCTGACCTGCCTCACTGCTACCGGACTCCCCTACGGAGAGACCGAGAGAAGGCTCCCCCTGAACCTCTCCGGCTGCGGCTGCCACCTCTTCCTCTCCTGCCGGAGCCGACGGCGATCCCGCGGGGACAGTAGGCTCCTCGGTGATGACCACCTCCGCCAAATCCACCGCTGATTCCTCTTTCAGGGGGGACGTGGTCGGACGAACCAACGGAGCCTCGTCCGAGCTGTCCGAGATCTCTAACACGAGAGGGTCGGAGGCCATAACCGCTCTCCCCGGGCCCTCCTTCGCTCCCGGCGCTTCTGCCGTGACTGCCCCGGCGTCCGGCGGGCTTCTTGCAGAAGTATGAGCCCTTTTTTTGGGCCGGACACTATCCGTGCCGCTACCTTCCCCTGGGCGTTTCCCTCTCTTCCTCTTGGAGAGGTTCGACAACGCCGACCTTGTGACTGTCAGACCAGAACACACATACTCAGGTCCAAGCACATCAATCGAGAAAAACACACAGCACGAAAGAGACTCACCTTGCGGGTCCAGGGGGCTGAGCCCGGCTGCGAAGAGGGCCCCCTCCGATAGCAAGTCGTTAGCCGAAAACACCTGTCCTTTATGAAGGACGTCCAAATCCTTCTCCTCCTGCGCCGACAAAGCCGGATGCGTCTCCGCATCCCTTGCAACATCCCCCCATCTTCGAGGGAAGTCGGAACCAACGTTCCCCTCCGCGATAACAAACCGACTCTTCCATCCCTTGATGGAGGAGGGCTTATCCGCAATGACGTTGAAGGATCTTCGGGGCCCGATGTAGGGCCACTCTGATTTCCTTCCAGGAATCAGGTGGTAGTAGGTGCGGAAAAGGGGGAGAGTGGCGACAATTTGAATCTGATGGCACATCGATATGAATCCGACGATATTTCGCCAGCTGTTTGGAGCCACCATTGATGGGCAGATGTTATAGTGGGTCATGATTTCCTTCACCAAGGGGTGGAGAGAAAAACGAAGACCCGCCTTCAAACTATCTTCGTAGATGAAGACCCCAGACTCTAAATCCCGGGTAACTCTATCTTCGGGTTCCGGCGCCCGTAGGACGACATCCAAGGGCAAGCCATACCGCTGGTGAATCCTCCCCAAATCTTCGGCAACGATTTCTGAGGCCACTTCATCGGGGCTCATAGCCATTGAAAGATGTATCAAACGAAAACGATAAGCATCAAAGAAGATGAAAGGCCAGAACTCTTCTGAAAGCAAGACGAGAAGACGCCGAGAGCATGCGCACATATATATATATATACAATGCGGCTGTCACTTCGCTTCTCCGCCAAGGAAGCCGCCCTGAAGAGGTGGGGTGTCTCATCCTAGGCGTCCGAAATCGCCTCGACAAATGCCCGATCGATCGGGTTTCGTAGCGTGGCGCAATCCCAACCGTCGCTCGTGAAGGAGCCTTAGCCCCGAAGGCGGGATGACCCTGTCGCATTAATTAGGGCATCATTGCGCGAGCTGTCTAAACCAAGACGTCCCATCCAAGACGCGCCATTTGAACTTGTACTCCCTACGCTCGAATCTACGCTTCGAACTAGGGAGTGGAGGGCATGTGTTGAGGGGTAAAATCATCATTACATTAATATCCGTGCGAGGCGGTTAAGGCTAACCTCCTCCCTTCGTCTCCTCCGGGCTTCCATAGCTCGGCCCTTCCGGGCTTCCTTAGCTCGGCCCTTCCGGGCTTCCGTAGCTCGGCCCTTCCGGGCTTCCTTAGCTCGGCCCTTCCGGGCTTCCATAGCTCGGCCCTTCCGGGCTTCAGTAGCCCGGCCCTTCCGGGCTTCCGTAGCTTGGCTTCTTTGAGCGATCCACAACCTAACATCTACCTCCGCGGAACCTGACGCGGGAGAGCCCGGGCCTACCAGAACGGCATCCTAGGAAAGGAATCATGTCGGGACGTGGCCTAAAACCTATCATAACCGCCCCAAGCCTATTCAACCAGATCTCGAGACATCAAGGAGCTCTCCCAGCCGTCGATACCTGAACAAACGGGATATGGATTCTAACGGCCCCACAACGGCCTGATTCTGCCCGCCTCCATATCGTAACAACCTCCGAACCTTCCAGAAGACGCTCAAGACCCAGGTGACAGTTTATAAATACCATACTCGCAGATTCCCTCAGGTACGCACTCTCTCCTTGGGCACAGGCACGCGCCTCTTACACGCGCACCTCACTGCTCTCTCCAGCAGCTCGTCGGCGCTCCTGCCCTCTGGAGCTTCCGATTGGCCGCCCCCGGAGAGGCCTCTCGGAGAGATCCACCTCCCCACTGTCTGGTTGATCGCCGATTTCTTCTCCACTGACTTGAGCATCGGAGGGTCTTCCATGGAGGACCACCCCCAGCGTCCCCCCGCGTGTGGACTTCTTTTGCAGGTCCGCCCCCCTCTTCCTGGAGATCGACCGCGTCCGAGTCGGAGGACGGATCCCGACGGCAACAGATTGAATTGAATTATATTTGATCATGATTCGTGACCTAAAATATTTGAATCTTGATTTTAAATACAAATCCAATATGTTTGCTAATAGAGTGGATTGGATCTAATCAGATCTATGCATAAAATTTTAGATCTAATAGGTTATTCGGATCTATTTGAATTTAACATAAAATATCGCCTTTGAATCAAGCGTATAACTATTTTTTATTACTATAGATTTACTAAAAAAATTTAAATGAGATTAAAAAAAATCAACTTAAACTTTTTTTTTTTTCAAAAACTCTTAATCCTATCCAAGTAAATGATCACGCTTAGGTTTATAATTAGAATATTTAAAATATTTATTGATATACTTAAAGATATTATAAATAAATTTATCTAAATATATAATTAAATATAAATATTTAGATACAATTAGAAAAAAATATGGGAGAAGATTTATATGTTAAGATGGAAAGAAGAATTAGTTTCAATTAGAGTGCATTTAATGAATTTATAAAGATAATTACAATAAAAATAATTTTTATAATAAATATTTATGAAACTTAATAAATTGTGCTCGGATCGGATTAGATCGAATAAAAAATATAAGATTCGGATGTGATTCAAAATTTAGAACAAGTTTAATTTTTAAATCAATTTCAATTCATAAATCTATAAATATAAATTAAGTTAGATCCAACCAAACTAGAATTTGATTAAATTGTTGATTGACCTAATTCATCTACAGCTTCCGAAGAAATCATCTATTTTTTTTATTAAGATTAAAATCATGTATGCCGTCTTCCAAAGAAAATAGCCGTTAAATTCATTTCCCTAAATGTGTACGTTGAATTTTTTTCCCACTACTCTCGTCCGCAGCTGTTCTTGGTAGCAAATCGTTATGGATAGGCGCAAACATTAAGGATGAGTGTCTGTAATCTTCTTAGAAATTAACCCCTCAGCTGCCTATTTTGTCCTCCATTGCTGCTGTTATTTGGAAATCTTCTTACGTTGGGGCTAATGTTGCAAGTGGATCGGACTGGGTTCCGGTAAGGCAGCAACAGGTCAAAATATCGAATACAAACCTAGTGCAATGCCTTTCAGGTTCGATGGAGTTGGATTTGATGTTAATTTTATTAATCTATCATATTTTTTAATTAAGTCGAGTAAAAATAATCCAATCACAAAGCATAAAAAATGTATAAAACTTGATTAACTAATTATGTTATAATAAGAAACATATAAATATTATCAAAAACATCTTCTAGATAAAAAATTAATTGGCATCATGAATGATGATTATGGTCAAGAATATAAATTATTGATAAAGAACATTATGAGACGAAGAGTAGTCTCTCATATTCAAGGATTTTTCTAGAATATGTAGTATATTAATGTTGAATTGGTCTGGGGCTGGGTCGAGGGTTGAAGGAACCAAATTCAATCTGTCATATTTTGAATCCAAAATTAACTCAAATAACTTCAACCGGTATAACTATGGAGGCCTTGCTTCAAACCTTGGGCATCACTAAACAGGCTGATAGGCTATCGTATCTAGGGATTTCTATTACGGGAAGATGGCTACGATGCGGTGATTACATTGACAGAGCGCTAGATCTGTGATTGAATTGATGGCTGGCAGGTCACTGATTATCCATGATGACGAGGATCATCCTTCTACACTCGGTTCTCACTTCTCTTTCTCTTTATCTTCTATCTCAATAATTTATTTGAAAAGGATAGAGAGAAGCTTTATGGACTTCCTCTAGGCCTCTATACAGGATGGTCATGGTATTCATCTGCAGGCATGGGATACTGTTTGCATGCCGACTTTAAAAGGTAGCCTTGGAATTCAGTCTCTGAATGTTAGGAGAGAGGCACTGATTGCTAGACATGCTACGCGGTTCCTTCTTGATCTGCACTGTTTCTGGAGTTCTTTTATGCGTGTCGGATATGGTGATTGAACTCCTTCTATGGATTTTTAGTCTTCCTATGGATATTCTTTCTTTTGGAAGGAGGTTTGCCGGTGCGCACCTACTATCTTGAACAACATCTCGTAGATGATTGGAGATGGTTCCTCATAGATGTTATTTAGGATACGTGGATTACTGATCTTCCTCTCTCATGATGGCCCACTTTCATCAGTATTGATGTTCCGAGCAGTATGAGGGTTGCTGACTTGATCTCTCAGAACCTCTCCTCCTGGCACACTCCCACGATATCTCGATTTTTTGGGGAGGAGCTATCTCACCGGATACTTTCTATCCCACTCATACCGGGGCACACATTTGACACCAAATTATGGAAGAAATCTTATCTTTCGATGCTCCGATTAGGGACCTCATAAAGATTTATAGGCCACAGCTTCAGAACATGATGGATGTAGCATGAATTTGGAAGCTTCCCATTCATCCCAGAATTCAACGTTTTATTTAGAAGCTTGCTTGGGACTGTCTTCCTACCTACTCCATGCTCTTTGGAAGGGGATTATCCATTCAGGCTACTTGCTCATTATGTGGATAGAAGGAGGAGACAACAGACCATGCTATCTTCATATGCCCCAGAGCGAGACAGATCTGGCAAATGACGGGATACCACCTTAGGGAGGATGGCTCGAGTTCTTGGTAGTTCCTCCTACTGTGCGATATCCGTAAGGGTAACTAGCAGCAGAGCGCCATTTGGGTCGCCATAGCCTATCAGATCTGGCTATCGCAAAATTTGCTTATCTTCACTGATGACATTATCTCCTCCCAAAGAATAGTAAGGAAAGCCTTATCTTTAACTACTGAATATACTCTCCATCGCTTTGTATTTGATTCTGACAATTATGGCCACTGAGGTTCCCCTGCTGCTTTGGCAGCGTCCCGACATTCGGTCTTTATCTCTTGGGAGCCCTCTCAGGGTTTGTCAAAATCAACTTTGATAAAAGTGTTCGGGGCAGATTAGCAGGGTGAGCATTTATTATCCGTGGGATCAACAGAGCATTGCTGGCAGCGAAAGGGCTTGGCCTCCTAGATTCCTCTATTCCTATGGCTGAACTTTATGCATCGTGGGCTGGTATTTCCTATGCTACTTGGATCTTTCATGCTCATAGTCTCTTTATTGAGGAGGACTCTCTTACTGTCATCCGATGGCTTAAACAGGACTGCTGTGATAATGTTTCTACCAATCCTCTGCTCCATAACACATGGTCTTTCCTGCGGGATGTTCACAGAGTTCATATCCGTCATGTCTACCGAAAAGCTAACTCTGCGGCTGACTAAGTGGCAGATTCAATGACTCATCATTCTATGTTTTGGATTTAGAAACAAGGTGATCATTGTCCTATTATGATAGCTTTATTTTATACTAGATGGGAGGGGCTATCCCCTGCCACCTATCTTTTAGACGTCCCATTCCATGCTTAGGTAATGCCAGATTTTACCCAGCATCTTCTTAATATGTAGTTGATTTGTAATTAAACATATATTGACATAGACCTTGATATATTCCTTTAGTTTAAATTTAGATCTTAAGCATTTAAATGTAGATCTAATCGAATATAAGGTTCAAATACAAATCCTATCAAATCATATGAGATATGGTATGGATCAATGATAATATTATTTACAACAACTTTAGCATTTATTTTAAAAAAAATTAATTAAAAGATATTATTTAGGTTTTTTTGACCGTGCGTATATACTCAAATCCTATCCATGCTTAATGGAAAATAAACTAGCATGGGCTCTCATGCTTTCATTGTTAATTACTTATAAACATAGTAATAGCATTAAACCCTTGATTTAATTATTTGATGCAACATAATAATTGACTTGCCAATTCATAATTAACCAAGAACCACTTATGAAAGTCATCTATGAAGCATAGTTATTAGAACCGGACCGAAGGTTGAACCGAAACTTGAAGGCCAAGCCGGTTTGATTCTAATATAAAATTAGATAGGTAAGTGACTTGGAATAATCCAGTCAATACATCCCGTTCACTCGTGAACCGGTCAATCTAGTCCGAATAGAATGGAATCATGAATTTTATTATCATGTTAACCTTAATTTTTTATTAATATAATATATTTTTAAATTAAAATAATTGATCCGAGCCTTTGGCTCAGTCAATGTTCGGACCGGTCTAACAACTATGCTATGAAGCCTGTAATTTTTGGATAAATGGATGAATTATGGGTTACTTGACGCACGACCTTATCCTATTTGATATTTGGTCCCCAAAGTGATACGCCTTCTAAAACAATTTACCTTTCTCTGAGAGGGTTAAGTTGATTCGTTGGCTGGCCAAAGGTCGTCTGGAGCGAGAACTTTAGAACGTGTTCCAAATTATAATTTTCCTAGAAATTGAATAAATGCGAGACTAGGCCCCCCTAAACTCTCTGCTCGTCTGCCCACCCTTGACCTTGAGAGAGAGAATATTTCTGGCACTTCTGCTTATTCAATACATGAGTCACCGTATCTAATAAATTTTCAATTAGGCCTAAATTGTGTTCAGTCTATTCTAGCTGAAACCTACGTATCCAATGCGAGATGGGCCAAATAATAATTTGTAATTATATGATCCTTTTGGACCCATATGGTGGTCCGGTCCCTTTTCATAATACTGACAAAAAAAAAATTCTGCACCCGTACGCATTTAGAGTAGATCTGAAAGTGAAAAAATTTTCTGGTTTGATGCAGTCAAAATGTTGTTTCTAACGGTCCCAAGAGTGGGCAACAATGCAAAGCATCCAGAGAAGGGAACCAACTGGCACGCCACTTGCTAGGCACGGGTGCTGCAGTCTCGATCGGGGCTCAGCCGCCTTCCTCTTGAGCTTGGCTTCCCTCCAACGAACTGCGAGCATTAGAGCTCCCGGTAACATAGCCCTTGATTCTGCTTGCGGTCCAAGCTGGTGCATCCATCTTTCTTTCATTTATTTATTAATTGCTAGATCGCGGGTTAAATTTGTAGGAGATCCTCCCTCTTTAGACGAGCAAGAGGGCTAGCAAAGCTCTAGCGTTGATGCCTGTGCCAAGATAAAATCCTACACTTGTTCTAATTAGAATTAGTAATTAATGAAAGTTAGGGTTAGAGGTAGAGTCAACTATAGAAGAATAGGTTTAAACTGATCTTTCAAGGGTGACTAGTGTTCTAATTATATTAAATATTAATATCAAGATTATTGATTGAATTGTGTGCTTTGGTAGATAATAGGCCCATTGGATTGCTTGATTAGCATATTGAGATAAGAATTCTTTGCATATATTTTTATGCAAAATGTGAACATGCATCGTATTTTTATATTTATCATTTAATTAGTATGGTTTTGAGTCATTTTAAGCTATGATAGCATTATTTTAGCTATGTATGGATATGAGTTATTTTAAATTATGATAGTATGGTATTTGTTATGTGTGGATATGAGATATTTTAAGCAATAGTAGGATATATATATATATATAATTTTGTTAGTGATGTGGATTTAAAACATGTTTTGAATATGGAAAGCAAGTATTTAATGAAGTTGATTTAAAAGATGGGCATATGAATTAACTATGAGGATTTTGATGTGGTAGTAGTCAGACCCAGCATAAGATGATAGCTAGACTTAGCTTATGATAAATGGCGCTAGTGTGGTGATAACCAATCTTGACTTAAGGAGATAGCTAGACTTAGCTTCTAGCACTGGTGTGGGAGTTAGACTCAACTTAAGGTGATAACCATACTGAATTTATAACATGTGATACTGATAATGTAAAGCTAGAACAAGACATTAGGATACATTAGTAAGGTCATCTAGTATGTGACATCGATATAGTTATAGCTAGCTATAGGCCAAAATGTGGTAAGTGAGTCCTGAGCTCCTAATACATGTACCGATGATGGGTGAAAGCATGATTATGGCTAGTCCAATGTCAAAATAATAAAGACGAAGTTGTCTTTAAAATTTTATTAGGACTAACATATGGTTTTGGAGCATGATATTGCAGCATAATGTTGAAGTTATTTTAATATATGCATTATTTGACTACCATTTGGATACTACTGCATATTTATATCTATAAGTGTAAGTATTCTTACTAAGTTAAAAGCTCACATCTTGTTTACTATATTTTCCACAATCTCAGGGCATCATCATTGTGTCTTGGTGGGGGAGTGAGATGGTAGAGGAAATAGTAGAGTAAATATGCCTGATGTACAGCTTGTGATATGTAATGAACAATTCCTTTATAAGGTTAATAAAATATGTGTTCCTTTAAGCTATGCCATGATTTGTTTAGTCATGTGACTTATTAGGCCTTGCATGCCCTCAAGGTCACACCTTAAGGATTTGCAGCCATGTTAGGAGCTCAAACCAATATAGATTCAAGACGTGATACAAGTAGTATCAGATCTCAGGTTTCAAATTCTTATGTAGCCTAGATATATAGATGACTCTCTAGTTGGAGATGCAATCTAAGACACATAAATACATAGAATATATTATTAAGATAAAATAATAGTTACAAGTTGTAATTTGTGACAAGTATGACTTGGGTAGCATTATGTTATGCATATATATATATATATATATATAATTTGATCTTGGTGTATCTCATTCTTTTGTATTTGCCATATTTGTTAAAAAAGAGTAAAAGTTTGAGACTTAAATCCTTAGAAGTTGGATTTAGAGTTCCTATCCCAAGTGGACATATCATTCTAATATAGTTTGTTTACAAATCTTGCACTATTGATGTCAGAGACGTAGAGTTGATAGCTAAGTTTCTAATAATAGATATAGAGGATTCTGATGCAATTTTTCATACTGATTAGTTAATAGCATACCATAATACGCCAGTTGTTTTAAGAAGTAAGATCTTAAATCATTGATCAACTAGAGCCTAGTTTCATGCTTAACTGACCTTGTCATTTCCTAGGACTGATCTTAATTATGAGTGTCTGAAAACTTCTAAGGAAGGGATATGAAGGTTTTTAGGGATACCTAATAGAAGAAGTAAGAATTGAGGGACATTTAAGTAGTGAGAGAATTTCTTAATGTTTTCCCCGAAGAACTACTAATGTCACACCCAAACTAAGAGATCAAACTCTTTATCAACTTGATTGAGGCTTAGGCCTTATCCAAGTCTCCTTACAGAATGGCTCCTATCGAACTGAAGGAGCTGAAGGAACTATTGCTAGAGTTACTAGAAAAGGATTTGTTAGACCAAGTGTGTCTTCTTGGGATGCTCTCATAGCATTTGTGAAGATGAAGGATAATGGTTTCAAACTTTGATTAATTATCGAGAGCTAAAGAAAGTAGCTATATGAAATAAGTATACTTTATGAAGAATACATGACTTGTTTAATTAGCTATAAGAGCACACATATTTTTAACGTTTTACCTTTTTTTCTTGTTACTATCAACTAAAGATTAAGGCTAGGATGCGCCTAAGATAACTTTTACAATAAGGTGTGAACATAACGAATTCCTAGTTATGCCATTTGAGTTGACAAATGCACTTGTGGCCTTCATGGACCTCATGAATTAGGTTTTCAAACATTACTTAGCTCAATTTCTTATAGTTTTAATTAATGATATCTTTGTTTGCTAAAAGAGTTCACAAGAAAATAAGGAATATTTGAGGATAGTGCTATAGACTTTTAGAGAAAGAGCATTATGCAAAAATTTCAGAAATATGTGTTTTGGCTAGAAAGTATTATCTTCTCAAGACAAGCATTTCAGTCGATCCAAAGTAACTTGAAGCAGTAATTGAATAGAATTGGCCCACAAATGTGCATGAGGTGCGAAGCTTCTTGGGATAGGGTTTGCTCTTATGTTGCTATGTCCTTAGTCAGCCTTTCTCAAAAGAAGGTAAACTTTGAGCGAACTAATAAATGTGAGCAAAGCTTTTAAGAATTAAAGAAGTGACTGGTGATAGCTTTAGTGTTAAATCTTTCATCTAGCACTGGAGGATTTACTATTTGTAGTGATGCTTCTCAAAAGGGCTAAGGATGTGTTCTGATGAAAATGAAAAGATAGCAGTCTATTCCTTTAGATAGATGAAGCCTTATAAATAGAACTATTCAACTCATGAGTTAGAGTTAATAGCTATTATGTTTGCTTTGAAAATATAGGCATTATCTAAGATCTACAATGATTATAAAAATTTGAAGTATATTTTTTATTCAGAAGGAGTTAGACCTATGATAAAGAAAATGTTTGAGTTATTAAAAGATTATGTCCTAACTTTTAACTGCTACATCTAGAAAAAGAAAATATGGTAGCAAGTAGAAAATCTTTGTGTGATAGCAGCCTTGATCACTTTACAAAGGTTTATCTTGGATGACTTGTAAGGTTGAGTGTTGAGGTACAACCACATAACCTTAAAGCTTAACTTCTTCTCTTCTCAATGTAGCTTATTTTTATTGAAAGAACTAAGGCATCATAAAAAGAAGATTTAGAGATGAAAAAACTTAAAGAAGTGGTGGTATTTGGTTCTTAATCAGAGTTTAGAATCCATGAAGATAATTCTTTAAGATTTGGTACAATGCTATGTGTCTCTAATAAACTAGAATTAAAGGAGGAAATAGGAATTTGAAGTAGGAGATAAGCTTTCCTAAATATGTCTCTTACTAAGGGAATAATGAGGTTTGGGATTCATGGAAAGTTGAGTCTAAGGTATATAGGTCTATTCAAAATTCTAAAAAGGATGAGAGAAGCCACATATAGGCTAGCATTACCTTTAACTCTCTCTTTGAAGTGCATAGTATATTTTATGTATCGATATTTAGGAAGTATGCATCAAACTTTAACCATATAATATGTTTGCAAAAATATAGCTTCATGAGGACCTACCTATGAGGAGAACCTTATTTAAATTATGGATAAGAATAAGCAAATCCCAAGACACCATGCCATTACTTATGTTAAGGTCCATTAGAGCAATTACATAGAAAGAGAAGTCATTTGGGAGCATGTAGATGAGACGAAGGCTCAAAACCCTTAATTGATTAATGGCTCAGATATGTTAATTTCGAGGATGAATTTAAGAAGAGAGAAATATAAGAAACAAAACTTTGTAACAAAGCTTCATTCTTCATCCCAATAGTCGAACAACCATGAACATCCACTGAACTACCCCCAATCCCTCTCTAAAAGCCCCAACCATCCTCCACTAGAACGAATGCCCGAATTGCCACCACCACTAAGCTGTTAAAGTGTTGAAGTTAATAGATTTTTAATAGGCCATTGAGAAAACTTATGAAGCTCATCAGATTTTTGCTAAGATCCCCTCCTCTGCCTATAAATAGGGCCTTTCTTCCTTGCTTTTAAGTCCATTCCATCTCCCTCACCTCTAAATCCATTCCATCTCCCTCCTTTCCTTCTCCTCCTCCCCCAAAGCCCCATTTTCCTTTTGGATCATGGCTTTGCGACACTCATTGATCATTCATTCACCCTCTAGCTCTAGCAATCATGGCTTTCTGTACATAGGAACTCTACTCAATCTATTTTGTTGAAATAATTTTGCCGGGTAAGTCCCTAACCAAACTTTGTTGTTGACTTTCGAGGCCCATCATGAGCCTCATCCTTTCCTTTTTTGCTAATCACCATCGACTGATGTTGCTGCAACATCCTATGGGAGTTGGATTTGTTTCAATCAACCAACCCTACTACTGAGTTCTACTATCAAGTCCCACCGCTAATGTCCAGATGTTGACATTATTGGACAGCACCATAGGCCTATGCCTCAACAAGTATTATCGCTTGACAATTCGATTAGCATTGATCTAGCTCGATCGAAACCCCCTCAACCTTCATTGAAGAAGAGATTAGAGCATCATACCCTTTTACCCCCTTTCTCTATATTAAAATATACATTATTAACAATTTATTAAATTAATTACTAATAATTATTTAATAATGATAATTATATTAGATGTCCTTGATTTAAAAGATGGGCATATATTAATTACAAGGATGTTGGTATGGTGATAGTTAGTTTCAACTTAAGGTGATAGTTAGACACGACTTATAGCATTGATATGAGAGCCAGTCTTGACTTATGGTGATGGTTAAACTTAGCTTATAACATGTCATATTGGTAAGGAAAAGTTGTTATAAGACATTGGTTAGCACTACTAAGGTGATCCAGTAGTGATAGAGCTGTAGTGATAGCTAGCTATGGCTAAAATGTTGTAATTGAGTCCTAGGCTTCTAATACAAATGCTGGCCATGGGTGAAGCATGACCATAGTTAGTCTAATGCCAAAATAATAAAGGCGATATTGTCTTTAAATCATCTTTATAATTGATATACAATTTTGTGCATGGTGTTGTAGTATGATGCTAAAGTTATTTTAATATATGCATTACTTGATTATTATTTAGATATTTATTGCAAATCTATATCTATATGTGTAAGCATTTTGTTGAGTTGAAAGCTCACATCCTATTTTCTATATTTTTATATAGCCTCGAGACATTACCATTGAGTCTTGATTGGGGGAGTGAAATGGTAGAGGAGAGAGTAAACTAAGTAAGTTTGATGTACAACTTGAGATGTGTAATAAATATTTTTTCATAATACTAATGAAATATATGTTCTTTTATGCTATATCATAATTTATTTAGATGTGATAGCTTATTAGGCCTTGTGTTCCCTCGAGGTCACACCCTAAGAGTATGTGAGCATGTTATGAGCTTGAACTAGGTAGCATGTTTGTGGTGTGACATGAACACTCCAACTACACACGCATGCTACAAATCAAGACCAAGCAAGTAGGAAACAAAGCTTGAGATGATGAGTGCAGTCTAATGATTCTTGCAGTTATCCTAAAATTGATACAACCCAGCCCATGGTTATGTAGTGTTGGGCCAATGAGTTTTTGGATTATACTCAATCTAAGGCTGGGCTTAAGTTCAAGGTTTGAGAAATATTAGCCAGCTCAATCTCTTTGCATATTTATATGAGAAGGCTACATTCTCATCCCTTCTTCAATAATATATATAAACATACACACACATGCATATATGATAAAACTAATCCTATAATAAGATGAAACTTGGCCTAGCCTAACTCCAATCAAACATGTTTTAGGTTGAAAACTTTGCTTGTTTTAGACATTGGGCTTATCCATAGGTTAGTTATGTTAGGCATGTTGGTTGGGATTAGCTCAAGCTCATCTTGTGCTTGAATATTCATTAATGTCGCACTTGAATATTTCTAAATTTTGAGGCTACAATTCTAGAGTTTACTTAATTTCATAGTGATGTGAGTTGATTTGACTGTTAATCCTATGGTGATATGTGGTATAATCAGATGCTCACATGAAGAGAGAAACTTTAATTAAAAAAGGACTTTCCTTCCTAATGGTCATCTTGCCCAAGTTTAATTAGGACTCTCCATATATGATAAAACTAATCCTATAATGACTCTTCTTATATATGATAAACCTAATTCTATAAGAGAATTAGCCAATAAGTTTCTATACAGATGTGGTCTCTTCTAAGATTAGGATTCAATAAGAGCCATCCAATACAAGAGTCTAAATTAAGATAAATTTTTTTAGATGTCTATAAAAGTAGCTCAAGACCTCATAGGTAAAACAGATTATCAACTCTCTTCACCTTCTCTTTCTCTTTGCTTAAGTCTTAAGCTATTCATCTAAGAGGCTTACACTCTCCTTTACTTTTAGATGACTTGAGCATCAAAGGTTTTTTCTAAAGAAAAACTTTGAGGCCACCTAATGCTCTTCTTTTTAAGCATAGAAAAGCTAGCGAGGAAGACAAGTGAATGGTTTAAAAGGTGCCCTATTGTGCAAAGAACAAAAAATCTCTTTTGATGTGAAGATTAGTAAAAACATCAACAAATTGATGCCATATGAGAAAATGATGAGTAGAAGCACCCAGCCATGTTGCCCAAGCGAAATGGAGAGATGATTTATAGTTTACCCTAGGGATTAAAGACATTAATATGACTCTGCATGGGAGTGAACCTCTCAAACTCATTGATGACAGCACACCTAAGCAAAAAGATTTTTATGCTAAGTGGGAGTGTTTAAATTGTTTGAGCCTACATGCCTTGAAGAGGTTTATATTTGAGCATTTTATGAGTGGACTACCTGATACCAAAAATGCTAGATAATTTTTTACTGCCTAGGATATAAATATTGAAATAGAGCAGAGTGGAGGAAGCAGATTCATGTAGCCATTCCATATAGTTGGGAAAAGGCTTATATGAGTTGAGTTGAGTTGAGTAGGATATAAATATTAGGTATCTAAAATTTGAAGCAGGAAACCTAATAAGTGAGTTAACGGGTATGAGATATGAACATGTGGGTAGTGTTAGAAACTTTATTATGAAAATGTTTCATATTCAATCCAAATTGAAAGCTTATGACATTATCCTTTCAGATAAATTCATAGTTCATCATGCTTTTAATTCCTTGCCTACTAAGTTTAGTTAGATTCAAAGTATTTATAATACCTCATAAAAGACTTAGCTTAAATGACCTGATAATTAAATGTCTCTTAGCTTAAAAAGAAAAGGAATTATAATGCCTTATTAGTAACCTATATTAAACCAAACTAAGGTAAAAGATTTGGAAACCCTAAGAAGAATAAATATGATACTTTTAAAAAGCATGGTAGAGATCGAGCCCAAAGTGTAGGAGGTTTTAAGACTGCCATTAAGAAAGATTTTCAGTGTTTCTTCTACAAGAAAGGAGGACACAAAAAAAGAAGTATATCATTTCAAGTCTTGGTTAGAGAAAAAGCATAACCAAGAAGGGGTTCAAAAACAAATGGAAACTAAGTGATGAGCGGTTAAGCTAAAAATAGAAAATGATACAGAAGTTGAAATTGAGTTCATAAGTTTTGTTAGCTTAAATCTAGTGTTTGGTTTTCAACTTGTTTTAGAGAACACCTTTTATGTACCATCCTTCAGGCAGAATTTAATTTTTATTTCTATTTTAGATAAATTTGGATATCATTTTAATATTGGGAGTGGAAAGATTGATTTGATTTTGAACTCTCAAGTTGTTGAAAAATTTGTTTTGTTTGATAGTGTATATAGATTATGCTTGGTTTTTGATAATGAATATATTTGCTCAAATATTGAAAAGGCTACATCCAAGAGACCTTTAATTAAAGAAATCCTTAATGTTGTGCCATAAAAGGTAAGGTCACATTTCTAGAGATAAAGTTGAAAGATTTGTTAAAAATAATATTTTACACTTTTTTTAATTTCCAAGAAATGAAGATCTGTATGGATTGCATCAAGAAAAAATTAACCAAGTCTAAAAATAAGAGTGCAACTCGAAGTTTTGAAATATTAGTGGCCCTCTATTGCCTACTTGATGTAGTAAAAAAGTATTTTATTACTTTTATTAATGACTTTTCTCATTATGGTTACCTTTATGTGATTAAAAGAAATCAAAAGCCTTAGAAAAGCTTAAGATATTTAAAACTAAGGTTGAAAAATAATTAGAAAAAGTCATCAAAATTGGTAGGTCTGACCAAGGTAGTGAATATTATGGCAAACATGATATATTAGACGGTAAATGGGACTATTTGTCAAATACTTTCAAGAATGTAGGATAGTAGCTCAATATACCATGCCTAGTAGCCTTGAGCAAAATGGTGTAGCTGAAAGGCATAACCACACCCTTAAAGACATGATGAGAAGCATGATGAGTAGGTCAAATCTTTTTGAGTTTCTTTGGGGTGAGGCTATTAAGATTGCTTTGTATATACTTAATATAGTTTCTAGCAAGTCTGCATCTAAAACATCTTTTAAGTTTTGGATAGGAAGAAGACCTAGTTTAAATCATTTTTCTATCTGGGGATATACAGTTGAAGTTAGGATTTATAATCCTTTTGAGAAAGAGACAAACCCTAAATCTACTCATTGCCACTTTATTGGATATCCTAAACCTTCAAAGGGATACAGATTCTATTGTCCTACATGTGGTAGCAAAGTTGTAAAACCCTTGATAGCTAAATTTTTAAAGTTTGATGTTACTATTGTTGAAAGAATTCAGTTCATTAATGTGAGTGGGCCTAATAAATTTGATGATATTCTCTTATTTGTATTACAAGAAGGTGTTGTATTTGCACCAATGGAAACAATAGATTATGAGTAACATGTTGTTGAAACTCCCTCTTTAGAACTATTCTTATTGAAATTCTCAAAGAAGAAGACATTATTGAAGAGGCACCTATGAGACTATCTACAAGGCAAAGGAGATTTGCTATTTTAGATGATTACTATGTATATCTTGGTGAAAGTGACTATAACATTGGTCATATCATTGACCTTGTGACTTACAATGATGCTATTACTAGTCCTTTGTCTAATATGTGGACATATGTAATGAAAGAAGATGCATTCTATGACTCAAAACAATGAATGTGAGCTAGTTGAGGTTTTTGTAAACTGCAAACCATTGTAAATGGGTATATAAAATCAGGAAGTACTCCAAAGGGAAGATTGAATGTTTTAGAACTAGACTTATGGCAAAAGGTTTCATATAAAAGGAAGGCAATGACTAAAAAGAGACATTTTCTTCTATTTCTATCAAAGATTTGTTTAGATCCTTATGAAGATTGTGGCTTATTTTGATTTAGAGTTGCATCAATGGATGTGAAAACAACCTTCTTGAATGGTGGTCTACAAGAGGAGGTTTGTATAGTTTAACATGAAGGATTCAAAGAGTCAAGGAAGGAACATTTGACTTGTAGACTTTAAAAGTCTATTTATAGTTTCAAACAAACTTCTTGCTAATGGTATTTGAAGTTTGATGAGATGGTTTCTTCTATAGGTTTATAGAAGAATAAAATTGATCAATGTCTATACCATAAGGTTAGTAAAAAAATATATCGTCCTTGTATGGATCATATTCTATTTGCCAGTAGTGATTTTGTTTGCTACATGAGACTAAGCATTTATTATCTAAGTATTTTGATATGAAAGATTTTGAAGATACATCTTTTTTTCTTCGTATTTAGATTCATAAGGATAGATCCCATAGCTTGTTGGGATTCTCTCAAAGAACTTACATTAATCGTGTTTCAATAGGTTTAACATACAAAATTGCAAACTTGGGAATGTTTCTATTCTAAAAGGTGACAAGTTTAGCTTGAATCAATACCCCAAAAATGATTTTGAAAGAGAGTATATGAAAGATGTACCTTGTATTAGTGTAGTTGATAGCCTTATATATGCATAGGTCTGTACTAGATTAAATATTGCTTTTACAATGAGTGCTCTGGGTAGATATCCATCAAATCCTGATTTGGAGTACTGAAAGATTGCTAAGAAAATAATGAGGAGTTTACAAAGAATAAAAGATATTATGTTAGTCTATAGGAAGGTGGACAATCTTAAGGTAGTTGGCTACTCAAAATCTAATTTTGTTGGTTACTCAGATGATATGAAATCTATTTCAAGTTATATTTTGATGTTAATTGAAGGAGTTGTATCTTAGAAAAGTGTTAACAAACACTTATAGCTTCTTTTATAATATAGGCTAAATTTGTTGCATGTTATGAAGATGCAACATAGGTTCTATGGTTAAAGAATTTTATCTTAAGGCTTGGTGTTAATGATTTCAACTCAAGACTACTAAAGATTTATTATGATAACAATTCTACTATGTTCTTTTCCAAGAACAATAAAAGTACTAGGAGATTTAAACATTTAGAGGTTAAATACCTCACAGTTAGGGGGCTAGTGAAGAAATTAAGGAGACATTACTATTGAGCGCATTGATATAGATAAAATCATTGCTTATTTATTGACCAAGGGACTAAGACTTTTTATTTTTATGAAACATGTTGATAATATGAATATTGTAGGGTCTTTTGATGTACTTGGTTAATAAGAGTGAATTATACTTATTGAACACTCGCAAATTGACTTATTGTATATGTTATCATGGAATCCATTTTATTTTCTGAGTACATTTATTTGGTATATGATGATCATTATTATTTTTTATTGATAGTATATTGCTTGTATTTATATGTGTATATTATTGATATACAACATGTCATGCTTTTGTAACTTAAGATTTGGTGTCAGTCTTGACTATTAGTTATATATGTCTCTTGATGATACCATAAAGAAAACATTGAAGTATTTTATTAGAGGCATGCTAGGCATATTATAAATACCATATGAGATTTTTTTAGTTTCAGTTGAAATATAAAGTTTTATGAGTAATCATTCTATGAACTGATAGTGGGAATAGTACTTTAGGATCACATTTAGTGTGCTATTTTCTTACTACATTACTATATCATCAATATTAGCATTTGTAACCATGTATTTATTCTATATCAATAAGAGGCAATATGACTACCATGATTCGGTGTTGGTAGCTTTCATGGGACTAGATTATTTTCTAAGGCATTGTGTCAGGGAATCAAATGTTTTCAAAATTTATAACCATGTTAAGTTTAACTGTTCAGCTTGAACGTCTTTTTAAAATAAAATATGCTTTAAAAACTTGCTTGACTATAATTAATATTGCCCAAGTGGGGAAATGTTATAATTTTTTATATGTGAGCTGCCATTAATTGTTGTAATTTTAATTTTGTAAGACTTATTGAAACAAATTTGGTCCGATCATATAAGTCGGATGAGCCTACTATTAGTTAAAATTGTGATACATATAGTTTGTGCTTAGGCACACATCTGTTAGGTGATGTGGTTGGTGGTTTGTGTGAGCCTAAAGCCCAATAGTGACCCATGATAGGCAAGGCTATTAGGGTTTCTTTATAAATAGGCTGGGGCCCCTATTCTGTCCTTGAATTTGCGATTTGTTTTCTTGTCAAACACCACCTAAGGAGCAAGAAGAGAAAGACTTAGGCTTTTTTGGGGCTGCTGAACTTTTGCATAATGGCACAGATAAGTATGAAAATATTATTATTACTATTTGTTCTTCTGATTACACATATGAGATTCTTAAATTCTAAGAGATTATCACCTTGGACCACAAATAGGTGCCAAGGACTTTGTTTCTCTATCATTATGAATGTAAGGGGACCACAGACTCTATTGGATGACGTTTTTAATATGTATATATGGGGAAAAAATAATTAAATAAAGTTTAATAATATAGATAAATCAAAGAAAAATAAGAAAGATATAGAGTATAGATGAAAGAGTTCAGCTATAGTACTTTTATAAAGTTCTTTTTGAAAAACTGGCTTTCAATCCCATCATTCAAAACTTAGAGTATAGATGAAAGAGTTTAGATACATACAGTACTTTTATAAAGTTCTTTTTGGAAAACTGGCTTTCAATCCCATCATTCAAAACTTCTTTCAGAGCCTTTTTCTATGGAGGAGATTCGCCTGGCTTTATGGGATCTTGGCCTTGACAAGCCTCCTGGGCCGGATGGGTACCCATCCTTATTTTTTTGCCATTATTGGGATATTGTTGGTCCGGATGTGGTCTTGGCGATCCAGACTATTTTTTAGTCTAATCATATGCCATCTGATTGGAAGCGACTCTTATTATCCTGGTGCCCAAACGGCTTGATGCCTCTCTTTTCAGCAATTCTGGCCTATCAGTGTGTGCACTACATTATATAAGGTCTGCGCTCGTCTCTTATCTCCGGATGGCTTCGATCATCCCTCGTTCATCTTTCTGGAGCAGGAGGCTTTTCTTAGGGGGCGTAGTATCAAAGACAATGCTCTGTTGGCTCAGGAGTTTATGCATGACCTGCAAAGAGTTTCTAGCAATCAGTGCCTCATGGCCATTAAGATCGATATGGAGAGACTTATGACAGACTGAGTTGGGATTTTTTGAGCCGTTCTCATCACGCATTGGTTTTTATAGCTTTTTGTTGATTAGGTGATAGAGTGTGTTCATAGGCCGTCATTCTCTCTTCTTATTAATGGGGTCAGACGGATTACTTTCACTTGGAGGTTGGCCTGAGGCAGGGATGTCCTCTTTCTCCTTTTCTGTTTATCCTCTCGGCTGATGCTTTGTCTCGGGCCCTTTCTCTGGCTCAGTGAAGTTCGGCTCTGGTCCCTTACTCTGCGGGTCCCCTTGGCCCCTCGCTGTCGCACTTGCTATTCGCTGATGACTGTTTTCTTTTGGGAAGGCTTCTACCTATAATGCCACCATCTTTGCGACCATTCTTCAGTCCTATTATCGTGCCTCGGGTCAGAGAGTTAATCTTAGCAAATCTTGATCTGCTTTAGTCTGAGGACATTCCCATCATAGAAGACGTCTATTTCTTACATTATGGGCATTCTGCTCAGTCGATCGGCTGTCCTATCTGAGGATTCCGATTTCTAGGAGACTACATCGGTGCTCGGATTTCAGTGATCTTGTGAGGCATATTCATGATCGTTGGACGGCTGGCAGGTTTCTGGGCTTTTATGATGGCGATGATTACTCTTATTCGATTGGTGCTATCTTCTATGCCGTGCTATCTCTTATCTAATACTGCCATTCCCCTGGCCTGCTTGAGGAAGATTGAGAGATACTTTCAGAATTTTCTCTGGGGTTCGATGCAGGATGGTCACGGCTTTCATCTTTTGGCTTAAGATATTGTCTGTTTGCTAATTTTCGAGGGTGGGCTTGGGATTCAGTCACTTTATGTTAGGAGGGAGGCGTTGACTGCTAGGCATGCCTTCCGATTCTTGCTTGATCCGCATTATTTATGGAGCTCCTTCATGCGGGCCAAGTATGGTGACTGGAACTCTTCCTTTCCATCTCAGTCTACTCATGGGCACTTCTTTTTCTGGAAAGAGGTTTGTCGGTAGCTCCAGCCATTCTGAACTGTACCTCTTGGATGTTGGTGATGGTGCCTCGGTAGATGCTACTCAGGACACGTGGATTGCGAACCTCCTCCTGTCTCGCTGGCCAACCTTTGTTAGCTCGAATATTCCTTATGGTATGCGAGTCAGTGATTTAATTTTCTTAGATCGCCCTGCTTGGTCATCCTCTTGGGTGTACAATTTTTTTCGGGGATGAGCTCTGCCGGCGTATTCTCTCTATTCCACTCTATCCGGGTGCTACTACTGACACTAGGGTGTGGAGGAGATCTTGCTTGTCTCGTGCTCCGTTGAGGAACCTCCTGTCTATTTACAATCCTCACCCTCAGCAATCGATGGATCTGGATTGGGTTTGACATTTTTTCATTCACCCCAGAGTGAGGCTTTTTATTTGGAAGCTACCTTGGGATGTTCTTCCTACCTACTCCATTCTCTCACGGAGAGGTTTGAGTATTCAGCCTACGTGTCTGTTATATGGCATTGAGGTGGAGACCTTTGACCATGCTATATTTATTGTGCTAGAGCAAGACAGATTTGGCAGATCTCTGGGCATCTCCCTAGGACCTTGGAACTGACTTTCACCGTACTTCTTTTTTGAGACTGATGAAGCAGGGTATAGGAAGGGGTATCTACCAGCGGGGTCCTTTGTGGCTTACATAGCGTATCAAATTGGTTATTCCGGAATCAGATCCTGTTCTCAGATGAGATGGTTCCTTCCGGCAGAGTTGTCAAGACGGCTGTTTTCCTTTATGCTGAGTATACTTTACATCACGGTTTTCTTGATGTTGCGAACCCTGGCCACTGGGTCTTCCCTACTACTTCGGCAGCGAACCGACATACGATTTTTATTTCCTAGGAGCCCCCACCTCTAGAGTTTGTTAAAATCAATTTTGATGAGAGTGTCCATGGTAGATGTGCTGGATCGGCTTTTGTCATTCGTGGCAAGGATGGTGCGATATTGGCGGTGGGAGGGCTTAGCTTACTTGATTTTTCAATGCCTCTTGCCGAGCTGTACGCGGCTTGGGGAGGTATATCCTATGCTGTTCGGACCCTGGACGCCTGCAGTCTTATCATAGAAGGTAATTCTATATCATAGAAGGTAATTCTATTACTGTTGTTTGCTGGATCCGGCAGGAGTCCAGCACCCAATTACCTTCTATTCCCTTAATGTGCGACATCCGCTCTATTCTCCTGGAAGCTCGTCACGTTCATATTCGGCATGTCTACCGTGAAGCCAATGCTGCTGCTGATTGGATTGCTAGCCCGATGGCCTCTCATTCTGGCTTTTGAAGCTGGAAGCAGGGCGACCCTTACCCTATTATCCTTTCTCAGTTATTATACTCTGATATATCGGGTGTGACCCACCCTATAGTGGTGTAATCATTCATCTGTACAAAAAAAAAGGAGCCATTTTTAGTTTTGCTTACTAATATACAAGTTGCACTTTGTAGAGCAAATCTAATAATAATGGAAGGTAGGTGCTTACTCATTTAACAAATATGTTACCACCTTGTCGATGATAACTAACTAGAAATTGCTTTGTTAATATATATTTTTAAAAATTATTATATTAGATATCTAAAAGTTACCATCTTAGGAAATACAAGAAAGTTTGATTAATTAATCATATTTTTTAGTAACCATTCTTAAATGCATAGGACAAATTTGGTTATGTGGTAGGCTAGGATGATGACTAAATAATTTAATGGTTTGTTTCAATTATGGCTACATATGAGATGCAGATTTCATTAATTTTCTCATCCATATAACTGGGTCACACATTCTACATATCTATTTAGATGTTTCATCATCCAATATGATCCCATCTAGAGTTGATCAAATGTTGGAAAAGGTTGGACTTAGACCAGGTTATATGCTAGTAATAGGCCGATATGTAACCTAGTCCGATGTTCATGTTCAAACTTGACTTGGCCATCGAGCCTATACTTTTAATTAGAACTAGCCCAATCTCAATAAACCAATCCTAAGCCCATCCATTAGGCTGAAATTTTCTTTCCCCTCCTCATTTAGGATCTAATCAAGTCTCCCAAGCTAGTAAAATTTTGAGCGTTGCTTGTAATCAACTTCAATAAGTATGCACATACACATTTTTTTAAACCACCCTGGGTTAAATTTGGTCGAGCTGTTTTTTAATTTTTGTCGGATTTGACTTGATTTTTAGATAAGACTTATTTTTTGGTCCAAATTCATCTTAAGGTCTTATTTCTAGTGCTCAAGTTCATAAAGTTTCTAGATGGATTGGTTGAGTTTAGCAAGCCATCGAATCCATGATCAGCTCTAGTGGAGCAATGATATATACAACTGTGTTATGCAAACACGAACAATTCTCCAAGATAGCAAGATAGGATTAATTTAACTTGTGAATTCATTGTTGGATATACTAAATAGTTGAAGTTAATTATAGAATTGTTAAGTCAAGTAATTTTGAGCTGATAAACGTTTTATAGATAACAGGTTCTGAGCAGTATTTTAAATAAGAGACGGATTTTATTCACTCACTTCCCCTAATTGAAGCTCAATAGTTCTAATAGCGTCTTGTAGCATCTGAAATTGATATTTGTCGGCATGAAAGGACAAGTGGGTCGCCTTCATCCTTACAGAACGAATCCTCCGCATGTTTCCGAGTTGTTCTCTTACCGTTGGATGTCAAGACCTACCACCTCGACTGCCTGCCGTGACGGAACATTCTAGCCCCAAAAAACAAGCACAAAAAAAAAAAATCTAAATGAGGCAACGTAGTAGAGGCGTCCAAATTCGACAACTGACAAACGCCATGGTCCAGCAACTGGTGCCGAGCTTTCCTAAACCCACGTCAAAAATGGCAAAAAGGAACGATGGAGAGGGATCCACGCCATGTCAGATAGCAACACGCTCGGAAGGACCAAGGATAGAGAGAGAGAGAGAAAAAAGAGGCCGTCGACCAAACTCTGCGGGGCCCGCGATGAATCGGCGATGCGAGGGTGAAAGAAATAAAGTTCCGGCATAGGTCGCCCGCCAACGCAAAAACAACCACCGCCCGCGCCGGGTTCCCTGCCACCCCGAGGCCACGGAGCCTTTCAAGGCCTTCCAGCCAATCGCTGCTCCCTCTTCGCTTTTGGCGCACTCCGAAACGTGCATCGTTGCCTCCCCCATTTATCGTTGTCAAGCCCATTACCGCAAACCCAGATGTGGTACCACAAATGTCGTATGACAACGTGGCATAATGTTATTGCTTCTTTGCAAGTGGGCCGACCGGCGGGACTCGTTTGATGAAACGTTTGAGCTGATATTATATGTGGAGATAGAGAGTGCGGTGGGTGGACTCGGGGCCACTCCATAGGAGCCACGTGACGCGGTACCACGCCACGATGCGATTGGAGGGGTGACGATCGCGATAAGCCTCCTCTGGCTACGTGTCGAGATCATAGGGATGAACAGTACGGGCGCGTACCCGGGACGCCGAGGCCTTTCTCAGCCTCGTACATAGTGGGGCCCAAGGGGCGCAAAACTCCACGACGAAGGTGGGGACTGGGGAGAAATATGCTATGCGTTTAAGAAATCCTCTCCATGCCCATGACAACGAATGCCAAGACGATTCAAGAACCCTCACAAGTCACAACTACGCCACGTCGCTGAATACTCAATGACATCGTTGTTTCTGTTTGAGATCGTGATATTTTTAGACTAGCTTCCGTTGATTTTATTACCATAAGCGCTAGGTTTCCCTGGTTGCCTTTCTTTCTTTCTTTTTTTTTTTTTTTCCTTTTTACTTTAACGGGAACGGAATTGTTCCTCCTTTTCCCGTATTCTCTATTTCTCTTATTTGTTTTGGGAAAGCAGGGGGCGACGAAGAAGGAAAGGTCGGGGTCAGTCTTTTTTGTGGTTCAAAGTCTTCCCCTCCTCCCACTTTAGAGAAGGGGCTTGCAGAAAACTCTCCACTCCGATTACTCCAATTTTCTTCTTTCCTGTATTTTTTTTTTTTGCTTTTTGGGTATCAGGTATCCTATTCTTCCTCACGCTGCTGGCTTTAGATCACCTCCTCCTTCCATCTATTGTCCCGTCTCACATGTCCTTTTTTTTTTCTATTTCTGGTAACTTGACTCCAGGCGAGGAGGTGGGAAGATGGGGAGAGGGAAGACGGAAATGAAACGGATTGAAAACGCGACGAGCAGGCAGGTGACGTTCTCGAAGCGAAGGAATGGGCTCTTGAAGAAGGCGTTCGAGCTCTCGGTCCTTTGCGACGCCGAGGTTGGCCTCATCGTCTTCTCCCCACGGGGAAAGCTCTACGAGTTCTCCAGCACCAGGTTCGGCATCACAGCACCCCCCCCCCCCCCTCTCTCTCCCTTTCTTTTTTTCTTGATGCCACTTCTCTTCTCTTCCTCCAAACTTTTTGTGCTGCCTTGATGATTTGAAAAGCCAAGAACATTCTCCGTGATTTGGAGGCTAAAACTAAGAAAATCAGGTTACATCTCTCACCTTGATCTCTGTGGGCCCATAATCCTTCAGGACCCCGTCGTCTAAATAACGGCGGTGCCGTGCTATTATTATTATTTTTCCCTCTTCTTTCTTTCAGATCTTATGAAACTCCAATTCAGTTCAGAGATCATCTATTCAAAACGATTCAATAGGGGTACTTGATTGTTTCTTGTGCAATATACTCGGTATTTTGGCATCAAAAACCATTATTCCGCGGCGTAATTCTTGTTCCTGACAGATCTTCGCGATGCATTCGGCGATCTTAATTTTTTTTTATGCTTGATTTCTTCGGCGTCGATGGGGCTGGGTTATTTTGTTTCCTTTCAACAAGCCATTTCTTTCTTTCTTTTCTTTTCCTTTTCTTTTTTCTTGTAATATAGTACATAAATCTGTACTCTTCCTTGGTTAGAGTTTTACTTTTTGAGTTCTCCTCCGTTTTATCTTAGCCTTGAAAGCTTATACTACAGCGAACTACGTACGTTGATACCTTCATAAGGAAATTATGGTACAAAAGGAATCGATGGCTAAGACATGGGTGGCCATTCCGGGTGGACTGGGTTCCCAAAAAAAGAAAACTAAATATAAGGGAAGAAAAGTAAGAATAAAAGGTAGTGAAGCTGAAGCATGGAGTAAAAAAAATGTTATCTTCTTATGAGATTCACTCCTTATTTTATTCCGTTTTGTTATTCAATTAGAGAATAAATTGTCCAAATCGAACAATCTTTTTCCTATCTACCCTTCTCTCCTTTTTCTTGTTTCTTCCCCTCTGACTGAAAGTAATTACATACTTGAAGCACAATATATAAGATGACATCACAATCAATTCCCACACAAAGTGGGGATATAATTTTATCTAAGCTGTGTTCTGAAAGCTTAGGAACTAGGTGGGTGCTGTGGTTCATCTTTAATATTTCCACAGCTAGCATGTGTACTTCTGCGCTTCACGCTATCATGCCGAAACTCAAATGAAGTTAGTCTGCATGAAAATATTATTTAAGTTATATATCTCTTATATACTAATTTTCCACTACCTGCATATCGATGGCTATCAGATATCACGCTATTTTGTCCATGATTCTTGTGTAAATCTTTAGTTATGTAATTGTACTAATCTAGAACAGGCTCCTAGTGAAATTTTTTTTATCTATATCAAAAAATATTATATACTGATGATGTAATGGCAATTTTCTTGGTATAACAACACTCACATGACCCTTGAATTGTGTTAGGTGGTAACTAAAAAACTCCGAAGACGAGTTGATACGTAGGCTTCCTTTGCAACCTATTACTAGTTCTAAAGTTGTCAGAGGTCTGTCTGAATTAGGTTATCATAGTTTGACATTGGATTGAATTCTTATCCAAAACTTCGTAACTTGACGATGAAAAGAAGTCACTCACACTAGTGCATAATGGTATTGAGTCAACCATTAGCAACTGATGGTAAATTTGAATAAAAATTAATTTTTTATTCCATTTTCCCCCTTGTCTGGTAAAGTATTTATTGATAAGCTGCAGCAAGTTCATTTCTCTTGCCTGATGGAAATAGTTTTCTATTTTTGCAGTGAATGCATATTACTAAACTATGTTAATAAGAAAGCTTGCACATGTGAACAGATTTGTTAATGTTAGTTCTTTGGAAAAATATAGCTCAAGCCTAACAAATTATTACTTTAGTCTATCGATTCATGAGACCCTTGCAAAAGCTATAATATGCCTGCCCAGAATCACTTCAGAGTTTTTCAAGTTTACATTTCTGGGCACACCAATCCTCACTTAGAAAAATCTTTGTGATTATCATCATAACTAGACATCCATATACCAGTAAACAAGTACGATCAACAAAAAGATAACTTGACTGCCAGGCTGCCAACAAAATGGTGCGGAACTAATACATAAAGTCATCATTGCTCTGCCTCAAATAAGCACATCCTAACTTCAAGATGTCATCTTCATTCACTTTCGATAGCTATGCTTTGATTCTATTTTTCAATTCCCTCCAAATCCGCACCTTCATCACTGCTCAAATCTTTTCTTATTGGTTAAAATCTCTGCGGGACCCAACTACTGACAGGAATATGATGCACAAGATTTGATCAATAAAATACTTTTGCCATGTAAAAGATGAATCTATTCCATTAATTACTTTATATTAGTGTGGCTCAGGATATATTGATTAGTTGACAGTAGTCAGTACATCAAAATTCCATAAGCATACCCATCTTTATGATCCATGGTTTTCCACGATAAATGATAGGAGTAGGTCATATTAGATTTATCTTAGTTTGATAGATTGCATGCCAAAGGGCATACCATGGTGGTGTAGGATAATAAATGAGAATAAGGCTTAAAGACATGGATGTCATAATAGCTTGAAAGATTTTAATAAAATGGAGTTATGAAACATAAAATACTAGGTCCCACTAATCTATATCCGAATAAGTTTTCATCTTAGTTTGATAGTTTGCGCGACAAAGTGAAAACCATGGTGGTGTAGAATAATAAATGAAAATAATTCTTGAAGAAATGGGTGCCAAAATAGCTTGAAAGATTTTAGCAAAATGGAGCTACCAAATACACAAAATACTAGGTCCCACTAATCTATATCTATATACTCAATTTTTGCAAGTTTCAGTCGTTTTTAAAGAAAAATAGATTACTATGATGAACACCAGAGGAATTTGGCCCCTTTAATTATAGAAGAGCAAAAGACTCTGTCTAGGATTTTGTATAAGGATCTCAAAGGCATCAAACACACAAAAAATAGATTTATAGTTATATTTTTTTGGTTGTAAGAATCCAAAAAATTAGAATTTTTATTAGTATTTGGAAATATCTATCTAGGATTATAGCAAAATGGAGCTATCAAATACACAAAATACTAGGTCCTACTAATCTCTGTATGTATAATTTTTTTAAAAATATTTTCAGTGGTTTTTTTTAAAAATAGATTAATGTGATAAACGCTAGAGGAGTTCCATCCCTCTAGTCATAGAAGAAAAAATTTATCTAGGCTTTTGCATAAGGATCTTAAAGCCATCACACCTGCAAGGATATCTTCATGATAGTTTACCAGTAGTAGAACATTGGGAGCACACTGAAAGGTCTCTTAATAAAAGTTCTTTACGGTTTCCTCATGCTCTTCTAAAGAGCTTACATACAGCTTACGCAAAAAGAAATCAATGCAATAATCAGTCTTGATGTTGCATTATTAGGAAGGGAAAAGACATCATCATGATTTTCATCTTTAGCATCCAATAGTTGTTTCTTGATCTCTCACTTTTCCATCTAATCGAGGTTATATTTGGTCTCTCACATATGAAATACTCCTATTTTAAGACAAGTTCAACTGTTATATAACGACGGTCCTCCAAATATTATTAGTATAATGGTCAAATCAAAGAAATCAGTAAAATATAGTATCAATCAGTGATCAACAATAACAATTATTTTATCTGAAATTCTAGATGGAACTTGGTGCTAGACTCAAGCTTGTTATATAATAAAATAAATTATGCTATTGATAAGAATGCCAAGCATGTCTTTTATACAGAATTAACAGAACTTTTCTGTTTTATAAGAACGAACATTATTGGAGTTATTATTCTGTGCAATTCTAAAAATGTATCAATCTTTTTATTTCTTTGTTTTTATTAAAAAAAAAGCAATGCCCTCTTCCCTTATAGGAAAACTCCTTAAGTTTTTTCTGAACTATGCGACATTAGTTTATTTACTAGCAAAAATTCAAATAAACAATTTATTCTCTTCCATCAAATATTAATTTTAGATTGATTATTGCGTGACCTCTATCCCCTGAATTGAAAATAATAGTGAAGAAGCTTATGCATGATTTCTGCTTATATGATGTAGAAATAAAAATATAAAAACTGATGAATCAACCCCCTCCCCGTGATATATGCAACGGCTAGTATCTACATTAATATTATACCTTTCTTTCCAAATCATTCATGTTCATTAAATTAGAGTTTGTAGTCAAGCAACTAGAGTTTTTCTTGTCCTCTTTCTGTTCTTCATGTTTTTTTCATCTTTTCAAATTCAACTGCTAATATGTGACAATTCTTATGCTGAATAACAATGGCAATTTCAGATATGATCATGTGGAAAAGGGTTGCATAGGGGTCATGCTTTTTGTATTCTTAAAAGCAATCATATTGCACGGGAGAGTTGTAGGATGGTAGCTGGGAGAAAAATTTTAAGTTTTTCAGCTCTAGTTTTTGGAATAATTCATATTAAGACGTCAATAGATCAATGGTACCTATTTTCCTTTTGGCCATACTATCATTCCCATGTGACTATTGCCACACAAGAAAGACCAAGCAATAGAAGTCTACTAGTAGAAGTGTTTTATTAATCTATTCTCGGTAATATAATTTTGAATTTTAATCAATTTCAAAAATTAATATTTCCACAAGTTCTTGAGATTCATTAGCCTGCAAAATTATTTTTCACCATGAGATCTCACTTTTTTCCTTTGCACCCGAACTCTTTTCTTTGGGATGTAATTTCTCTTCAAATCTTCTTTGTCATGATCATCAAAGTTTGTTGGAAGGATTTTTAACAAAATCAACATCTGACCATTGTAGTAGATTACTGGTATTTGGGGGAAAAAATCAATGTCAAAATAATGCAGGACAAGAACAAGGCTGAGTTTTAACTCGAAACTATACCACAAAATTTTTGCAAATCAGTATGTTAGAAGTAAAAATTTGATTTTCACCAATCATGGAGAACTTAACTCAGAAACAATCCTAACCATTCATTAGAAAAGAAAAGATGGAAGTGCTTAGTAATATTCCTCAAAGACTTTACTTGGCGCTACCTCTAGACCATTCTTGTACAGTGTGTCAATACAAGACACCATGGAAAAGTGGATCTTCTCTGGAAATTTTTCTTCAGATGTCCCTCATTGTTTCATTGGTTGATAAACATATAAAAAAAATGATAGGAGTAGCCCCAATTGAAGATAAAATGAGAGAAAATCGATTACGGTAGTTTGGACATATACAATGTAGACCTTTAGATACTTCAGTTAGAAAGAGTGATCTTTTAACAATTAATGGTAAGGATAGAGGTAGAGGTAGACCTAAACTAACATGGGTAGAAATAATTAAAAAGATATAATTATTTGTAATTTAAATGTCGACTTGAACCTAAATAGAGCAAAGTGGAGGAAGTAGATTCATGTAGCCGACCCTATGTAGTTGGAAAAAGGCATAGATGAGTTGAGTTGATGTCCCTCATCTTTTCATTGGTTGATAAACATGACCAAATAACCTTTAGTGGTTGTCAAGGCTGAAATGAAAATTTTGCGGTTGAACTATTTACTTTGAATTAATACCTTTACATATCAGCCTTCCAGCATGCTGGTGACTCCGTGCACAAGCTAAAGATACCTTTCAAGATTATGCACTGTTTTTAGTCTTGACTTGTAGGCTGAACTTCGCTAAATATCATGTGACAAGACTATGCACTCTTTTTACCATCAGAATCTTGTAAATATGTTCCAGAATACGTACTGAACTCATTAGGTATGAAAATAGTGCACTCAGTAATGGTTAGAGTTAGACAAACTACAACCATCATCTAGATGCAAATCACAAGCATCAAGTTAGTTATTCCAGACTATAGTATGGTAGTCAAGACTTTGACTCTCAGTAACATGTCCGAGGGACTATATATAGTCAGCACTGAAACTGGCTAGGAGGTTGATGGATTCTTTCGTTTATCCGGTTAAGTTATTAGTGCTTTACAATTATGGCTTGAAGTTCTATCTGAATCTGCAGAACCAAACCCAGAGGTTCAATATCAATGTTAGAATTATAATGAAACTGGAGCTGGTTTTCAGTTATGGGTGTGAAACTTATTGTACATGCGATTGTTTATTTGATTTGAATCTCTAATCAGGAGATTCATAATTGTAACACAAATTTTGGTTATTCTATATCAAAAATCGTAAATATTTCGTTCATCTTATGACAGTTTTTTATCAAACAGTCAACGATATACAGCTCTCTGAACATGAGATTTTGAATATTTTAATAGAAAAAAAAGAATATGTTTTGACTATTCCAATGAGACCACGGTACAATTAGAGGTCCTATGAATTATAACCTACTTCACGATAAACCTGATTTATTTACTTTAATTTAACACGTCTGTCTTATTTTCCTAATTTCAATGGATAAATATTTATATTATGATCTGTTATAATTTTCAATTAGAATGCTGAACCCAGACTTATGCAATCAGAATAACGAAAACCGAAAGCCCTTTTTTCCCCCTGAAACTGAGATTTCAAATTATTTTTCATGATAGCGGCGTTTAGAAAGGTTAGGTTCTTGACAGAATAGCGAAAACTGAAAGGCCTATTTTTGATGGCTATGTTTGGATGTCAAAAAGTTATTTCAGGAATAGGAATACAAATTCTGTAGGAATAGCTTATTCCCTTTGTTATTCTAGATTTCTGTTTGAATGAAAATCTGGTATTCCATGTTATTTCAGTGTAATTAATGCAGTGTTATTCCAAATGATGTTTGGATGACATAGGAATAAGCATGTATTCCAGTAGGAATAGATGAAGAATTTTTTTGAAATTTCAAAGATACCTCTTCCAATAAAAATGGTTTATCAATTTTTATTTTTTAAAATGACTTAAATAAATTATTATTTATTAATAAATAAGGTAATAAATTAATTATTATTAATAAAATAATATAGGAACATACTTAATAAATTATTTTATACTAATAAAGAAAAAAAATAACATACTTAATTTATTATTTTCTATTAATAAATTTATTTAATTTTAAATTATATTATAAATAAATTTATTTAATTTATTTAAATGACATTATAAATAAATTTATTTAATTTATTTAATTTAATTCCATCGATGCCCTTGGAATAGCTGCAGTGGGAATAGGAGCTATTCCATGGGGTACCATGAATAAGAAATCAAAATAAGGGAGGTTGACTGGAATAGCTGTTCTAGTGGGGCCTATGCTCCTTTTTCATTGTGTTTGGGGGAATAAGGCGGAATAAGGGCCTATTCCAGGCCTTATTCCCCCATCCAAACACAGCCGATCAGAATAAAACGCACAACCTTCCCACCATACCAGTAAAAAATAAGAGCAGGATGCTGAGGGAAAAAAATGTTCTTGACATACTATTACGGTAATTCAGATCGTAGAAATGCCAATGTTATGCTACTAGGCGTCTAAGGAATTCTACATGCTTAAGTCTTTTCCTCCTGTTGACTTGTTATTTTGGAGAGAGTGGCTCAAACTCTAACGTAGTAGGTTTTGGTTCTAAGGTCCATGTGTCAAACTCCTTACAAGGGGTTTAAGAAGAGGAAAAGTCTTGCTGCATTGGGTGCAGTGCAGCTTTTGCTGCATCGGGTGTGGTGCAGCAGATCGTAGAAATGCCAATGTTATGCTACTAGGCGTCTAAGGAATTCTACATGCTTAAGTCTTTTCCTCCTGTTGACCTGTTATTTTGACATGGTTCAGCTGCACCACACCCAGCGATTGGCATGTGACACATGCGTGCATGCATGCTAAAGACAGAAAGATATTCCTGCTCTTAGCACTTTCGCTTTAAGCATGCGCACGCACATGTGCCGCTTGCTAATCGCCAAGGGGGGTGCACGCGATCTGCCTCGCACTCGGTGCACAAAGACTTTTCCTTAAGAAGATGATTGAAAGCTTTTCCTTCTGATATGGTTGAATGCATTCATGATGGTTCTAGAGGTTGTGATTTTGAGAGTCAAAATGACAAAATTGAGGTTTTGTGTTTTTTTACCATGTTGAAGAATTAAAGTTCTACTTGTGAAATGGTAAGACTCAAGATAATTACCATTTTTAGGCTTTGTAGTGTTAAATTGACTTCCAAGTCCGTCTTGATGAACCCATGTTATGCATTGCTAAATTGGCCAGCCATATGGCAGATAATTGTATGCTAATCCTTTAATCTAGATTTCAAAATTTGGTCAAGAGTTCCTCCCTAACATAATGATGGGAGATGCTGACTTTTATTGCTTTATGAGATCGGTTCATGTAGGTTACGGAAGTTTTCATGAATTGTCACTTGTCTTGTATTCTTGAGCTCATTTTAGTGTTCTCACAATGAACAATTATTATATAATATAATAATATAACATACCATTGAACCTTTTAGTTCCTTTAAATGAATAGAATATAATACAACTTGTAACCACTTTTCAAGATTCACACGAATAAAGCCAAAATCATGATGAGTAAATTAATCACAAACAAGTTAGCAAAGAATAACAAAGAAAATTTATTTGAATGGCATATGTTGTTGATACAATAACAACAGCAAAAAGCCTTAGTTCCACGCTAGTTGTAGCTAGTTATATCAATCTTTTTTTTTTTTTTATTCAACTTGATTTTGAGCCATATTTTATATAAAATGACAAGATTTTAAATTTTTTTTATTTATTTTTTCATATAATTTTTGTTCTATATTTTTTTTCTTTCTGCGTATATCAATCACTCCCTTAAACATGTGCATTTATATATCTACATTGCATATATTCAAACCATGTAATTTGTCTTTCTCTTAATTCGTTCTCAGTTGGTGCTATCTCTACCTTTTATGAATAACTTTATTATTTTATTTTATTTTATTTTTATGTTACCATATATCCACCTCAATATTCTCATTCCAGCCATATTTATTTTATGTATGTATACTTTTTTAACTAACATTCCGTACCATAAAGTATAGCCGATTTTATGGGTATGCTATAAAATTTTTTCTTCAAATTGGTAAATACTCTACGATCACATAATACTTCAGTTGTACTTCTCTATTTTATCTTACTTTAATTTTATGAACAATATCATCTTCAATTTCTTTTTTTATGAATAATTGATCCTAAATATTAAAATGATCAACCTCATGATCTTTAATTTTTACTCTATATTCATCTTTATTTCTAATTATATTAAAATTATATTTCATATATTCTATCTTTTCCTACTTAATCTAAAATTTTTAAGTTCTAATACTTTTTTCTATAATTATAATTTATAATTAATCATATTCTTAGTTTCATCAACTAGTACTATATAATGTGCAAATAACATACACTATAAAATATCATTATGAATATATTTAGTAAGTTTATACATAATTAAAGCAAAAGGATAAGAAATAAGAGCAAATTGCTGATGTAAACTTATTGTAATAAAAAAATCACTAATATTACTATCAGTCATTTGTATACGAGTAATTTACTTTATCATACATTTCTTTTATTATATTAATATGTTTAGCAGGTACTCTTTTCTTGTCTAACATTTATCATAATATTTTTTTAAGGGCTCTATCATATACTTTTTCTAAATCAATAAAAGCGATATGAAGTTCTTATCTCTTTTTTCTATTAACCTTCTAAAAAAATAGCTTTTATAATTGATCTTTCTAGCATAAAACTAAATTGATTCTCTAATATTATTTTAGTATATATTAATTTATATTTTAATTATCCTTTATTAAAGTTTCACACTATGATTGATGAGCTTAATATTATAATAATTAGAGTAGTTTTGAATATTTTTTATCTTATAAATTGATATTATAGTGCTATTCCTTTAATCATTAGGAAGCATCTTAGTTTTTAAAACTTTATTAAATAAATTTATTATTTAATTTACTCTTATCATCTAAATATTTTTAAATCTTAATGGAAATCTTGTCAGGTCACACAACCTTTTTGATTTTCCTTTTTTTCATCGCTTCTTTTATCTCAAAAGTCTTAATTCTATGAGTATACATCATAACTTTATCCTCAATAAAATTAGTAAGGCATTCTAAATTATCTATACCATATTTATCTAATAATTTATTAAAATAGCTTCTCCATCTTTTTTTTTATTTTCATTCTCTTAACCAAAACTTTTTATATTTATATTTAATGCATTTAACCTAAAATATATGTTTAGTTTTTCTGTCTCTTAATCTTATAATTATATTTATATATCTTTCTCTTCATTTTCAGTTTTTAGCTTGAAACTATAATTCCTTATGTGTCTTGCATCTAGTCTCTTATATCTTTTTTTAAACTTTTTTATTAATCATCTTATAGTTTTCATATATTTCTATATTTTTACATTTAGGTAGTTCTTATATCACTCTTTTTTAGCTTCAATTACTTGTCACACCACTAAATCGAGGCTCAGCCTAGGGTGTAATGTAACACGACTGCATATCTTTACAATGAACCTTAAGAATATGTTAAGCTTGCTAAAACTTATAATTAAATAATATCATCATCTAACTTATATTCACATAACATCATAACAAAAGTAACACCACTATATTTACAATAGCAGATCAAATATCCTCAAGATAAGCCATAACATAAAGAGGTCTATAAAGTCATTCTTCGATACAAAGAAAAATACAACATCAAATCTGTCACCAAATAACCCTAAGGTTGCATTTGGTATATCTCTAGCAATTCTAAATGGTAATGTGGGTTACCTACAAGATAGATTACCACTTGATAAATTATTAGTAATATTGATTACCGTGTTTGGTATACATAGATAATGCAACATAATATTGATTACTGTGTTTGGTATGACAAATAGATTATCAGTCATATAACATCAAAATTTTAAAATACTTTTAAATTAAATTTATTAATATATATTATATATTTGATTTTAAAAAAATATTATATATGATAATGTTTAAAAAAAATTATATTTATAAATGATATTTGAAGCGACCAGTGAGGATGTTGGAGGCCATCAATGAAAGAAATTTTGCTACATACTGTGGGACCGCTGGGCAACGGAGATTCATGGCCCAACTCCGTGGAAGAGGATATGGCTGCGATCTTTGACATGGAGGTTGCAGCGAGATCGGTAGAGAAGGATGCGAGTAAAGAGCGATAAAAAAAAGATAAATTTGTCAAAAAGTAATTATCATATTACAACATCTCTTGTAATGTGGATAACCAATCCTTCCTGAGGTAATCTGGATTACCTCTTATGATTACCACTGCAAGATAGATTGCCATTCAAAATACGTATCAAATATAGTTATCTAATGGGTTCCTTTTAAATTATCGATAATCTGGATAGATTATCTGCTACCAAATGCCCCTTAAGATATTTGGGCCTCACTCATCCCAATCTTAGGTTAGGATTTGCCATGAACTCACCCTCCTTCGAAAAAGGGGGAAAATGGGATAATGAGGTAAACATCTACTAGGAACTTTACACATACCAATATGAATATGCTCAACTTAACTCATCTAAGCCTTTTTTTCAACTACATGGGGTCGGCTATATGAATCTACTTTCTTCACTTTGTTCTATTCAGACTAAGTCGATATTTAAATTATAAATAGTTCTATCTTTTTTAATTATTTTTGTTCATGTTTTTTAGGTTTACCTTTACCTCCTTACCATGGATTGTTAAAAGATCATTCTTTCTAACTGGAGCATCTAAAGGTCTACGTTGTATATGCCCAAACCATCATAATCAATTTTTTCTCATTTTATCTTCAATTGAGGCTACGCCTATTATTTTTCTTATATGTTTATTCTAATTCTATCTTTTAAAGTTTTACCATATATCCATCTTAACATACGCATTTCTTTTATACTTAATTTATTCATATGTTATTTCAATATTGCTTAACATTCTGTTTCATATAGCATAGTTGGTCTAATAGCGGTTTTATAGAATTTTCTTTCAATTTAATGGGATACACCAATCATACAATACTTCCGAAGCACTTCTTCACTTAATCCATCTTGCTTTAACTCTATGATTCACATCTTCACTTATTTCACATTCTTACTGGATAATTGATCCTAAATACCTAATTTTTTTACTCCTTGATATCTCATAGCTTGCAATCTTTACTGTTTCTTTGTTTGTATTTCTACTTCCACTAAAATATATTTTATGTATTCAGTTTTAATTCTACTAATCTTAAAACCTTTAATTCTAAAGCCTCTATCCAAATTTCTAACTTAGCATTTACTCCAAATTTAGTTTCATCAATCAACACTATATCATCTGCAAATAACGTACACCATGGATATCATTTTGAATATGTTTGGTTAATTCATCCATAACTAATACAAAAAGATACAGACTTAACGCAGATCCTTGATGTAAACCTATAGCAATTGAAAACTTACTAGTTTCTCCTATTGTTATTTTAATAATAGTATTGCTCTATCATATATATCTTTTATCAATTCTATGTACCTTTTGGTAACTCCTTTTTTTTTCTCTAAAACTACCATATTATTTCTCTAAGTACTCTATCATATGCTTTCTTTAAATCAATAAAGACCATATGAAGGTCTTTTTTCCTTTTTCCTATACTCTCCATCAATCTTCTTAATAAATAAATAGCATTCATAGTCGATCTTTCAGGCATAAATCTAAATTAATTATTTGACACGAAAGTTTCAGTTATTATTCAATTTTCTATTATTCTCTTTCATAATTTCATTATATGACTCATTAGCTTAATTACTTTATAATTTGCACCGTTTTGAATATCTTCTTTATTTTTGTATATGGGTATTAAGATGCTTTTTCTTCAATCATCCGATATTCTTTTAGTTGTTACAATTTTGTTAAATAAATTGATTAACCATATGACTCCAATTTCTTCTAAACCTTTTCAAACCTCAATAGGATCGCATCTAGTCCTAATGCCTTTACATTTTTTTATTTTACTCAAAGCCTTTTTAACCTTAAATATGCTAAATCTATGAAAAAATTTATGTTCATTTGTTACTCCTAGATTATCACATTCTTTTACTCTTAAATTTATTAAATTATTTTTATTTAATATTTTTTTAAAATAACTTTTTTATCGTTCTTTTATCTCTTCATCTTTTACTACGACTCTTTCATCTTCATCCTTAATACATTTAATATAGTCAAGATTTTTTTTTTTTTTTGTTAGTTTTGCTAGTTTATATATAGTCTTTTTACCTTCTTTCGTATCTAGTCTATTATATAAGTCACCATAGGCTTTAAATTTGGCATTACTTACCACTTTTTTAGCTTCTTTCTTTATATTCCTATACTTTTTAAGACTTTCTTCATCCCTAGCCTCTTGTCAAATTTTATAATTTGTTCTTTTAAGCTTATTGGCAGCTTGAACTTACTCAAGAATAATGCTGCTGTAAATATCATGAATAAAACCAAGTATCAGTGTAAAACAAACGCTTCATTATCTTTTATCTTTCTATGACATTGGTTTATACCACTAGATGTAATAACATTAGGCACACAGTCTCATCAACATTAAGCACATAGCTATATCATTACATCGGTATATCAAATATATATACCGACAAACCTCATGCTAATAATCCATGTTTAACAACTTAACTTTTTGATCTCCATGCATTGAGGTTAGTTCCCATATTAATGCCATGCATCATTAACTTAGTCTATCCATACTGACTCTATATTGGTTTCCAAGGTCCTAAGTCCTGCCCCGATGCCATGTGTCTAGGCTACCATGTATCAACAGTATAAGTCTAAGGTGTCATAAGCCAGCCAGATCATAATTATAGACCATAAACAGTTTTACATCAGGTTTCGTGGCTACCTTTTCTGCCCCTAATGCCACCTCTACAGCATCAAAGTGAGTAGCCTATATACCCAATATATTGCCATCCCATTACATATCAATACCTTAAACTCATCGTAACAAAATAATTGGTACACCTTAAGCATTTATCAACCTGAAATCATGATATCATAGCAATATATATAAATCATAGGTGCATAATCAAAGTATGCTATGCATTTCATGAAGACATCTATGATGTATGTTATGCATGACATGTGACATATTATGTAAAAGTAGGTGTAAACTCCTACCCCATTTGCTAATCCAATATTCTCTACAGTATCCACCAATATTAATTAATCCATTGAATAATCATCTATAATTATAATCATAAATAAATAATTAAAAAATTATCTTTGTCTTTCTGCTCACATATTTAAAATTACCATTATACCCCTCTTACTAGACTTGCTTAATCATGGTTTAATTAGGTCAATACCCTTCTAATCCATTCTTCTAATTTAGTAAATTGGCTCTAATTAGACTTATTCTTGCTTAATTAGTTTAATAGAGGCTTAGTTAGGTCATTAGGTAACTTAATTGAAGTTTAATTAGACCAATTACGGTCTAATTAGATTAAACCCAACATGAATTGGCTTGAACCTAACTCAATTAATACAAATTCAGCAATTGGGTTCACTGCTTGGGTTTAAAATAAATTGTGGCTCAATAATTTTAGGTCAGTTTGGGTTCTGATTCACTAAACCAGACTCAATTTGATAATCTGATTCATTAATCTGGTGCTGATTCCAATTTGGTTCATTAACGTGAACCTAAAATTGAACTTCTGGTTCACAATCAGACTCAAACCAGATTACTGAGTCACTGAATCGGGTGAATTGATTTCTGTGTCGCTTAATACAGGTCCTAATTGGGTTTGGTTCAAGGAGCTACACTTGAATTAGCATTTGGTTCACTGAACCAGCAAGAGAATGGGTCAATTGGTTCAGCTGTTTTGAACCAAGACCTAAATACTTGGAACAATTGGGTTCATGGGCTTAAATCAGATTCTAATATCTGGTTCACTAACCCAAAACAACCATGGTTCATGAAGCCAGCTCAATCCATAGCCGGATCATGGACTCCCAAAGTAGACCGTCATCTTCTTCCTCATGCCCACCCCTTTGACCCAGTCTGCCATGGTTGACGACACCAGGTGATCCTAGATCATTTCTCCCACGTGGCATATACTTGAGTTGATTTTTTTTTCCAATTCCATATAATTCTTTTTCCTCATTGCTGAATGCCATAACTGCATTCGTAATTACATTCAGGAACATTTTGGGGTTAATTGCATGGTAGCAATATAGGAATTTAAATGATATATGGTATGATTAGTATAGAAACATAGCTATACCCATTGTTGCTGTTGATTCTTGTTCTCCGTGGGGATGAAGTTGGTTAGGATCTGGGTGGCAATTTTTCGTTCGATAGACCTGCAAGACAGCCCTCACACAGGAATCACAGAGTAGTCCCTGTTAAGATCCTCCAACGCTAAAGCCAGTAAGAACCTTCAGCAATCAGAGAAGAAGAAAAGGCTCTCACAGAAGGACGATGCAATGGTCTCTGCTTCGAGCTGTCCTTAGAGGACGTAAGAGTATGAGAGTTTGAAAAGCATACCTAGGATATCTCGGGACTTAATCTTTTAGTGCTGCTGAAATGGCAATCGGTTACCTGAATTTTAGGCACGTTTTACGAAGTTTGAAGCGGATATGATCAGAATCCCGTCAGTTATGGGATCAGTAGCTGATCAGCCTTATTAGGAGTTTGAAACTCTGTTAATCACGGTCGGAGGGTCATATTTGGATCCCGTTTCTATTTAAGAAAGATTACTCCGAAACTTCTATGATCAGGGCGGTTCGTCCTCCAGAATATTCGGCATGTATGAGGTAGTAATGATGCTCAAGCCGAGAGAAGGATGACTCGGCCTTGCCGAGGTATGGGGATGGCTCGGCCCTACCGAGGTAGGGAGAAACTCGGTGCCGTTTGTATTTTTTTGAATGTGGTGGTTAGCGGGCCAAAAATTGAAAATGATTCTTACCTTTTGCTGCGCATGTTAATCGATACGGTGATGATTTTATCCTGTATCATGTCCCACACTCTTTAGTCCAAAGCGTAGGTTTGGGCATAGAAAGTAGAGTCCAAGATGGCTCAATCTTATTGGTGGGATTTGAACCTGTAGAGGCATGTCATGATGGCCTCATAAATGCCAGGCCGCTGTTCCATCATTTTCTTCATCCGGGCTAGGAGAAACCCTTCGTTCTCTGCTAACAACAATTGACGGAATGACACATGGCAAGCTCGGGGCTTGCAGCGCCTGGACCGAAGGTTCGCGATGTATGGGGATTCCCGCCGATGATATCTCACCCTTTTGTCGAGGTGGTTTAAAAGGGATTGGGCGGCGTCTTCCCCTATTACGCTTTTCGAACTCTTGGTGTTTTCCCTTTTATTTCTTCTGATCAGAGGACCCCGTGGCGAGCATCTCTTCTATTCATCTCGAAGACATGGAGCATCTGGCTGATTTTGCTTCGACGATGACCTTGGCGGATTTGGAGAGAATTCGTTGTGACTACTGGTTCCCCCAAGAAATCAGACTACGAGTGCAGGGGCTGCACAAAGGGTTACAGAGCAGTTAGAGTCTGGAGCCTTCTTCTACGAGGAGAGCTTGCGAGCAGGTCTTCGCTTATCCCTTCATCCCCTAGTGAAGGAGATAATGGCGTACTATGGTATTTGTCCGATGATGGTAGCACCCAAACAGTTGGCGCTATATTATCAGATTCATTTTCATGTGCACGCTTGTGGGTGCGACGGCGATGGATCCACTGTTCCGGGCTTGTCATAGCCTCGTCTTCCAAAAGAATGCTGAATGGCCCTTCATCGGGCCTCGAAGGTCTTTCAAGAGGATATCAGATGTTCCATCTTCCATAAAGAATGAAAATCTCAAATTTTCTTCGCCGAATGAGATATCGGGTTCGACTTCCCCCGAGTGTGGGCAAACTTTTTCATGGATCCGAGTGAACGCCCAATACTGTCAAGGTGAGAGAAGGAAGACCTCGATGTTCTTTTTAATAGCAAAGTGCTTTTGATCAACATTCTTTTGGCCGATGATGCCCTCTATAATGCCGGGCTCAGTTATATCGACCCTCGATGTGAGTTTTGCCCTCACACTCTGTTTATCAAGTTATGCCGATCTCTGTTTGACTAAATCTTTATCTGTTATATTTGCTGCTGAGAGGTCGAAACTTTGAACTCAATTGAGGGAGAGGCTAGGCAAACATGCTAAAAAGCACGGCTTCGAGAAGAGGAATAAGTCTGAAAAGAGGTCTCATGCTCTCGGATCGAGTCCGAAAGAAGTGAAGAAGGTCAAACCTAGTTGGCAGTCTCCTTCACCGACGAGAGGGGAAAAGGGGGTGCCAACAGAAAGGGAGGAAGGAAGATTGGCTCCATTGGAGGGAAGGCCGGTGACCGAGGAAAGTTTGAGGGAAGAAGCTGGTAGAGCTCTGAGCCCGAAGGTGATGGTGCTATCGGATGATTCTGATGGGATACCATCAGCCGGTCATGCGGTCCCTCTTCCAAGCGACAGAGAACCTCCCATTGAAGAAGCCGAAGGCCGAGGAGAAACTTCAATCAGGGAACCTCTCCTCATGGAGGTGAGGGAAGTTGGAGAAACCACCGAAGAATAGGAAGAGCCTCATGTTGAAGAGCTCCTCCCTGAAGAATCGAGGAGGTCTGAGCAGGCAGCCAAGGATTGGGAAGGGTCCCCGACAGAGGAAGCTGATCAGACCGAGGCTCCTTAGGCCGAAGCTCCTAATCCAGTTCCTTTCGATGCCGAGGAAGAGACGTTGGCTGCTTTGATTCAGTCCGTCCTTGAGGGAGAAGAAGGTCTTCAGGGGTGGAACCTATTGAAGAGGATCTCATTTCCATTGGGCTTGGATTATCGGGCTTACCGAGGGACCTGGAGCTTTTACCTAACCTCAGCCATTCCACTCTGCAAAAATCGTGACTGTTTATGCTTTTCGGCTAAGCAAAAAATATCAATATTCTCTTCTTTTTTAACTTGTTCGACTGAAATTTATTGGTTAAGTTTTATTGCAGAACGTGATTCTTTTGAGGGCGATATGCAATCGTCTGGCCTTGGTTTTGAAGGCCTATGCCCAAGCTAGAAAGGAGATTGCTAACCTTCAGGATAGAGTGGCGTCAACCAATAAAGTCTCCAAGGCTCTAGTCACGACTCGAGACTTACTCGACCGGGCAATTAGATCGGAAGACAAGGCCTAATAAGAAGTATCAAGACTTTGGGCTGAAGTTACTAAGCTCAGAGAAGCTCAAGAGTTGGCCAATAAGGCTCGGTCGGAGTTATCGCAGTACCAAGTCAAGGTTGCCAGAGAAAGAGAAGTTTTAAATAAACAATTTCCAAAGAAAGAGAAATTCTGAATAAACAACTTGCTAAAGAAAGTGGTAAGTCTAGATAGTATTAGGAGCGGGTTGCGAAACTTATGGCTGACCTTGCTCAAGCCCAGAAGAGAGCCGAAGAAAAACAGGTGAAGCTTGAGGATGCTTGGAGGAAGATACACTGATATAAAAAGGATAAAGCAAAGGCTCAGGAGCAGGCCGAGCAAGCAAAAGCGGAGATTACCCTGCATGCCAAAGAGGTACGAACTCAATGGTTTTCTTTACTTTAATTTCTTTTTATCTCCCTTTTATTGTTGTTAGTTCGGTCGATCTTGCTCTTCAAATGAAAAATATCAAGATCAACACAATGAACAAACTAAAGACGAAATGGGGAGCTGGCCTCAAGTCGCCGGAAGTGCGCTGAGCTTCAGGACCAGGTGGTCAAGGCTAATGATTAGGCTACTTTGGCAGTCAAGAAGTATAAGAGTTTCACTTAGTTCGCCAAGGAGTGACTTGCTTTTTCTATAGAGTCATATAGGATCGGGGCGAACGAGGTGCGATCGAGAATATCTTGGGAGTATCCGGATCTAGATTCTCATTCTTAGAAGCTGAGAATTATTACGCTAGTGGCCGAATCCTCAGTGACAGTCCAATCGTTCGCCAAAGCTGAATATGAAGATATCCCGAATGTTGATTTCGAAGTAGCTTCGGATGGAAATCCAGTCGAGGGTTCATCGGCAGCTGTTGAAGAAGGTGAGATTCCACAGCATGCTGTCGAGAAGACTGAAGCTTCATAGCCGATCATCGCCGAGATAGAAGTTCTGCAGTCGGTCGCCGAAGAAGCCGAGGTTTCACCAGATGCTAAGGAAGCAGCCAATCGAGCCAACCTCCTTCAGATTTTCCTGAAGTTGCTCTTGAGGACGAAGCTAGGCTTTAGAGATTTCATCTTTTACTCATCTTTCTTGTAATAGAAAAGTTTTTTTGAGTGTTTGCAGCCCCTTTGTAACACCCATTTTCAAGAAGGAGATTGCATTTCCTCCCAATTGTTTTGTGTATGCCTAATTATTTCCTTGGTATACTTCATAATTTGACGAGTTTATGCCTTAGACCTGGTTTCGCTGAATTACGTGGTTAGTTCGGCTTTGCTGAGGTTAAGAAGGGTTCAATCAACTTTACCGAGGCATGGAAGTAGCTTAGCTCTGCTGAAGTTTATCGATGACTCAGTTTTGCCGAGGTAAGGGGGTCGTTCGGTTGTGCTGGGGCTCGTCTTAGCTCGGTTTTGTCGAGGTTTTGACGATGGCTTGGTCTTGTCGATGCTTCGGCTTAGCAATCAATGACTCTATTTTCGATGTGGGTTTACCGCCTGCATACATCAGTCAGCCAATCGAGGAGTTATCTTCTTCGTGTCATGTGCCCCCCTATAGTCGGCCTTTCTCCATTATTCATACTTGGAAAATTGAAAACGATCGCCCACATTTAATCCACAATATCTGAGATCATGGAAGGATGCCATTATTTAGTCTCGCGGCATGAGGAAAGGCTCCTCGTATATCCAGCGAGGGCAACTGATCGGGCGATATGTGGCTGATCGGAGAGCACCCATCTCTTTGGGCAAGGTGAGACTCCTTGACTTCTATCCGAAGCTCAGATCAGCGACATGTGGCTTAATCGGGGATTGAAGCACAGTGGTTAATGAACTTTGATTCCCAAGCTCTCTCCCAATTAATGTCTCCTGTTCCCCATTACACGGCTATAAAAAGGGGGGAAGAGGGCATTGCCTGCAGCCGAATGATTCCTTTCAATTGAGAGTGAGCTTAGGAGAGTTTTGCTCATATCAAATCAGAAGTAGAAGAGTTGGCCTTTCTCTTTAAGATTTGGGTTGGGCTTAAGGGTTCGGATGAAGAAGTTGCTGAAAAGCAAACTGTTTATAGGGCATCGAAGAGTGACTCTGCTGAATCTCATAAAGCCATGGATAAGGCACCATCGGAGATGGCTTCGAAGTCCCTTTTTCAGTACACAAGTGTGAAGAAAGGAAGGGAGAAAGCTATAAAGGTCATACTGGAAACGCAAAAAAGTGTTCTTGTATGACTTCCTCAGGCTTTCCATAGCCTGATGGCTATTGTTGCTGCTCCACCAGGGGAGATGCATGAAGATTCATCCGACATCTTCCTGATAAAGGATGGGAAGCTTAAGGTAAGCACTTTTATTTTTACCTTCTTTCCATACCTTTGCCCCAAGTTTCAAAGTTTGCCATCTAATCGAATTTGAGGATGATCTTCGTGATCTTCTGAGGATGGAGCGTTGTTGTTGCAGTAGCTGCAAGCAGACCTTCTATATGTAAAAATGTCCTTACATTTCCTGTGCTGCAAAGCACCTGCAATATCTTGTAATACCTTGTAATATGATATTTCAAATGAATAAAATTTTCTTTTCCAATTGTTTAGTCCTTGTGTTGAATGTTTGTCGCTTTAGTTAGCTAGATATTGTGACATATAGATTCTCTCAGCCTTACTGAGGTATAAACTAGGCTCGGGTATGCCAAAGTATAAACTAGGCTCGAGCATGCCAAGGTTACTTAAAGATTTCTCAATCCGACCGAGGTATAGGCGAGGCTCAGACATGCCGAGGCACGAAAATTTTTAATCGGTCATGCTGAAGTTCGGAAGAATAGACATTTGGCTTTGCTAAGTCATAGGCAACTTCGATCGGTCTTGTCAAGGCTCGGAGGAGTGAGCACTTAACTTTTGCTAGGTCGTAGGCAAATTCGGTCGGCTTTGCCGACATTCATAAGATGCTCGGCTATGCCGAGACTTGGGGAGATAAGCACTTAAATTTTTTCATGCCATAGGTAAATTTGGTTGGCTTTGTCGATGTTCATAGGACGCTTGGCTATGCCGAGATTTGGAGAATTTTTTACTTGGCCTCGCCAAGGTACGGAGAGGGCTCGACCGTGCTGAGGTTCAGAAAAAGCTTAACCGTACCGAGGTACAGAGAAAGCTCGATCGTGCCGAGGTTCGTAGAATTTTTTACTTGGCCCTGCCAAGGTACGAGAAAGCTTAGCCATGTCGAGGTTCGAAGAATTTTTTACTTGGTCCTGCTAAGGTACGAGAAAGCTCGGCCATGCTGAGGTTCAAAGAATTTTTTACTTGGCCCTGCTAAGGTACGGAAAAGGACCCGTGGGTCAACAATTGGGCAGGACCTGCCTTTCATCCATAACTTAGGGAAGATGATTATTCAATAAGAAACATTTAAATCAAAGAGTGAAGTTTTATTATAATAAAAAAAGGCTCGGTTTAGATGTACTTCATTGATGATACACTCAGAGATTGTCCAGATTTCATGTCCGAGAGATAGCTCTTCCGTCGATATCTTGAAGTTTGTAGGTGTTGAATCCAATGACCTCTGCAACTTGATATGGACCTTCCCAGTTTAGGGCTAGCTTTCCTTGCTATGTTGGCTTAAAAACTGATACTTTATGGAGTACAAGATCGTCAGGGAGGAATTGCTTCCCTTTAACTCAGAAGGAGTGATAGCGGGCTACACGTTGCTGGTACATGGCCATCCAAACTCAAGCTTTTTCTTTGATCTCTTTTATTAAGTCAAGGTTGGCTCAGAGCTACTTGTCATTTGACTCCTTCGAGTAGCCCTCAACCCGTAGCGAAGGTAGTCCCTCTTCAATAGGGATGATAGCTTCGGTGCCAAAGGCTATCATGAATGGAGTCTTGCCGGTAGGGATTCTCTGCGTAGTTTAGTAGGCCCATAGGACGTGATGAAGCTCATCTATTTATCTTCCTTGTACCTTACTGAGCCGAGCCTTAATTCCTTGTAGTAGGGTTCGATTTGTAACTTTCGCTTCACCGTTGGTCTGGGGGTGAGTGACTGAGGTGAGCCAATGGCTGATGCCACGATCTTCACAGAACTTCTGAAATCTTCAATTGTCGAACTATCAGCCGTTGTTAGTGATTATAGTGTGTGAAGACCAAACTAGCAGATAATTGACCTCCATATGAAGTCTTTGGCTATGGATTCAGTTATCTGAGTGACTGCCTTAGCCTCGACCTACTTGGTGAAGTAGTCAATTACCATGAATAGGAACTTTCTCTATCCAGTAGCAGGGGAAAATGGGCCAAGGATGTCTATGCCTCATTTGGCAAAGGGCTAGGCATGAGCGTTAAATATGCGAAAGAAAGCCTTTGAATGTTGGAGTGCCTTTGGCATGAATCGCAGGCTTGGATAAAGTATTTCGAGTCTTTTTGCATGGTTGGTCAGTAATATCCTTGGTGCAGCACCTTGTGGCAGAGGGCTCGGCTACCTAAATGATTACTACAGATGCCTTCATGAAGCTCTCACAAAGCGTAATCAACCTCTGATGTCCGAAGACATTTAAGTAACGACATAGAAAAAGAACGCTTGTACAGCTGATCATCATGCAAGATGTAATGAGATGTTTGCATCTTTAGCTTCCTTGCATCCTTTCTGTCCGTTGAAGAGATTCGTTTTTGAGGTATTTGAGAATCAGATCGAACCAAGATGGTTTGGCCTCTATCTGCATTACTTGGTCGATATATATTATGTTGGGTCTCTCGAGGACCTCTAGATAGAACTTTCACTCGAGATCCATGGAGTCTGTGGTAGCTAGTCAGGAGAGAAGGTCGGCACGAGTATTTTCGGTCCTCGAAACCTGAATGACTTCAATCTTGGAGAAGCTGGATGATAAATCTCGCACCTTCTGAGGATACCAAACTATGTTCGGCTCTCGAGCTTCAAATTCTTCTTGCACATGGCAGCAACCAGCTGAGAGTCAGTGTAGACATTCAATTTCTTGACTTTCAAGTCATAGGCAATTCGAAGTCTAGCAAGTAGAGCCTTGTACTCAGCCTTATTGTTGAAGACCAAAAAGGAAAAGAAGATATCGTACTCGAACATGTCTCCCTCTAGAATAGTGAGGACTAGGCCTGCACCGGAGCCATTTATGCTGGAGGATCCGTTCACATGGAGCAACCATAGAGGTTCAGTCTTGGCTTGCTCGGAGACCTCTGATGTTGAACCATTCTCTGGGATTGTACACTCGAGAAGAAAATCTGCTAGAACTTGAGCCTTGATGGCGGGTCGAGACTGATACCGAATGTCATGTTCCCTTAGCTCAATGGCACACTTCGCCATCCTTTCTGATACTTTTGGATGATGAAGGACTGCTTTGATCGGCTGGTCGGTGAGGACTGCCATAGCATGCATTTGGAAGTAGGGACGCAGCTTTCGAGTAGATGTCACTAACGCCAGCACCATCTTCTCAATCCAGGTGTACTTGGTTTCAATGTCGCGAAGCAACTTGCTAAAATAGTAGACCGGCTTCTGGATTTTATTCTCCTTCCGAACCAAGATGGACCCGATAGCATTCTCTGAGACCGCCAGATACAAATACAAAATCTCCTCGAGCTTTGGGTTGCTGAAGAGTGGCGGTAAGCCAAGGTACTTCTTCAGGTCTTCAAAAGATTTTTGGCAGTCCAAAGTCTACTAAAAATTCTTAGCCGAGTGAAGTGCCTTGAAGAAAGAGAGACACTTCTTGGCAGATCGGGCGATGAAGCGGTTGAGGGCCACTATCTTTCCTGTAAGACGTTGGACCTCCTTAACCGACCTAGGAGGCGCCATTTCTTGGAAAAATTGGATCTTTTGAGGGTTTGCCTCGATGCTCCGCTAAGAGACCATGAAATCCAGAAACTTTTCAAATTTGACTCCGAAGGCGCACTTGGTCGGGTTCAGCTTTATATGATACTTTCTAAGTGTTGCAAAGATTTTCATGAGGTCATCGATGTACTGGGATGCCTTTTAACTTTTCACCAGCATATCATCAACGTAAACCTCCATATTTTGACCTATTTGATCTCTGAATACCTTATTGACCAGCCTCTGATAGGTTGCCCCAGCATTCTTTATACCGAAGGGCATGACTCGGTAATAGTAGATACCCCTATTCGTGATAAAGGCCATCTTCTCTTCGTCCTTGGGCATCATTCGGATTTGATTGTAGTCTGAGTAGGCATCCATGAAAGTCAGCATCTGATGGCCTGAGGTAGCATCCATGAGCTGGTCAATCCTCGATAGAGGAAAGCTATCCTTCGGGCAATTTTTGTTGAGGTATGTGAAATCAATGCAGATCCTTCATTTGCCATTCGACTTTTTCACCATGACAACGTTCGCCAACCAGTTGGGGTAGTTCACCTTTCGAATGAAGTTTACCTTAAGAAGTTTGTCAACCTCCTCTTCGATGGCTTTCTGATGCTCGAGGTCGAAGCTTCTTTTCTTTTATTTAACTGGCCTAAATGCTTGTCCACGTTGAGGCAGTGGACAAGGACATCCGGACTAATCCCTGGCATGTTCGAGGCTAATCAGGCGAAGACGTCGGCTTTCCTCCAAAGAAAGTCATCAAGTTCTGCTGAGGCTTCCCCTTCATCTGGGATTTGACCTTTATGGTTCGATCTGACCGAGCCTCATCAAGCGACACTTCCTCAAGCTCTTCGATAAGCTCTCCCTGTTGCTTAGTAAAATCTTTTCGAGCATCAAGTACATCGACCTCAGGCCTTCGGGACTAAAGGTCGGCTACAAAGCAATGCCGAGCTATGGCTTGGCTTCCTCGGACTGTTCTCAATCCCTATCCTGAGGGAGATCTGCTCGAGCCTGCCGAGGATGGCATTTTATGGTAATCGAAGCTTGGTCACCAAAAAGTCTATTTGGATAGTTGTTACGCATGGCCAGCGTTTGCCTGAACGGCAAGTGTAATTATTCCTTCGAAAGTAATAGTATCGCCGATGAACCCTATCAGAGTAGAGTCCACTGCTTGAAGGTCTTCCATTTGTAGATTCATTTTCACAAAGGCATCGAAGTACAAAATGTTAACTGAACTTCCACTATCAATTAAAACCTAGTGTGCATCATAGTTATTAATGTTAAGAGATACAATAAGTGCATTGTCGTGGGGATATTGTATCCCTTGGAGTTCTTCGTTTGAGAATGAAAGTCCTTCGAATCAAACCCTCTTTGGCGGGCTTTCCTCCTCGCTTGGCTGACCTTGGGAGGATCCGACCATGGCGATAATATTGACGTTGCAGCGGCCGGTGGGTTCGACGAAGGCTGCTGTCAAAGCTTTGGTTGGCGCTCTCCTCTGTTATCTGGCTCCGAGGCTTTTCTGAATCGCTCCAGCCTTCCTCGGCGATTGAGTAGTTCTATTTCATTCTAAAGCTGCCAGCATTCTTTGGTATCATTACCGTAGTCTCAGTGATACCGACAGTGCTTCGTCATATCCCTTCGAGCCATATTTTCTCAGAGGGGTGCCGGCCGAAGAGTTGTCATTCGATCTCCATCAGGATCTATGCCCGTGGCACGGTTAGCAAGGTAAACTAATTGAATCTTCATGCCGGATTTTTGGTGCGCTCCCTTGGCGGTGGAGGAGCCCTTTAGCGGCAAGGCGGGCTTGCAAAGTGAGCGGGTCGGTTCTTCTTCGATCCTTTCTTTTCCTTTTTATTGGATTGTTCTGCTCGGACCAACCTCTTGGATTCTTTGACCCTGACATATTTGTCTACCAGAGCCATCATGTCGGAGAGGTTATTTGGGTAGTTGACCTCCATGGCTAAATAGAAGTCCTTCTCTTTTGACACTCCGCCTACTAGGATGGACAAAGCCAACTTGTGGTTTAGGTGGTTAACTTTCAACATGGCCGTGTTGAAATGATCAGAAAACTTCTCAAAGACTCCCCCTCTCGCTATTTGATTTCGAAGAGGGAGTCGGATCTTCGGTGGCGGCGGTTGCTGACGAACTGGCTGGTGAATGAGCAACCCAGTTTATCGAAGGAATCGATGGATTTCGGCTTCAAAGTGCCGAACCATATTCTTGCAAGCCCTCGAAGAGTAGAGGAAAAGCTCGGCACAGGATCGCATCCGATGCTCCGTGAAACATCATGATGGATCAAAAACTGCTTAGGTGATCGTCATGGTCTATAGTCTCATGTACGGCTCGATGGTAGGGAGCTTGATGTGGGTTAGGACCACCTTTCACATAATTCTATCGGTGAATGGGATGCCCTGCTCCACCTTGGGTTTATAATGGGATGCCTGTCTAATAGCGTCTATCTCCCGGCGTATCTCCTGAAGTTGTCGTTGCACCCCAAGATCTCGAGCAGTAGGAGAGGCGGGGCAAGGAGATCGCGACCGTGGTGTTGAGTCATGGCGAGAGAAAACCGAAGATAAGAAGCGAGCCCAATGGGATCAGGGTAGACTTCTATCTTTGCCCTTCTGCTGCGCCGGCTCCGCTCCTTCCTCACGGCCAGATTGTCGCGGGAGGCTCGTGGCCTCAAGTGGGTTTGGTGGAGAAGCCATCGGCGGGGTTGGGGCGGTTGCTCCACCAAAAGGCTGTTGAGTAGGCGCAGTGGGGAAAGAAACTCCATGAAGCCCTTGCACCAATTGCGCTAGGGCTTGAACTTATTGTACCAGTGCACCAAACTGGTGCTGGGTGACCAGGGCCGCTGATGGTGGAGGAACCTCGATCAGTGATGGCTATGAGGGCGCCGCATTATTTGTGGGATCAAGCCTCTAAAAGATGGCCTAATCAGGAGCATCTATGGTTTCTCTCTTATCATTGGCCATTAAGGAAATGCCCTTCTTGTCTTGAGCCTTGTCTCCTTGATTTCAAGTTTAATTGGACTTGAGGTCTTTCCTCTAGCACCAATCTGTTGCTGCTGATTCTCGTTCTTCAGCCTGAAGGCGAAGTTGGTTAGGATCTGGATGGCAATTTTTCGTTCGATAGACCTACAAGACAACCCTCGCATAGGAATCACAGAAGGTGGTCCCTATGGAAGACCCTTCGATGCCTAAGTCAGTAAGAACCTTCAGCAATCAAAGAAGAGAAGAAGGCTCTCACAGAAGGATTATGCAATGGTCTCTGCTTCGAGCTGTCCTCAGATGACGTAAGAGTATGAGAGTCTGAAATGCATATTTGGGGGATCTTGGGACTTAGCCTTTTAGCACTGCTGAGATTGCAATCGGTTACCTGAATTTTTGGGCGCATTTTGGAAAGTTGGAAGCTAATATGATCAAAATCTCATCAGTTATGGGATTAATAGCTGATCAGCCTTATCAAGAGTTTGAAACTCTATTAATCACAGTTGAAAGGTCATATTTGGGTTTCATTTTCGTTTAAGAAAGATTACTCCGAAACTTCTATGATCAGGATGGTTCGTCCTCCAGAATATTAGGCGTGGTATGAGGTGGTAACGACGCTGAAGCTGAGAGAAGGATCCTCGGCCTTGCCAAGGTATGGAGATGGCTCGGCCCTGCCAAGGTATGGAGATGGCTTGGCCCTACCGAGGTATGAAGAAACTCGGTGCAGTTTGTCTTTTTCTGAATGTGGCAGTTAGTGGGCCAGAAACTGAAAATAACCCTTACCTTTTGCCATGCACATTAATCGACACGGTGACGATTTTACCCCCCATCACCATCATGCCTTGTACCCCCTATTTGGAGTTCGCTTTTTAAATCCTCATTTGCCTAGCCTTTTGCTCGAGTTATAGTTTTTTTTTTATAGAGCAAGATGACATGATTACCCTTTCCTATGAGGATACAATATGCTAGGAAATATGTGGTTACACAAGAATATGCGTGCACTCATTAGCTCATTAAGTAGTAGAGAGTGATATTGGAATACTTGGTATATCCAACTTACTAGTTTACCTTTGTTTTACAATGGCAAGAAAAATGTAGGCAAGGAAAGTTAGCAAAACAGATCTGTAACTTCGGGAAAAGTTGAGTCTAAGAAAGTTATGCAATTTAGTTGAATATTTTGAATCATGAACTACATAAAAGTTTGGCTTGGTTTAGACAATTTTTGTAATTGCCTCAATCCATTCAGTGTGGAAACATGATGGATATATCGAAGTTAAATACATTTTTGAGGTTGATTGAGTACAAATTGACATATGATTCATATAAAAGAATTAATTTAATTTTATCCAAGAAAGGTTAACTATGAAAGTTATTTTTCTCTTTAAAGATCAATAAAGAATTAAAGAAAAAAATCTTCATATAATTTTTATTGATTTAAAGAGAATATAATAATATCTTAAGAAAAGAACAAAAATGTTTGATATATTAATTTAATTAAGTAGTACATGTATGATGGAGAAATTGCAGGTATAAAAGTTACTAGTAATAATACCAATACTAAGTTCTTATTTTTGTGCTAATTATAAATAAGCTTAGTAGATATATTTTAAATATATTTTTAGTGCATATATTATAGATGATATATATAATTTTAGTAAATGAAACTAAGGTTAAGGTTAATTGTAAGCTGGAAGCATAAAGAAGTATGCTCGTATCCAAAATTTTTAGTTTAAGTAGGGCAGAGATAGAATATATAGAATATAATTTTTATAAAACTAGAAATAGAAATAAATGTTGTAAAAATTAAGAATCATAAATTTTTAAAAGTGATAGTGTTTGATTTTAGGGTTGACTATTAGTCAGAGAAAAATGAAGAGGATTTTATTTATAAGATTAAAGTAGCTTAAATAAATGGAGGAGCACAATTAGGATATTATATATTATGGGATATCTACTAAGTCAAAGAGAAAAAATTATAGGATGGCTACAATACCATCTCTATTATAGTCTAGAATATTGGATAGTTAAAGAATAATATGTATATAAGATGAATATGACTGAAATAAGGATATTAAGATGGATATGTAGTAATAAAAAAAGAAAAAAAAAGATCATTTGTAAAAATATGTAGGTAGTTTCAGTTGAAGATAAATTGAGAAAACGATAATTTGAATAATTTAAACATATACAATGTGGGTTGAATGATGCCTCGATATGATATAATAATTTGACATATATAAAAGAAAAGGAATGTAGAGGTAGATGTAAATCACATATAATAAAACAGTAAAGAAAAAATTGATACAACATTTCTCAAAAAGGAGAAGGATTTATATAGCTAACTTCAATTAGTTTGGCATTAAGGCTTGATTAAATTGAGTTATTTTTTGATATTATTGAGCTTCTTTCTAAAATGGGTGATAGGATGTCCCTATTGGTCAGGAAATCTTTCAAATGACAGCAAAAGAACCATCACATTCATAAACTCGATCTAGGAAGTATAAAGTCAATGCTATGTTTATCCATTGGCACTTTTTTTAATGCATTGTTGATGATCTTACTCCATGCAAACAAATGCAAAATTCCAAACATGTGGAAGTCATGCTTTGTGAATGTCTTATGGGTTAACAAATTAGTGAAATTTAAACCTTTGTCATGTGCCTTGTTACCATAGAACATGACAATATTTTTGAATCAGGCAACTTTAATCTATGTATGCTTCTTCAGAATCTCATAGAGCTTTCACACCTTAGGGTCCTCATCACGAATTGAAAATCATTTATACATTCTTATAGCATCTGCTTTAGCCAATGGTAATGTTGATGTATGTAATGCTACATTTTGCATGTCTTGTGGCAATCCCTCAAATTTAAGTTCCACACAGAAATGGCAAGACACACAAACAAGAAGGGAAAATATCAAACCTAAATAGCTGCACCCCTAGATTTACATACAAAGATACATACATGCATACATACGTTGAAGGTTTTTAATGATAACTATCAATTATACTTTGGTATTGAAAGTCTTCATCAACTTCTGAATTCACTTAAAATTCTCAAAGGATGTTGTGACTTGCTAGAATCTGCCAGCTCACAATTGATTTCTTGAATCTACTAGGACTTGCCCTAGAATCCACCAAAACATAACATGATCTACCACCCAAGAGATTGACACCAATTATGCACTTAAAGGAAAAAAATATTTCATTAATCAATTTGAGCATATAGAAGTGGTGCATATAGCTTTTATGGATCCTTTTGTATTGATAGGACTATTGGGTAGCCTTAGAATTAAACTAGGACTTGAAATGTATCAATATAAGAATTTTAAAAATTGATCAATTGCCTAAAGGATGCTTTTAGGAACAAAAGCCTATCTAATGGGGACTTGTGTGGTGTTATACTATACTGATAGCAGCATAACTACTATCAAATGACTTTTGCATTAAATGGGAATAAGATAAGCAATCGACAGTAGGATTTTACTATCCAAAATAATGGCGTTCTTTGGTCCGTGGAGACCTGCAAAACAGTACCCTATCGCAAGGAAGGAGGTGTGCGATCTTTGCGAAGGACCCTCCAACGCTCAACTCAGTGGATAACGCTTAGCTTTAGATAATGAGAAGAAGGTTCTAAAAAGAAGAGGAGTGTCCATAGAATTGCTCTCCCTCTCCTTTAGGGCTTTCGGGGCCCAGTATTTGAAGGAGAGAGGATCTGCTAAGCTGTTATCGGATTTTAAAAGAGCTATTGTGGAAGTTGGGAGATTATAAGACCGAATTATCGTATACCTTATCAGAAAATTTGTGATCCCACAAATCATGAAGAGGAAAAGCCATATCTGACTTCCATTTTTATTTGTGGAGGACCACTTCGGGAAGGAGTTTCGAGATCCTCATGGTTCCAGTGATATGATGGTTAAGATATTCGGCGTAGGCCAAAGTCAACTAAAGAGAGGGTTGGTCGGGTGGCTCCCGACTGTTGAGGCTCGGTTGCTTTGGCTCGGGAACGAGACTCGCGGCTCTTAGGGTTCCTTGTTGATAACATTCTGTCTCTTCGTGTAGTGGCTTTAAAAAGAGAGAGATTGGTATCTTCTGTAGTTATATCTTTTCAAACCTTTGGTACTATTCTCCCTTCTAAGGTTAAGTGTTTTCAGTTGAAGAAGGCCATGGCTAGCTTTGTTGCTGTTCATTCCAAGGATATGGAGCGCTCAACCTGCATAGCTTCGATAATGAGTCCGACAGATCTGGAGAGGATCCGCTGTGAATACTAGATTTTCAATGATTACAAATTGTGAGTGCCAGGTCCTAAGCAGAGGGTGAAGGACGAACTGAAGTTCGGAACCTTCTTTTATGAGAAGTGCTTCAAGGCGGGCGTCCTCCTTCCTCTTCATTCGATTATCGAGGGGGTGATGAAGTTTTACAATATCTACCCCTCGGCGGTGGCTCCGAATAGCTGGCGGCACATCGTGGGGTTTATCTTCATGTGTCAGTTGATGGGGGTGATGGTGATGGTGCCTCTGTTCTGAGAGTGTCACAACATCGTCTTTCCCAGGAACTCCTAGCTCGACATCGGACCCCGAAGGACATTTAAGAGGAATCGAGGGTTTCATCCTCTATCAAGGGATGAAAACCCTGCTCTTTCATTGTCTGTTGGAGTGGGGAGTATCCCTTCCCTCAATCATGGGGAAAGTTTTTTGAGGACCCGAATAGAGCTCGTCGGTTGTTGAGGCAGGAGATTGACAGCTTCAAAGTGCTTTCCAGTGGGAAGGTGCTTTCAGTCGGGGTTTTCCTGGTCAAGGATGTGCTTTTCAATGTTGGCCTCAGCAATATCGACCCTTGAGGTGAGTATGATCCCTAACCTTTTGAACTTCAGCCTTCCTCGTCGAAGTATGACTAATTTTTGGTTGTTCTCTATTTTCAGTGGCCAAATCAAATCTCGAAGCCCGGATGAGGGAGATGTTGAAGGGCAGCTCGAGTAAGAAGAAAGGTGAAAAGCATCGAGGTGGTGATGTACTTGATGATGACCAGGTCTTCCATCATGAGGCATCGGCTCTAGCATTCGATGCAGGCCCGATTGATGAGGATCTGCGCATCGGCCTTGAGCCGGACAAGATCTTGAAGCATGACTCAAGTGAGAAGAGGGGTGAGAAGCCATCGCACCCAACCTTGCTGTGCCCATCGAAGAAGAGGGTGAAGCATGTTTCCAAGTCTTCCTCATCAACCTCTCTTGAGCTGCTGAGTTCCTTATAGGGGAAGGTGAGACTCAGGCCCCTGAGCCCTTTGAGGGAGGGTGGCGAGGAAGACTTGGAACCGAGCTCCGCCTTGGTCCCGATGTCAACAAAGAAGGCATCGGAGGAGACCATGAATGAAATGCCGATCCAGAAGGAAAAGGAGCCGATGGAGCAGCAGAGCTTATGGTTGGTGTAGTCCCAGGAGCCAGAAAGCATTCGCCCGAAGGAATCGAGAGACAAGTTTTGAAAAGAAGATGTTTCGATAAATAAGTTCTACTTGGTCGCCCATACCCCCTTCGAGATAGCTGAGTTCAAAGGGATGGAAGCGGCAATTGCGGCGAGCGGTGATGCCATTCCTCTATCTACGGAAGGGCCTCTCCTCGAGAAGCGGGAAGAGGCTAGGGGAAGCGCCGAGGGTCAAGAGGGACTCTCGGCGAAGGGGGTCGATCGGGCTGATTTTCCCTCGACCACCAATCCTTGACCCTGAGATAAGGTCGTTGAGGTCGTGGTTTTAGTTGTTCCACTCCATCTTTCATTCCAGAGAAGGTCCTTTGGAAGTAGAGTGTGATAAAGATGACCTAAATACTATATCCTTCATGGTCGAGGGGTTTGAGGTCCCTGATGATTTGAAGGATTTGCTCAGAATCGCGGATCTCGACCTTCCAAGGGATATGAACATTTATGCCTTCAGGGTAAGAACGTCCATCTTCTTCTCTTGTTTAGTTTATTCAATTGTTTTTGAGCTTATTTGCCTTGTTCTTTTGCAGGTAATAATCCTTCAGAAGACGTTAGATAAGCGTCTAAGCTCGGCGGTGGAAACTTGAAACCAGGCATTAAGCGAGGTTGCCGAGCTTTGGAATAAAGAGGCCTTGGTTAGTCAGCTTTCTGATGAGCTAACCAAGGCTCGGGCTGAGCTTGAGAAGGCTAATAAATTAGTTAATGAGGCTAATAAATCGGCCGAAGAGGCCAACAAGCTGACCGAGGAGGCCCAGTCAGAATTGTCAAAGTTTTGGATGAAGGCCGTAGAAGAAATAAGTATATTGAATAAGAGACTTGTCGACGAAGGTCGCAAGTTTGAATTCAGCCAATGGTAGGTTGTCAGTGCTATAGCCGATCTTGCATCTACACAACATAAGGTTGGAGAGGATTGGGTGAAGCTAGAGCATGCCTTAAGGAAGCTCCACCAATACAAGAAGGAGAAGAAGAACTTCATGAGTAGGCTGCAGAGGTAGAGAAGAAAGCTGCTCAGTTTTGTTTTGCTTCTGACTAAACTGACTTTGTTTCTTGGACAAAAAAGAGTGAGGCCAGGGCGACAAAGAGGATGAAGATGCTAATCGAGGAGTTAACCTCGTGTCGTCTGCAGTGTTTTGAGCTTCAGCACCAAGTGGCTGATGCTAACAACCAAGCTGCCCTAGCAATGGAAAAGTATAAGCACTCGGCCAAATTTACTGAGGAGATGCTTCATTTTCCAAGAAAGCCTATTTGTTAGCGGCGAATGAGACACGACAGAGGATCGCCCAACAATACCCCGATCTAGACCTTTCATTCTTAGAAGAAGAGGGGTACTGTGTTCCTTCATCGGCAGATTCCTCGATGGTGTCTCATTTGTCTGCTGAAGCTGAGTTTGAAGAGGATGCCTTGGATATTGACTTTGAAAAGATTGCATATGTAGACTCGGTTGGAGTTTCACATGTTGCTGAAGAGCCGACCCAGCCTCCTCAGCTCCCTCCGAAGAAGGCGTGGCACTAGCTGAGGCTTAAGTTTTGCTCTTTTTGTAATGTAAGATATTTTTTATTTTTGGTGCAATGGTGCACTTGTGATTCCTTTGTAAGAAAAAATTATATGAATAAAATTTTTCTTTTTCAATTATCTGTGCCTTTGCTCTTTTGTTTGCACTTTTTTCTGTAGGTCACTAAGTAGTCATTTTTTTCAAAATGTCTTGCAATGGTTGGGTTTAGTTATTTAGGCTTCATGGAAGTAGTGTAGGGGCACTCCAACCAAAAGGTCAGAGAGAAAACCCACAGATGTCTCGACCCGACTGAAAGTTTGGGGAGGTAGCAAAATAAACTCGATTGTGTCGAAGTCTGGAGATGGTAAAAAATAAGGACCTAGCCATTTTAGGGTACATAAGTAGAGAAAAGTAACTTCTTACTCAGTCCTGCCGAGGTTTGCAGAATTTAGGTACTTGACCCCGTCGAGGTTCAGAGAACTTAGTGCTCAGCCCCATCGGTGTTCAGAGAACTTATTGCTCAGCCCTGTCGAGGTTCGAAGAATTTGAGTACTCTTGCCGAGGTTTGGAGAATTTGAGTCCTCGACCCTACTGAGGTTCAGGGAAAGGATCTATGGGATCAACATTTGGAAGAAACTTGGTTCTTATTAACATCTTAGAAAAAGATGGTCAGTCGAAGAAGAAACATTCAAATAAAGAGGAGTCTATTACAAAGAGCAAAGTAGCCTAACTGAGGAATACCTTACCGATAGTATACTCAGAGGTTGTTCGAGTTCCATATTCTAGAGATGGCCCTTCCATCAAGGTCTTGGAGCCTATAGGTGCTAAGTCTGATGACCTCTGCGACTTGGTAGGGGCCTTCCCACTTCTGGGTTAGCTTCCCTTGCTCCGTTAGCTTAGAGACCGAGGCTTTGCGGAGCACCAGATCATCAGAAAGGAAGAGCTTACCTTTTACTCGGGAGTAGTATCGGGCCATGTGCTGTTGGTACGCATCCAATCTAATTCAGGCCTTTTTCCTGACTTCCTCGACTAAGTTAGGTTAGCTCGTAGTTGTTCATCATTTGCCTCTTCGGAGTGGCTTTCGACTCTGGTTGAGGGTAGGCCTACTTTGACTGGGATGACGGCTTCGGTTTCGAAGGTCATCCTGAATGAAGTTTCACCAGTAGGTATCCTTTGGTGGTTCGGTAAGCCCACAAGATATGGTGAAGCTCGTTCGCCTATTTGTCATGCGCTCTATTTAGCCAAGCCTTTAATCCTTACATTAGGGTTTGGTTAGCTGCCTCTGCCTCACCGTTTATTTGCGGGTGCCCGATCGAGGTAAGTCGGTGGCTGATGCCATGGTCTTCATAAAACTTTCAAAACTTTGGGTTGTCGAACTGCCGACCATTATTGGTAATGATTGAATGTGGAAAGCCAAATCGGCATATGATGGATTGCCAAACGAAATCTTTGGCTCGGGCCTAGATGATCTGAGCCACTGCCTCGGCTTCAATTCACCTGATAAAATAATCAATGGCCACGAACAGGAATTTCTCTGCCCGGGGGTGGGATGAAACAGATTAAGAATGTGCATTCCCCATTTTGCAAAGGGCCACGCGGTTGCGATGGGCATCAAGGATGATGACGAAAGCTTTTGGATGTTCAAATGACGCTGGCGTGAGTCGCATGCTCGAACAAAGTCATTCAAATCCTTCATCATGGTAGGCTAGTAGTACCCTTGCCACAGTACTTTATGGAAGAGGGTCCAATCTCCTAGGGGGTTATCGCATATGCCTTCATGGACCTCTCATAGGGCGTAACCAGCCTATGATGGCATGAGGCATTTACGCAGCGACATAAAGAAAGATCATTTGTAGAGTTGTTCATCATGTAGGACATAATAAGAGGCTTGCATCTTCAACCTTCTAGTTTTTTTTCTGTCTGTAGGGAGGGACCCATCCCTAAGGTATGCAAGATAGGGTCAATCCATGATGACTCATTTTTGAGCTGCATCATGAAATTGGTGTCCGCTATGCTGAGCTTCTCTAGGACTTCAAGGTGAAACTTTTGTTCCATATCCATGGAGTTGATGATGGCTAATCTTGAGAGGTCTGTGCAGGCATTTTGTCCTTGGAACTTGGATGATTTCAAGCTTGAAGAAGTCAAGTGATAGCTTGTGTACCTTCTGCAAGTATTGAACCACATTCGTTCTCGGGCCTCAAATTCTTCTCGCACATATCCGGCCACTAGCTGAGAGTCGGTGTAGACATTTAGTCTTTTGACCCTTAGATTTTGGATGATTTAGAGTCCGGCAAGTAGAGCTTCGTACTCGGCCTCATTGTTAGAGACTGGGAAGGCGAAGCAGATGGCGTATTCGAACATAGTTCCTTCTAGGCTTATTAGGATCAATCCTGCACCAAAGCCAACTATGCTGGAGGATCCATCTACGTGCAATAGCCATCGGGCCTTAGCTTTTATTTGCTAAGGGTCTTCCAATGCCGACCTGTCCTCCGAAATAGTGCATTCAAGGAGAAAGTCCGCCAAAACCTGCACCTTAATAGTTGGGCAAGGTTGGTAACAGACATCAAACTCGCACAACTTTACAGACCATTTTGCCATCCTTCCTAATACTTTTGATGATAAAGGATCGCTTTGATCGGTTGGTCGGCCAGAACCACTACGGTGTGCACTTAAAAGTATGGGAACAACTTTCGTATAGAAGTTACCAATGCATATACTGACTTTTTGATCTTGGTGTATCTAGTCTCAGCATCATGAAGCAGTTTGCTGACATAGTAGACCAGTTTCTAAACTTTATTCTCTTTTCGGACCAGCACGGAGCCAACAACATTCTTCGAGATGGCTAGATATAAGTACAAGGGTTCTCTGAGCTTTGTGTTGCTAAGCAGTGGAGGTGAGCCGATGTATCTTTTGAGGTCTTCAGAAGACTTCTGACAGTCAAAGATCAATTGAAGTTCTTTGCCGGACGAAGTAACCTTAAAGAATGGTAGACACTTCTCGGTGGATCGGGTGATGAAGCGGTTGAGGGCTGCTATTCGTCCTGTAAGATGCTGAACTTCCTTGACGGACCCAGGTGGCGCCATCTCTTGAAGAGCTTGGATCTTCTGAGGGTTCGCCTTGATGCCTCTTTAGGAGATCATGAATTTAAGAACTTTCTGGAGCTTACTTCGAAGGCATACTTGATCGGGTTCAGCTTCATTTGATCTCTTGAGGGTGGCAAAGCTCTTCGCTAGATCAAATATATGCTGGGAAGCTTCTCTGCTTTTCACCAGCATGTCAACGATGTAAATTTCATGTTATGACCTATCTGGTCCTTGAACACTTTGTTGACCAGCCTGTGATAAGTTTCCCCGGCATATATGTGCATGTTGCCTGTCACTGGTAGGTTCGACAAGGGTTGTTATCGAAGCTCGAGTGGATGCTCTGTTCTGGCGTCTACCTCTGGGGGTCCTTTGTAATGTTCAAGTCTTCTTCGACGGATCAGCTGCTTAATCTCCTGTTGAGCTGCCAGCATTCCTCAGTATCATGCCCATGGTTACGATGATACCGGCAGTATTTGGTCATCTCTCTAGGTCGGATTTCTTTGGAGAGGCTTCGACCAAGGGAGCTGATGCTCTATCTCCATTAGGATTTGAGCTCGGAGCATAGTAAGAGAAGTAAACCAATTAAACCTCTGCCTGGGCTTCTGGAGTGCTGCCTAGGTGGCAGAGCCCTTTATCTTTGTGGGCTTGTAGGGCGAGTCGGTAGGCTTTTGTCTGAGCTATTCTTTTTTTTCTTCTTTGAGTGCTCAGTTCGAGCCAACCTTTGGACTCTTTCACCTTGGCATATTTGTCCGTTAGGGCCATCATATCAAAGAGATTTTGCGAGTAGTTTACCTCTAGTGCTAGATAGAAGTTTTTCTCCTTCAGCACTCCACCTGCTAAGGCGGACATGGCCACCTCATGGTTAAGATGGTCAACCTTCAACATGTCTGTATTAAAGTGGCTCAAGAAACTCTTTAGGGATTCCCCCTTTCGTTATTTTAGCTTGGAGAGGAAATTCGACTTTCGCCGATAGCAGCAGCTGCTAGCAAATTGGCTGGTAAAGGATCGGCCAAGCTCATCAAAAGAGTTAATGGAGTTTGGGTTTAATGTGCCGAACCATATTCTGGCAGGTCCCCTAAGAGTTGAGGAGAAGGTCCAAAATAGGATCACATTCGAGGCTCTATGGAATAGCATGATTAACCGAAAGCTGCTCAGATGGTCATTCGGATCTGTTGTTTCATTATACGGCTCGATGACAGGGAGCTTGATATGCAGCGGGATAGCTTCATCCATAACCCTCCTAGTCAAGGGTGGACTTTGCATCACTCGAGACTCCAGCAGGAAGGCATATTTTGCAACATCTAACCCATGCGCATCTTATGGATATTTTGCTCAAATACGTCGGTCCGGATGGACGGAGAGGCTGCGAGGAGAGATTGACGTCTTGGCATTAAATCCCGATGAGAAAAAATTAGAGACAAGGAGCGGGCCAACGAGGCCGGGGAAAGCCCCTGTCTTCGGCATTTGGTGGAATGAGCTCCATTTCCTCTACCTCATGGTTGGGTTGCTGTGGGAGACTCATAGCGTCAAACTAGTTAGATGGAGGAGCTATCGGTTAATCCGGTGCAGCTGCTCCACTGAGATGTTGCTGATTGGATGCAGTTGGAAGAGAGATTTCTTTGAGTCCTTGGACCAGCTGCGCTAATGCCTAGACTTGCTGGACCAATGTACCAAATTGGTCCTGCATGATGGGAGCCACGGGTGGCGTTAGAACATAGGGTTGGGGTGGTTATGAGGATGTATTCTGTGAGGGATCAGGCCTTTGAGAGGGCACCTAATCGGGGGCGTCTACTATCGCTCTTTTGTGTTTTACATTTTGAATGGTATTCCTTTCTTTTGAACATTTTCTCCTGGGATTTTAAGTTATGCTGACTTGAGGCCCTTCTTGTAGTGCCAATTTGTTGTTGCAGATTTTTATTCTCTGACTTGGGGGCAAGGTGGCAGCGCACGTCAAAATTCGGATGGCGTTTTCCCATCCATGGAGGCCTGCAAAACAGCGCCCTGTTGCTAGAAAGGAGGTGGGCGATCTTTGCGAAGAACCCTCCGATGCCCAAGTCAGTGGATAACCCTTAGCTTCAGATAATGAGAAGAAGGTTCTAAAATGAAGCGGAGGAGTTTCCATAGAATTGCTCTCCCTCTCTCTTAGGGCTCTCGGGGCCCGGTATTTGAAGAGGAGAGGATCTGGTAAGCTATTACCTGATTTTTGGAGAGCTGTTGTAGAAGTTGAGAGATGATAAGGCCAATTATCGTATACTTTATCAGGGGGATTCATAATCCCGCAAATCATGAAGAGGGGAAGCCATATCCGGATCCCATTTTAGTTTGTGGAGGACCACTTAGGGAAGGAGTTCTGAGATCCTCGTGATTCTAGTGATTTGATGGCCGAGATCTTCGACACGGGCCGAAGGTCGATCAAAGAGGAGGGTCGGTTGGGTGGTTTCCGACTGTTGAGGTTCAGTCGCTCTGGCTCGAAAGTGAGACTTATGAAGTTGAAAATCGGTCAGCCGAGGTTTGATTGATGAAGCAAGGCTCGAACAAAAATTTTAAGGCAAAAGTTGGTGAGCGTCCTTCGGCTTTTGATGGTCAGTCATAGTCCCAATGTGGGCCTAGCTCATCTGCCCATGTCAGCTCATCTGCTTACATTAGCTGTTTTATGCGGAGACTTTTTTACTTCTCATTATTAATTATAGGGGTTTTTGGCTAGACTATATTGGAACCATTTTAATATTTATTGTAAATTTATTATCTAATTATGAGTAAAGTGATTCAGGATGTATTGGAAAGCTCATTTGATGTCAGTAATAATGGCTCAAGCTTTCACTAATGATGGCCATAATGAAGTCATATTTTGGATTGATGTTCAATAGACTCTTTCTAAAATTGTTACCCTGACCTGAAAAGCAAAATTTGATCACCAGCTTCAGTATTTTGGGTATTGGTCATTTGCAGAGAAGGCTTATATTATGTGAAATCATGTCACTTTGTGAAAAAAAAAATGCTTGGGACGGATCTTGTGGCATTGACCTTCAAAAAAATTTTTCAACATAGTTTTCAATGCACCTATGAATCTTTACTCTTGATAGTTTTGGATACTTTGTTTCAACCTTTCGTGATTTTGGACTATATAATTTGACAATAGAGGAATCAGGTCTTTTAGATAAAAGGTTGGGAACTTCTGGCTTTCATAGCATGCCCTTGGATATACATAGAATATTAAGTGAACAATGCATTCCTTTTCTTTTAATACTTTCTTTTAGTTTCTTTCATATATTCATCTTTTTCTTTAATGCATAAAGAAGTCCTTTTTTGTGGAGATTCCTTGATTTTACAAGGTATTGAATCTATTGGAGGCTATGAACTTGCAAAAAATAATGAGCCCTATCATAGAGGGTAAATTTGAAAAGATCATACCATATATCTTTTGTATATCACATATCTATCGCAACATTAATCTGAGGGGCAGATATATGATCCCACATTAATAATGATGTAGTTAGTATATAATTCAAGTTAAAAAAAACCTATACTAAATTGAGAATATCAATTATTTATGCTTAGTTTAAAGTGATTTTTCTCATTGTTTTGTGGTGATGTGGGTGTAATCCTATGTGCCAAAGTGACACCGTTAGAGCCTTCTATGAAACCTGATTTAACACTAGTTAGTTTAAGAGCACCGCTTGTTTTCCGAGATTAGTCTTTTTAGTTTTGAACGCTTTACCATTCTTCCATACGCTTGCACAACTTTTTGTAATCTCTAAGACTCATTAAAGTGGAACAAATACCCTACCTGCAGGTACTTGAGGATGTACTTCATCACAGTAGTTAACAAGTTTTACTCATTATAATAGTTAAGACTCTGAGTGGATCAGATTAACCGGTTTCCATTCTGGAATCAACCTAAAATTAGTTTTGTCCAACCTGAACCAAAGTTGTTTAGATTAAGCTCATATTCAAACACATCCTATTTCAAATTTGGATTGGATGGAAATCCCTAAACTTTGAATCCAAACTCAAACCAACTCAAACTTTATCAGATATGTGGGTCAAGAACAGGGATTAACGTCATTTTCAATTGGCAGTGGAAGCGATGGGATCGTTGGTTACGATGAAGGCTACTAGAGTCTCCAAAATGTCCACACCTCTAGCCCGCGGTGCCAAAGAAGAAGTCAAAGGGTTTGTTAGAGAGGGAGCAAAGAGCAGAAGATGGAGTGGCAGAGAGTGTGTCCTCTCTCTCTCTCTCTCTCTCTCTCTCTCTCTCTATTCCTCTATTCAATAGAGGCTTAATCGCCTCAGTGTGCATCACCTCACCACCTCACGAAGAGCCAGTGACCATGCTGGTGCATGGTGGATGCATGACCTAGCACCCCGTATTAGGTCAGCCCATCTTTCACTGATCCACATAGGAACAATACTCACAACCTCATCTCCCTCTCTCATGCAGTGCAATGGGATATGCGATTTGATAAACTCACATAGTGCAACATACTGGAAGAGTTGTATTAAGTTAACACATAACTAACGCAGCACATAATCAATCCAACTCGTTTGTCCTAGAAAATTCGATCATATCTAGTCAAGCACTCTCAACCCCTTAAGAGACTTAACTCTAAGCAGTACTTGAAAACGCTAAGTCAAACATATGTGTTCATAATCATAGGCAACTCATGCACATTATTGCCCGAGCTATGGATCATAAACTCAAGGTATGCTTATGAATAATCTTCCTTGAATGCTCATATCGATCCATCTTTGTCTAGTCAACTTCCTAGTATTGTCTTGTGTGGTCGTATCAATTATAACCTTAGAGGACAAAGTTAAGAAAGTTATCCTGAACTCCAACTCCATAATATAGGTTCAAGTCCAAAGACACTATATAGTTATAGGGCTCACACACTGACGAAGAGGAAAGATATCACATCACCCCCTACTAGGTCGACTTAAGCATATGCAACATAATGGATGCTATGATAGAATTTTCACTCAATGGATCATGTCAAACTCAAACATTGTATGAACACAAGTCCAAACATCACAAAAATGTCCAACCCAAACACATACATATGCTTTCATTCAATTAATTCAGACTTGATATGGATTTAAGGATACATCAATACATATACTCCATACCGACTCTTCTAAGTCTCATCTCAATCCTAACTTAGGCGACTTTCTTTGTAATTTATACAACTCAATAGCTAAATTTATTTTGTAACCTTGCAATCTACAACTCATGCAGTTTGCAACCCATGCAGTATCTTATACAACCCATACATTCTTCATGCTCTATGTAATACATGCATTTCTCCATAATATCATCAGCAGTTCTTGCTTCCTAAAATGACATCCATTGGACATCACGAATTTTGGAGCTGAACTGGGCAATTGATTCAATATGGATAATATAGCCAATGCAATAAAGCATTGCTTCTGATGATTTGAATCTTAATAAATAGGTGAAATGATTGGACTGACATTCAAAAAATCTCATTGAATTTTTGGCATTTATCATGTTTCTTTGCTCATAAAAGAGGCAATATACATTTCATCTTCAGATAGTGGTGCCTTATTGATTGGTTTAACTGTAATGAAGGGGGTCTGAAAGAGACAAGTAGTGATGCCAATTTCTTTAAAAAGAGACAACTAAAAGCATATGGGAAGATGTTATAATACGAATAAATTTTGATAGCACTTGTTACTAATATCAACAAAAAATCAAAGAAAGTAAAACTAAACAAAAAAGCATACATAGGGATTTATGTGGTTCAGCCTACTAACCTATGTATACAAGTAAAGGAGAGTAAAGAAGTTTACTATAAAAATTATTTAGAGATTGCAAGGATGTTTCCTACTAAATTATGCAGTTACAAAGATCGCTTCCCCACTAGAGGACTCACAAATCTTAACTCATTGATACCCAACAAATTTTCTTTTTTTTCTATGTAAAAGGAAGAAGATTCATGTAGCCGACCCTATGTAGTTGGGAAAAGGCTTAGATGAGTTGAGTTGAGTTGAGTTAAAACTCAATCTAGTGAGAGGCATATTTAGTAAGCTCAGTTGGTGTATAGCTTTATTTGATGAACTCATTCAGTTGAGAGATTTGTTTAGATAGCTCAATTAATGGACAACCTTATTTGGTAAACTTGATTAGTTGAGAGCCTTATTTGATGGAGCTTAGTTAGTTAGCATGTTTATTTGGTAAGCTTAGATTGATAAGAAATTTATTTAGAGCTCAATTGGTTGGAAGGTTTATTTGGTGAACTTAGTTGGATGGGAGATCAATTGGTTGAAAGCCTTAATTGGTGAATTTAGTCAAGAGGCAACTATTGTCTATTGTCAGAATGTTTTCCATTTGTCCAAGGATCAGATGCATTGCGTGGATCTGATTAGTGCATGTAATATTTGAGTTATACTCTTTTGAATATGTGAAGGTAGAAAGAGATTTAGCAATCTTTTCGGTATTGCTTAAGAATTCAAGCCAAGGTGAAGATTTGTTAGAGTTTCTTTTAGAATTCATAAGCTCAAAAAGAATATGTTTTTATATTCATGTGGCATTTCAATCCTAATCTATATAGTTTTGAAATTCAAAAGATAAAGTAAAACATAGTTTTATATATGTATAGAACTCTAGTCCTAATCCTTGTAATACACTAAATGTCGCTCATTTTATGTAAGTATAGGTAGATCTAGCTTTTAACGTGACTCAAATCTAGGCCAAAGGTCCTAAGTGGCCCCAAGGGGGTTCTACCCCTAAGATAACCTGATAACTTAGAGAGTTATTGAAAGAGTTCAAGAAAGAGTCCTGTTGAATGTAAGTAGATATGGGGATTTATAAGAGTCTCTAGTACGGAAAGGATCCTTATAATTCTAGAGTTTTAATTGAAAATTATCTTTGTAATCTCTAAATATTCTTGATAGTAGAATTCTTTGCTCTCCTTCTGTAAATGTAGACTAATGGGCCAAACTATGTAAAATCCCTGTATGTGTTCTTTGTTTGGTTTTATTCTCTTTGGTTTCTTGTTGATCTCTCATCCTTTGCATGTCTCCTATCATAGTAGAAGATATGTTTGCACTGTCCCTGTTCAAACTTGAAAAATGCATCGCTCATGTTAGATAGTTGCAAATAATTTTATGAATTTTCAATCAATGGAGAATTTCTTGGTTAGGATGAGTACCAAGATGGACTGAAGTCTATAATTCCCACATAAACAACCCTATGTTTTATTGGACTCGGTTTTCTGCTGTTAAGCAGTGCCAAATGTTCAAGCTAAAGCCTCCCAGCTATTGGAAATCATGAGGGTATTGAATTGGACATGTCCAATCCTATTGCCATAGCTTCTCTATGCATGGAAAGATGACTTGTGACTACATGAGCCCTATCTTGAATGACACAATGACCTACCTTGTTGTTCCTTCTCCTTCCACAATATGCTAGAGATGAAGTATTTAATAAAATAATAATAATTTCATTGCTGAAAATAAGATATTAATTTTTCTTTGAACAATACTGAGTTTGATTACTCAAAAGAAAGTTTAAACATCATTTTTGTATAGTTAATTGGTGTGAAGTCCGGATAAAATTAGTTGAATAAAATAAAGAAATGTAACTGAATTATTATGCCTGCGAAGTTTAAAAAAATAGTTAACAATAAAATCAATTATACTTTATAGTACAAGATATTGGATGATTAACAAAATGTATATAAGGTGATAAGTGAGTAAGAGTTCCTGCACTACAGATGAGTGTGGGTAAAAAAGTTAGTCCATGATAGTCAGCTTATAGTATAAGATATTGTACTAACAGGTAAAGCTATAGAGATAGTGGATACTATGATTAGGAGAAAAGTAAATATAATATGCTTATAAGAAACTAAATGGGTAGGTGAAAGATCTAGAAAAATAGAATATAGGATATAAATTATATTACACTAAAAAAAATAAAAATAGAAATGGAGTAGAAATAATTGTAGACAAAAATTTTAAGAAATATATTGTTAAGGTAACTAGAAAAGAAGACCAGATTATATCACTAAAACTTATAATTGAGAATAATATAATTAACATAATTAGTGCATATGCACCATAAGTAGGATTAGCCAACAAACTAAGACACAATTTTGGAAAGATAGATGAAGTAATGCAAGAAATAGCATAAGAAGAAAAGATATATATGGAAGAAGATTTTAATGAACATGTAAAAAATAGAGAGATGGATACGAAATGTTACATGGAGAATATGGATTTGGAGATATGAATAAAGTAGATGTGAGCTTATTAAATTTAATAGTTGTGTATGATCTAACAATAGTAAACACTTATTTCAAAAAATAAAAGGAATATTTAATAACATTTAAAAGTGGATCTAATAAAAGTCAAATAGACTTTTTCTTAACTGGGAAGGTATATAAAATAACATGCAAAAACTATAAAGTTATTCCAAGAGAAAGTTTAACTTTACAATATAGGATAATGATAGCAGATATATGGATAAAAATAAAATCTAAAGTAAAACATAAAATTTTTAATTCAAAAATTAAATGATGAAATTTGAAAAGAAAAAAATTAGAATTATCTAAAGAAAAGTTAGTAAGAGTAATGACTATAAATATAAATAGCGATCTTAACTTAATGTGAAAAAAAATAACTAAATGTATAAAAAATATAGCAAAGGAACTTTTAGAAGAATTAAAAGGAGCAGGACTAGTAGAAAAAAAAACTTGATGATGGAACAAGGAAGTTCAAGCTGCCATCAAGATTAAAAGGATAAACTATAAAATTTGGCAAGAGGCTAGGGATGAAGAAAGTCTTAAAAAGTATAAGGATGCAAAGAAAGAAGCTATAAAAAAGTGGTAAGTAATGTCAAACTTAAAGCCTATGATGATTTATATAATAGATTAGATATGAAAAAAAGGTGAAAAGACTATATATAACTAACAAAATTAAGAAAAAAAAAGATCTGAGCTATATTAAATGTATTAAGGATGAAGATGAAAGAGTCTTATAAGTAAAAAAAAAGATAAAAATGATAAAAAGTTATTTTAAAAAATTATTAAATAAAAATAATTTAGTAAATTTAAGGATTAAAGAATATGATAATGTAGGAGAAACAAATGAACATAAATTTTTTCGTAAATTTAGCATGCTTGAAGTTAAAAAGGCTTTGAGAAAAATAAAAAATGTAAAGGCATTAGAGCTAGATGCGATCCCTATTGAGATTTAAAAAGGCTTAAAAGAAATTAAAGTTATGTGGTTAATCAATTTATTTAACAGAATTGTAGCAACTAAAAGAATGTCATATGATTGGATAAAAAAATATATTAATGCTCATACAAAAATAAAGAAGATATTCAAAATTATGTAAATTATAAAGGGATTAAACTGATGAGTCATATAATGAAATTATGAGAGAGTAATAGAAAATTGAATAAGAGCTGAAACTTTGATTTGGATTTATGCCTGGAAGATCGACTATAAAAGCTATTTATTTATTAAGAAGATTGATGGAGAGGTATAGGGAAAAGAAAAAAAGACCTTCATATGGTCTTTATTGATTTAGAGAAAGCATATAATAACATACTTAGAGAAATAATATGATAATTTTTTTTAAAAAAAAGTTACCAAAAGGTACATAGAATTGATAAAAGATATGTATGATAGAGTAATAACTATTATTAAAACAACAATAGAAGAAACTAGTGAGTTTTCAATTACTGTAGGTGTACATTAAGTATCTGCCTTAAGTCCATATCTTTTTATATTAGTTATGGATGAATTAACCAAACATATTTAAAATAATATCTCATGGTATATGTTATTTGCAGATGATATAGTGTTGATTGATGAAACTAAATCTGAAGTAAATGCTAAGCTAGAGATTTGAAGAGAGGCTTTAAAATCTAAAGGTTTTAAAATTAGTAGAACTAAAACTAAATACATGAAATATAATTTTAGTAGGAGTAAAAATATAAATGAAGAAATAATAAAGATTGCAAGCCAAGAGATACCAAGGAGTAAAAATTTAGGTATTTGGGATCAATTATCTAGCAAGAAGGTGAATTAGGTGAAGATGTGAATCATAGAGTTAAAGCAGGATGGATTAAGTGGAGTGCTTCGGAGAATTGTATAATCGACATATCCCATTAAAATCAAATTTTTTTTATAAAACTGCTATTAGACCAGCTATGCTATATGGAACAAAATGTTAGGAAATACTGAAATATGTGAATAATTAAGTGTAACAGAAATGTGTATGTTTAGATGGATATCTGGTAAAACTTTAAAAGATAGAATTAAATATAAACATATAAAAGACATGATAGGAGTAGCCCCAATTGAAGATAAATGAGAGAAAATTGATTACGGTGGTTTGGATATATACAACGAAGACCTTTAGATGCTCCAGTTAAAAGAGTAATCTTTTAAAAATTTATTATAAGGATAGAGGTAGAGGTAGACCTAAACTAACATAAACAAAAATAATTAAAAAAGATATAACTATTTATAATTGGAATGTCGACTTGATCCTAAATAGAGCAGAGTGAAGGAAGCAGATTCATATAACTGACCTCATGTAGTTGGGAAAAGGCTTAGATGAGTTGAGTTGAGTTGAGTTGAGTATAAGATGAGTATAGCAGAAATGAGAATGTTAAAATTATTGTGTGGTAATACAAAAAAAGATAGAATAAGAAATGAAGTTATTAGTAAAAAAGTAAAGGTAGGACCATTAAGTATAAGTTAAGAGCATGATGAGTTAAATAATTTAGATGCTTACAACATAGACATAGGAATGTACTCTGTATAAAGTAGTAATCCAATACATGTAGAAAGAAAAGATATTGAGATAAATAGAAGGGCTAATTTCACTTAGCTCCTCTTATCTGGGTATTTGTACATTCCTTCCTAAACAAAAAATTTTGCAATCAACTCCTTAATTTTGATTTAAGTTGTAATTGGCTCTTGCCATTTAAATTGAGCATTAAAAGGAACAGAAAAGTGGTTACATGACACTCATGTGACCTCTAAAGATATCAGATTTTTATAATAAATAATATAGAAAAGGGCAACAATACCTATTCTTTAAAGAAAATGGCTTTGATCAAGGGTACAACGATCTTTTCCTTTTCTTGGTATGCCAAATAGTGTATGCAGTGGTCATGTGACAATCATTATCCACTTCTTTGATACTTTTAACCTTAAATTTAAATGACAAGGGTTAATTGCAACCCTAATTGAAATTAGAGGTTGATTGCAATTTTTTTAATTTAGAAAGGAATGTGCAGATATCCTATAATTAAAGAGGTTAAGTAGAATTAATCTTAAATATAAAATTATATGGGAGGAAATAAGAAAGATCGGATATCTTACAGAAAGTTTAACTCTAAATTAAGCAAAATTAAAAAAAAAATCATGTAATCGAATCCAATCAGTTTAGAATTAAAGCTTTATTGTTATTACTACTATTATTACTCAAATACGTAACATCTACGGATGTGAAATGAGGGAAAAAGCAAAATTGAGATAAGGCAAGCCCTTTTCTTCCCTTGTTTACAAAGTAACTGAATGCCTTTCTTTGAAGTGGAACGCATCACATGAACGTGGAAGAGAAATCTGATTCAAAGCCTTGGAAAAAGTTTTATATTGATTCAGAAGGAGACAACAAAATAGAAAATGTCCCAAAAGTAAAAATTAAATCTCACTAGTGGAATAGCATAAGCTTCTCTAAAGTTACTACTCAAGGTAAGCTACTAACCATGTATTAAACTAATTTTTTTTATAAAATATTAACTCTCAATAAAGAAAGAGCATGCATAAAATCAAGGAAGGAGAGCAACACATAATATTGAGATAAGACCAGAAAAAGAGTGAGGCATGTAATCAAAGAGAATAATGTACAAGAAAGATGTGGGTTTTTTTTTTTTTTGATGGAGCGCGTGCCGATAGGCAGGAAGGGGGGGAATCCCTAATAAGTATTTGACTCAATGCATGCTAAAATTGACTTAAAGAGCAAAGAGATTGGATTTTGGGTTTTAGATCTGTTAATTTAGAAGTTATTATGGATTAGGAAAATAAACTCTTGAAGATATAGTCAAATAACCCGAACTTCATAAAAGAATTCAGCATGAAGATGGGTCAAAGATCCTATTCAATCACGAGATTATTTCTGTTACTAATTTCAGATTTGTATCAAACTAAAACGGAGTGGATTATGTGTGAGAATTTATTTTACAATTATTTTCTGACTTAGGCAAATTTCTTCTTTTTTTAGCAAGAAATTAACATGGGCATATTTTTTTAATAACGGATCCCTAACCTATAGGAGTTGGACAAGCCAATCCTCATTTCATCCTCATTGTTGGAATCATCCTAGAAAGAGCAGATGATGAATGAAGGAGATGGAAATTGGACTATAATAGGGGTGCTTTCCATTTAAAAAGCCATCTTAAATTGGATAAAACCTTTATTTCTCTTCTCCATTGTTTTGTGTTTGAGAGTTATTTTTATTATTGCTTTCTTTCTTCTATTGTTTTTTTTTTCTGCTAAGTAGACTATTCTTTAAGGAGAAAGATCATGTACTACTTTGTATCGAAGTATTTCTAAATTACTAGAGAGATGTGCATGGACATAGTTAACAAGTGCATATGTTAAAATTGACTTAAAGAGCAAAAGGATCGGATATTAGGTTTTAGATTTGTCAATTTAAAAAGTTGTTATAGACCAGGAAAATAAATTCTTGCAAATATAGTCAAATAAGGTGAACTTCGTTAAAGAACATAGCATCAAAATGGACCAAAGATCCAATTAATCATGAGATTATTTTATAATTAATTTCAGGTTTGTATCAAACTAAAACCTAGCAGATTGTGGGAGAATTTAACAATTATTTTCTGACTTGTGAAAATTTCTTGTCTTTTTAACAAGAAATGAACATGGGCATATGCATAAATAGGTTCAAAGGTTTTTACAAGGCATTTTTGACCTATTGGAATTGGGCAAGCTAAACCCCATTTCATCCTCATTGTTTGAATCATCATAGCAAGAACGGATGATGAACGAAGGAAATAAAAATCGGACTATAAATAGTGTGCTTGGCTACTTAAAAAGCCATCTTATATTGAACCAAATTTCTATCTCTTCTCCATTTTATTGTGAGTTTGAGAGTTATTTTTATTATTGCTTTCTTTCTTCTATCATTTTATTCTACTGTTGAGTAGATCCTCTTCTTTAAGGAGAAAGATTCTATCATATGTATTATTTTGGATTAAAGTATTTCTAGATTATGTGCGGTGACCTGCACAGATATTGGAACATTGGTTAACTAGAGTGCTCGTAATATCCCTGTATTGGAGATCAATTTAAAAGACATGGAGATCAAGTGTTTACAGAACAAATAATGGAACTATAAGCATGGCTATGTGGTTGGTTGTGATCAGCACATTAAAAGATCAAACCGAGAAGATGATGTACTAAAGGATTCATTTGCTAAGCAGCCCATCAATCCTTTCCATTGTCATGTTCTAAATCAAGGTTAGCTCATTTTTCTCCTCTTGAGGAAAGAGTCTCCTAATATTGTGACAGGCTTTTTGGCATCAAAGCCAAGCTTCCTAAGTTAAGCAAGTTGAAGAAAAATCTTTTCTCTTGATCATATTAACTTAGTTTTAGAGTTTAGGGTCTTAACTTCATAGAGCCCTAGTGTGTAGTCCAAATTGCAGGTAATGAAACTATATAGAAGAACTGCTTTGGTGAAGGATTAAAAAAAAAAAAAAAGAAGAGGAGGACTACTACTTCTTCCTCAGTATATTGATGATGCAAAGGAATGCCTTACACAACTAGATAGCCTGATGCACAACTTAAAGAGCTCATGCCCCTTCTAACACCACTTCAACCTCAACACCTGCAGTTCTTATTGGAAAACTCTCTCTAATGTCTTGGAATAACAACTAGTCAAAAAGAAAAAAAAGATAGACTGACCCATAAGAATCCAAAATCCTCCACTTCAAACTTTCAAAGTTATGAATTAAGATGCTTGTGCATGGAGGATCCATCAGTGCCAAGAAGCTAGACAATTGGATTGATCAATTAGAAACCTATTTTGTTATCTATGGATGCGAGTGTCTAGAAAGTTACTTTTATAGACTATAGCTTTTCAGTCATGCTTTTCTTGGTAGATTTTCTATATGAAAATGATGATGTTTTTTTATATGACTGGAACAAATTTTAAAAATTAATCAAGAGGCACTTTTATCCTATTGGTTGTAAGGAATAATGGTAAATTAACTAAAGCATCTGTGGCAAAAGTGATCATCTATACATGATTACATCGAGATTCATAAACACACAATCTCTCTAGAGATCTATATTGATGATGATACAATATTCATTAAGTACATCAGAGATATTAAAGTGAATATTTCAAAGGAGTTGAAGCTTTTTAAAGTTGGAAGCATCAATAAAGATAGCATGGAGGCCTTGAGCATTAAAGAGAAAAATAAATCAAGATAAGGCAAGAAAATTGACAAGTCAAAGAATCCAAGCAGAAATGATGAAAATTTGACAGAAAGGAAGGTAAGAGGCAAGCTGATATTCGTAAAAAAAATTATTGTGAGGTTCGTAGCCTTACAAAGAAGTGTTGGAAGCTTTTTTCAAAGATGTGTCTAATAAGAAAGATGTTAGTGATCAAGTAAAGATGGCTCTCAACAAGATTAAATATGTGGATCTACCTATGCTCATATGAATAGAATTTAACCGAGTATAGTGATGAGAGATGAGAAATCTTAAAAAATAATTGAAATAGATTTGTATATAGGAAAATAACTCTTACTTAAAGATCAAATTACAAAATAGTAAAATTAGTGTTATTATTGACTTTGAAAGTTAGAAGAATATCATCTCTAAAGGTTCGGTTCAATAAATGGAGCCACAAATTGCTTCTCATGCACATTCCAACTCTCTAGGCTAGATCTAAAAGGATATTAAGATGAAACAAGCAATGCATCTTTTAAGTTTGTAATAACTAAGAGGTATTTCAATGAGATAATTTATAAGGTAGTTTTATTGGATGTATGCTAGGCCATCTATAGAGATAACTTATAAGTAGGGTAGGGTAGAATATCAAGCCGAACTAGTTGGTTTGGGTTGAACCAAACTAATCGAACCAATTGAAAAATAGTTTGGTTTTACCTTGTAGTTCAATATGAACATCAAATTGGTTAGAACTAGTGCAAACCATGCTAAACCATCCAATTTATGTGGTTTTTGGTTGCAAAAATGTGCTGGCTATCATGTAAGCTCACATTCTCTTTTCTCTCTTTTATTTTTATTTAAAATTATTTTAGTAAATAGAAAGGATGATATTTACTTAATATTTCTCATGAAAATAAGGAAAAGCCCCTATTTGAATTCAATAAAATTATCCAAAAATTTAAATCCCTTGAGAATAAAAAGTCAACTCTCTTTCGCTCAAAATAAATTCAAAAATTTTTAATAAATTATGGTTTAAAAATATCAAGTCAGGATACTTTCATTTTAGATAAAATCTTAAAAAATCAATTAAGTTAGAAATAATGAGAAAATAAAATACCTAAAAAAATTATCTTAAAATAGAATTTATAGGCTTTGGCCAATTTTGGTTAAATTTGTAGGTTTTTGAATTTAAATAGGATCATAGTAACTAACAATGAACTTGTACTAATTTATGCCGATTTGATCCAGAGCTTATTAGAATAATAAAATTAAATTTTTTATAAAATTATAAGGTTAAAATATATTTCTTAAAGTTTAGATTATGATGCGTCACCAAATCGAATGGACCAATCTTTTAGTTTTTCTTTATTTTTAATAAAATTAACCTAAATTGATTTTTTGAGAAAAATGAACTAGTAGATGAGTGGAGAACCTTTATTAGGGTCCTTCTAATAAACAAAATGAAAAGAATAATTAATTCTCTCCTATTATTATATATCTATTCCAAAAATAAAGTTGAAGAATTTGCTACTAGTCTTTCTTATCCTTTTTTTCTTTAATTAATTGATTATTATTTATTATTCTTTGTATGCAATTGAACTAAGGTGGTCTTATGATATGTCATAATATGAACCTTAAGAAATATATTTTAATCTTAGAATTTTATGACAAGTTTAATTTTATTATTTTGATAAGCTATAAATAAAGTCAGCATAGATCGATATGAAATTTATTGTTATTATAATCTTGTTTAAGTTTGAAAATCCTATAAGTATGATCAAAGGTTGACTAAAGCCTTATAAATTATATTTTAAGATTTTTTGGGTATTTTATTTTCTTATCATTTATAAGTTAAATTAATTTTTTAAATTTTTTATTCAGAGTGAAAGTATCCTAACTTGATATTTGCTAAATTATAATTTTTTAAAATTTATTCTTGATAGGAAGAGTTAACTTTTTATTCTTAATTTTTTTAATATTTTTGTTAAATTCAAATAGGAGGTATTTCTCTTATTTTTATGAAAAATATTAAGTAAATGAAAAAAAAAAGAAAAAAGAAGAGAGGATGACATCGAAATAAGAGACGAGAGAATGGATAAGAGCTTACAGAATGCTCCCAGCCTTATATACTATATACAAAAGGAAAGAAAATTGAAAACTAATGTCAAGATATAAAAAAATAAATGTACCGAACCCTTAGTACACTATCGATTTGGTTTGATACCAAACTAAATGTGTCTGCTAGCAGTTCGATACTAGTTCATTGTTTAGTGAACTTTAAGTATATATCATGGAAGTTTTGTTTGTGAATAATAGGAAAAAAATATTGAGTGCTGCAAAATATAAAGAAACATTGATTTTGTGATTGTTGCACAAGTAAGGCTAATTAATGCTAGTAGGAAGTCATAATTAGCATAAACTAAATGCATTCATTAACATATCGAAAGGACAAGATGTTCAATAACTGGAAGGACAAACAACATTTTCTTATCCTCCAATTTAATTTAATAGGAATCAAGAGCCCAAATCCTGAAGTAGGAGAGCCTTGATCCAAGAAGATCATTGAAACTGCCATGGATCACTATGTGCACTTTAAGATTAGACAAGGTTTGGAAGGAAGAATTGCCACTTTCAAGACTTGATAGTTAATTTAAAACTTTGAGAAGTCATAATTTCTAATTCATGAGGAATTTGATGATTGAAAAAAAAAAGATGTAAAGGTCAAAATATGGCTTCCATATAAATCTAGAATTTATTATAATATTTTTATTTTTGAAAAATTCAACTAGGAAAGGAATCTATTCTAGATTATGCAGGAGCATATCTCACTAGTATAAATAGATGTCTCGTGCCATAGTTTATATAATATCAATTTTATCATTGTTAATGAAAGTAAAGGACTTAAACTTTCATTTTTAAAATTCTTTTAACTTATTATTTTCAAGAGATCCAAGGTGAGCGAGTTGAAGATAAGTTTTTTTTCTCATTGATCAAATCATTAAAAATTGATATCTTTTTAAGTGCATTCACTATTTTATCCATGACATATGATTTATTATGAAAAATGTCTTTTTGATAGGGCTGAAAATAGACTTGCTATAGATCAAATATTAGTATATCTATATTTGTATTTACTTTTATTTGATAAATATAGATATGAATATAGATATTAGCTAGATATAAAAATTTATATTCATATTTATTTTAAATGGATATGGATATAAATTGGATATAAAAAATATAAATATAAATATGTAAATAAGTTAGATAGTTAAACTTTATGACTACCAAATCAAAGATATTACTAACTAAAAGATAAATTAAGTCAATATCAAAGTTAACACGGTCACTTATCTTCCTTGAAAGTATACAGGTATTATATAAGATTAAATAGAATTATAAAAAAATTGAATATTTAGATATAGATTGAACTGTTATCTATTCACATCCTTATTTATTTTTCTTTGACAGAAATGGACATAATATAGATATCAGGCAGATGCTCAAATTTGTAACCATATCCAAATAGATTCAGACATGAAAATAAATCTGAATAGATATTAACTGATTCACTTTTACCTCTATTTTTTTGAAGTTACAAAACCACATTAGCATGCCTAAAATTTGCTTTCTTTAGGACACCAAAAGAATGAATAGTTTCACGGTTGAAATGTAGTAGAATTTCTTGATGTATCAAGTGATATCACTAAAAGCATAGGCTTTCCTCAGCTATAATTGATTGTATTCATGCTCAATTAATATTGCAGTCCTATATCATCTCAGACTTAGATTGCATGAGTTGTTAAATTATTGAGAAAGGTGTCAGGTGTTGGTTATAAGATTTCAAAAATCTCAAGTTGAATTAAGTGTGAGCAAGGCCAGTTCCATTGCAACAATTAGCAGTTTTTTTGTTTATGGATAGGGCTTAAAACTTGTACATATCATGGATCGCTAGAATAGGTGAAAAACTTATTCATTCTTGTGAAGTTCAGATTGCATTTGAAGTTTGTATGGGTTTAGTGTGCTTTCTCCTTATTGGGTAAGTGTCCAATCCCCATATATTTCATGTACTATCATATGTTTAATGAACAACGTTCCCCTTATTGATCTCTCTCTCTCTCTCTTAATTTTCTTGCATCAAAATGGCTCTAAAACGAGCTTACCTTGCAAATATTCATTCAGCTTACAGTGGTTATTCACTATAATGACATATTTTCATAATCATTTCATGTTTTGACCTAGTAGCTTTATTATAGTAGTTGATGAATAATTTGATGAGGAACTTATAAAGGCTATATCTACTGGAGAGATGAAGAGTCTAACAGGAGGCCTTGATATATATGCTGGAAATCAACATGATCTAAACTCTTATGCCATTAGGTCCTACACTCGGTTTATCTCAGGTGAAACTAAATCTCATATATGATCCTCAACAATCTTCTCATTTCTAAGTGATCCGACTCAACTCCCAGCAGTTGATGCTGATCTAACACTCTCTAATCAGGTGTTGCACCCAATTATGCTTTGATTGCAACACATTTACCACTCCAATCTAAGAGCCCCTAATCTCCAAGAGCAATGCTTCACCAAGATGTGTTATTGCTCTAGTCCAAAAACTACTCACCCTCGAAGAGCCATGTTTCACTATGTTTTTACAAGAGTCTTCTACTCAAGCTTGTGCTGTAATCTCATGTCTTAATCAAGTCCACTTGTTATATACACCACACCACTACCGCAATGACTCCACTCTAACAACTTCTATGTTATCGTTCTCCATAAGGGCTATCGATTTTGGTGCCTCTATAGGGTGGAAAATTTACTTAGGGCTGCAAATAGGTCAAACTTGGGTTTGCATCCATATTGTATCTACATACAAACTCGATAAGATGAAACTATGGTTAGAGTCCATCCATGAGTAAGCTTCAGATATGTTAAATTCAAGTGTGTAATTGAGTTTTTTTTTTTTTTTGATAAAAAAATACAAGGTTAAGACCTCACAAATAGAACACCTTGAATATCAGCCATAGCCAATTGAGATAACTAATGGGGGAAACCTGTGCTCCAAGATCTGAAATGATGATGAACCGCTGCCCAGTTAGCTAAAAAATCGGCAATGTGATTACCTTCTCTAAAAATATGGGTAACTAAAAATGTAGGAATTGAACTGACTAGAGCTTTGAAGCCTAAAGCAGGAGGTGCTGATAGTGAGAGACCCATTGAGCCAAGAGATAATAGTAAAGGAATCACCTTTAAAGATGATATTAGAGGCCTGAAATCTCGTAACAGTTTCATATAGTCCATTCCAAGTGTCTGTGACTTCAGCAAAAGGTACATGATTAGTAGGGAGAGGAATGGCCATAGCCAGTAGGATCCATCCCATGTGATCCCTCACCGTAGTGTCAGCACAAGAGGGATGAACCAATCCGTCGAAGTTAATTTTCAAACACTGGTTGAGGGGGCTTCCAAGAAACTAAAGCTATTGTTTTGAGGTTTTCAATTCAGCACATAATTTTATCTTATATTTCTTCATGCTATTGTTTTTGTTTTCTTCTCCATCCATCATTTATTAAAAAATAACATCAGATTAGATAACATTATAGTGGTATTTGGTTCATAGTAATATAATATAATATTATCAAAGATTTATATTTTGATAATCTTACAATTTGGTAATCAGATTCTCAAAAATAAAAGATTACTGCATTTGTTTCATAATAACAAAATATGATAATCAGTTCACTATGTTTTAAATTTTATTTGAATTTTGTTATAAGTTTTTAACTTTTAAGTAGCTCCATCTTATTTTCACTAAAATATGAAACAACCTTATAAAAATCAAGATTTATTGTAAACTAACTTCAATAATATTACACATTTAAATATTATAAATATTTAATATATATATATTATTAAATATGTCATTATACAATATATATTATATAATATTAAATATTTAGTAATATATTATATAAAAATTTAATATTGAAAAATGTCATCAATATTAATAATCTAAAATTTAATATCTATATATTATAAAAATATGTAATATTATTTAAAATTATATACTATATTAAATATAAATATAAATATAATATTAAGTATTTAAATATTATCTAGTGTAAATTAAATATATAATCAAATTAAGTATTATTAAATAATTATATAAAGTTAAGAGCATAATTTAATATTATCAGACTTTGATAATCTTAGATACCCACCTTTCAAATAGAAATTAGATTGTCATGATTTGCGATAATCTTAGCTTACTAGAAATCAAATATTACCACTCAAATTATCATGTCTAATTACTAAACATGATAATCTACATGATAATATGAGATTTTCATGTGGATTACCATAAATCAAATGGCCCCTATGACTTAAAAACTATGAAATACAATGACCACAACACCAAATATACTCTTATAAAATAATAAAAGCCAACTGAATGCAAACAACTAAAGTTCCACATGTATTTCGAAAGGTAAAGAAAAATAGACCACTAGATATCAAAAAGTTCACTAATTTCCAAAAAAAAAAACTTGATCATCATCAAAGAGCATGCATGAGAGGTAAATAAAAATCCAACAGAGAAAGGAATCAGTACAAGTAACTTACCCAATCCTCTTTATATATCTATATGTGTCACCTATATTTAATGGATATATATTTGAGTTACAGTTTTTCAGATTGCAATATAGCTCCATCTGACTTCAACTCGATAAGCAATCAGAGATTTTGTGTGGAATCTGACTTTTCCTTAACAAGGTTATTGGATGCTTAAACTGGACTTATACCTGATAATGATAAAATAATCAGATCAATGTATCAGGTATTTGATTGTTCTTTACATTTCTAGCTCTGATACTACTTGTTTGGGAAATAGGGAGTCTAAGAAGGGGCCTTGATACACAAGTTAGAACCTAAATTGATCTAAAAACTGTCATTAGGTTTTGGACTCAACTATGTATATCAATCCTTTACTCTTCTCTAATTCATTCTATATGGAATTGAACCTCAGAAATAACCCTCAACAGGCTCATTTAATTGTGCAGTTGATTCTAATGGTTGTGCTCGTGTGACAATCTTATATAATCTATAATGGATATCTCATGGCATACATATCCTTTAAATGATCAAGTTCCTTAAGAATTATGTGTGACCATTAGCAATGAGTGATTGAATTGCTGTTATATCTAAACTCAAAGGCAAGTTTTTTTCCCCCCACTTTTTGGTGAATAAGGGGAGAATGATGATAGCTAATGATCCATAGACAGTGATGCCCATAATATTTATGAAACAACACATGTATTATCATAATTATCCAATTAACACTTAATAGTTAGAAAATTGTGACTAATATGTTTGGAAAAAAGGCATGCTGAAAATTTCTAGGAATTTAAACGACTCCAAGGAAAAAGATCTTATTTTGGATGGTATTGGACATTAGGAAGTTCTTTAAATTCCAAAATGTTACCTGACATGAAAGCAATTAATGGCTTTAGGTGGTACTTGGCCTTATTAATACTTTATGTTGTGAATGATTTTGATAAATATCATGGTTTCGTAAGAGGAAGAGGGAAACCATTAATAGCACGTCAACATAATGTTAAATAACATGTGCAGCATGATTTGAGAGTTGACAAATTCCTGTGATTTAAGTCTGCGTTTCAAACACTAATATTTGTATTTGGTCATATCTTCAAAATGCAAGTTGTTGCTCACGACATTTCTATTTTGTTTTTATTTTTCCTTTTAACTTTTCAATGCTCTATAGAATCCTTTTCCATTATATCCTTTCTAATGCCAGAGAAAACCTACACGCGCAAGCCATTTTGGCACAAGAATCGCTCAACCTAGTTGCCTTCTTACTTGACTTGGGTTACTTGCTGTGAAAACTGAATGGCTTGTGCCTTTAGATATCTCAAGTGCCTTTAGATTTCTACCAAAGTTCTGATCATAAAATATTTCAGATTTTTATGGTAGATCTGCAAGGGAATGCTGAATGCTCACTCGGTTTGATCAAAAGGAAGCTGGATAATGTTCATTGTTAATATCTATATTTTCATTATTGTGAATAAGACAAGTATATCCAGACAGTTATTATGTAAAGGACTGGTATTTTCTGTAGCATAATTTTTATGATATTTGATTTATATTAATTTCATCTTTCCATTCCACAGTTTTGTATTACAAACTGATACAATTTGTTGCAATTGCGAGTTTGTAGCATGCAGAAAACAATCGAACGATTTAAAACACATGAAAAAAGTAGCATCAACAACATTCAAGTAACAGAACAAAATGTTCAGGTGCGAATTTTTTGTTCATTTGATTTTTCTCATTTTATTGGCTTCTGTTGCTTCCTGTGCCAATCTTCATAAGAAATGAGGTATTGGTTCGGTCAATAAATGCATTTTGAATTTACACTACAGAAAGATTCTCTGCAACACAACGAGTTCAGTGTTTTTTTTTGTAAGTGTTTCAATTTACTTTTTGACTATATTGTGATATCGAAAAAGAGTCATTTATATGATAAAACTGCAGCAAAACGAAGAAATTTAAAATGACGAAAGCGTGTTTAAAATTATTGTATTGGCAAGCTCACATTATAAAAACCCATGAAGTGGTGGTATGAAAGACAAAACCATAAAAAAAATGAAAAAAAGTAAATAGAAATATTTGCATTATTATTTGTTATAACGTTTCTAAGCCACATTTACGGAATGATCCCAAACATACCAAAAATGTGAGGTTACAGTTGTCAGATTTATAGATTCCACCATCCCTAAATTTCTTTAAATTGACTGCAGCAATGGAAGTTTGAAGTTGCAAGCATGTCAAGAAAGATTGAACTCCTTGAAGCCTCCAAACGGTATGTGAACTTTGTATTGATACCGTAGTTCAATGTCGTTTCTCCTCATTAGACATCCAAACATTTACACTTGATAAGTACATGAGTTATGCCATGTAATCTTGGGACCCTTAAGTACGCTGCAGGAAAATGTTAGGTGAAAGTTTAGAATCATGCTCTGTTGAGGAACTGCATGAAATGGAGGGTAAGCTACAGCAAAGCCTACACAACATCAGAGGAAGGAAGGTAACTTGTGAAAGATAATTAGGTCAATTTTGTTGAGCCATCAACAGATGCTTATTTTTTGACACGTACACAAATTCCAGAATCAGTTACTAGGAGAGCAGATTGCACAGCTTAAAGGAAAGGTAGATTACTAGCTTCGTTATGATAGCAGTGTCACATTTTGCTAAAGGATTTGATAGACACTAAACCTTTACATTTTTTTTTTTGGCCCATCAAATTCAGGTGCAGACCATAGCGAGGGAGAACGCATTACTACGAGAGAAGGTAAGAAACTAGTCATCTAAATCCTGTCATTAATCAGTCAATGTATCAAAAGTTCAGTTTCTCAGTAACTATATCTGATCAAATACTTTGCCAAAAACTAGTTTTTATCACCCTTCGTGTCATTTTCATTTCCTATATGAAGCAGTCTATATCATACATGCTAGTAATTGAGGGTGCCCTATAATAATAAATAACTACGTCAAATGAGTAACTCACTGAATTGTTTGATCTGTCAATATAGGATAAACGTGCAACTAATCTAATCTTTTATTATATCTGTAGTACAAGCTACAATCTCAGCCACTGCTAGCTGCTCCGGAGGAATCTGTTCCGCGCGAGCAAGAGAGCCAGCATATGGAGGTAGAGACAGAGCTGTACATTGGATGCCCAGGGAGACAAGGGACCAGCAGCACGTTGCAAGGTTGATCGACAACCTTCAGTTCACCAAGTAGCATGTGTAGAGGTTAATAACATATATTGGCTATACATATCTATTAACAATAAATGATTTGCTGATATGCTGAGTTTTATTGTTGTGTCCCTATTGCTAGTTTCAATCTTGAATAATGAATTTGATATCTTGAGGAGGCGGTTTACACAATTTTATCCAGCAGAACATGGGTGATTTAAGGGAGCTGTAGTATGTAAAAAATAATTCTGTTATGCTAATGTTCTATCCTAGCTAATGGTGCCAACTAGTACAGTTGTTAAAGTCTCAAGGGGCTTGGTACCAGGGCCCTGGGTTTGCCTCCTATCTTCACCTGGGATCTCCACTTCTGATACCTTTAAAACAAAGAAAAAATATATATCCTGCTTATCGTTAGAATAATGGTTAGAAGAGCTATTGGCTTTACTCCGAGATTGCTGTTTCAGTAGCTTTAAAAAGTACTCAGGACTCTTATTCCCCATGAATATACCTGGCTCATAGCCAGCTTGATCCAACAGTCCGGCTGATTTTATCTGGGAAGGATGGAAGAGAAAGCAGGGAACAACATTTTTCATAATCCAGCTGAACCAAGATGTTATCTGGAATTTGTAGGGAAGATTTGTTGTTATATATTGTACGTTATGTGCTCAACTTGATTCAAGATGCTCTCTGGTGTAACAGTTGGAAGGATGGAAGAGAACTGGAACAACTGTATTTCTAATCCAGCACGTACAGTGCTGGTACGAAACAAGACGTTATCTGGAGCGTGCAGGGAATTTCTGTTCTACGATTGCAGGCATTACGCGATGACAATGAGATCATGCACCTTCTATTATTTTTCTTTTCTTTCTTTCTTTTCTTTTTTTTTTTTTTTGAATGAATGGGAGGTTGTTAGATCAGGCGGGCATTATGCGATGACAATGAGATCATGCACTTCTATTATTCTTTTTTTTTTTTTTGAATGAATGGGAGGTTGTTAGATCATCAGGAGAAGAGAAGATACAGATCTCAGTATAAGCTAGGGGGATGAGTTTACCGTTCCGTTACAGAACAGCAGAATGGTAGGGAAAGTATTTGTTGAGTGTTGGCTGTGTATTGTGGCAGATGGTGGCTACCTACTTGAATCAGACTGAGGCTAGAGTTATACTCTATGTCCTTAAGACAATTTCGTCCCGCAATGGTGCTCACGGTCAGTATGACGATTGTCTCCCAGGATACAACAGTCTCCTTTTGATGAGAGCAGCACTACAATTCACCAAAAATAATCGAACCAAGAATGCAACTCTCTTTTCAATGCACTATTGCTATACTATCCTTAGGAAAGTATGCAAATGCCTAAGAGAGAAGAAAACAAGAATTGATTCAAATTGAACTCAATTCGGAATGGCTTGGGATGAATGAAATGCTTAGGTCTAGGGTCCTATTTATAGGTTTTTAGATGCCCTTTGGAAGCAACCTTATGCCTCTTGGAAGCAACCTTATGCCCCTTGGAAGCAACCTTACGAATTAAATTAATTCGAATTCTTTTGATCAAAGGATGTTTGATAAGCCCATTCACTTCGTGATTTTCAGATCATGTTATCAGATAAGCCTTTTCAGGCTGTGATCTGAAGATCTGAAGATCAGATAAGCCCTTTCATAATTGTGATCTGATGATCACGTTATCAGATAAGTCTTTTCACAATTGTGATCTGATAATCACGTTATCAGATAAGTCTTTTGACATGACTTATCTACAACCGTTTGATTGAAGGGACGCCTTATCATCAACGGTTCGATTGACTTATCATTTGATCGAAGGGACACCTTATCAACGGTCCTGATGGTCAACCGTTGATCGGTCAAACGTTGACTGGTCAACCTTGACCAATTGACTGGTCAACCTTTCAACGGTCAAATCATCAACGGTCATGATCAATCCTGATCAGCGATCACCAATGGTTGTGATCAATCCAAGTCATCGTTTGATCTCAGCCCCTCATCTCAATCCTGATCAGTTTCTACCGTCTGATCTTCATCATCAAAAAGATTAAAGCCCCTCAAGCTCCTCGCGACGATGCGTACGTGCGAAGTGCAAAGTGCGCCTACAAAGCGCCCATTGCGCCCTTCGCACACGCGCGTGTGCGTGCGCGTGCGCGTGCGCGTGCGCGTGCGCGTGCGCGAGGGTGATGCTTCGCATCACCCTCAAGCTCTCCTTCTATGGTGAGCCGAAGGAACACAAGCTTAAGGAGGAGGTTTCCATATAAGTGAACCTTCCTTCCTTGTTCTTTTCGATGTGGGACTAAATGTCCCCGCAATTTCTCATTCACATACATAAGGGGTTAATGGGCTTTCAAGGCCCATTAGGGTTTTCATGACCTATTTTGGCCCATTACCCAACAGTATTCAATAGAAGGTTTGAAGTTTTACTAGTTCAAACTGAGAAGCAGTTCAAACAACAGACTAGAAATTGATGGGGAGGTCCGTTATAATAGCAACATCAAGACAGAGGGAATGAGAGTTGAGATCCCACCTACATGCATAAAATCAGTCTCAGAACTGTTGGCGAAAGAAGGTTTTTCTAGAGAGATGTGGGGAAGGATGGGAGCTCATGGAGACAAGTGTTAGCAGCATTGAGCAGGAGGCCTACAGCATCTTCAGGTTTGCCCAAGTTACCTAGGATCTAACCTTCTGATTTTTGTCTAGATTAATGAGTTTGTACAGGATTGACCAATCTGAGAATAGATTGTAAGAAAAAAAATATATATAAAACTTTGATAGATAGGTACTTGGATAATGCTCAAGAGGAAATGCTGGGAGTAATAGCATTTAGAATCTCATTTCATAAACTTTTCCCACTCACTTAAACTCAATACATATTGACCTATTTATAGATGTCTATTGAGCTTCTCTCATAATACATCATAATGTAACCTTTTAGTCTTCCCATGTCTCTTCGTTTTCATAACTGACTCTTCATTCTTCTAGATATCTCTTAGACTTCCATACTCATTAATGTCACATAGAAAATACAAAAGACACTTAGACTTCCACACTCATTTATTACAAATTAATTCCAACATCTCCCCTTAATTTGTAATTTTTCATAATATCTTCAATTACTGATTTGAACTGCAACCAGGAGGAAAATCTCTTATGGCACATGCTCTTCTCTTTGATGTATGATGTGGATATCTTGTATCTACTTCAATCACTCTTTCTTCATCTTCTATGATAACTCCTTTTTTATTGTCTGCTTCAACTCATGTAATTCTTTCATTACATCTTCATATTTGTTCTTCAACTCTTCATAGGCTTTATGCATATTTTGCGTTGATAGCTTGACAGCTTCAATTTCTTTATATGGCGCAACCACAACTATTACCTTCTCATCCTCCATTTTTCACAACCTCTGAAGACCACTCTTGTCTTCTTTCCTTTTGCAAAGTCCCTCTTATCTTGGACTTGCACACTTCTCAACGGATTCCTTTTGATCCGGAGACTTATCACCTTGCTGGAGGATATAGATCACGGCTTCACGAGCAACTCTTGTACGAGCACCTTCTGCACTCGGAGCTTTCTATAGCTCTGCAACTGCTCCTTGACTCTTTGGCTCAGTGGTTTGCTTCAGGATCTACCAGGCTCTTTGGCTCTCTGGCTCTCTGCTTCACGCCATTTTTTTTTTGTGTGATCGACCTAGCTCTGATACCAATTGTAAGAATAAAAAAATATATATATAAAACTTTGATAGATAGGTACTTGGATAATGCTCAAGAGGAAATGCTTGAAGTGAGAGTAATAGCATTTAGAATCTCATTTCATAAACTTTCCCACTCACTTAAACTCAATACATATTGACCTATTTATAGACATAGAAAGTACCTATTGAGCTTCTCTCATAAATACATCATAATGTAACCTTTTAGTCTTCCCATGTGTCTCTTCGTTTTCATAACTGATTCTTCATTCTTCTAGATATCTCTTAGACTTCCACACTCATTAATGTCACATAGAAAATACAAAAGATACTTAGACTTCCACACTCATTTATTACAAATTAATTCCAACATAGATAGCTTGATTTCTTTTGAAGAAAGATGCCGGACGTTTATTTCCAATCAGCAAGACCATATAATGGCACTCATGAGCATCAGGATTATCGATCTTTCCTTCTTAGAGAATTGTCGATTCAGCTAGATAGTGAAGAAGTATTCTGTCTTGGAATGAGAAGGTTGGACTTGAAGTAAAGCAAATCTCATCTCCTCCTCCATATCTACGAAGAAGGGACAAAAGGCAAAAAATTCTATTGAGGCTTACATCCTCAAATTTTCTCTTAAATTTTTTTTTTAATCTTCAAATTTTCGATTATTACGACGCACCATCCTGACATGAATGCATTGACTATTAAGTTAATTTCAGCTGTCTCATGTAACAGAATGGGCGAACGTACGTAACGTCTTTTAAGGCGTTAAACCGTAAGAACTGAAAGCTTGAGGACCCAAACTATGACAATCTACTTGCTCCGAGTAACCACTGGTCTGCAGCGGGCCAAGGCCCTCCGAATCGTGCGGGCGTCATTCATGGGGTCATGGAATATGGTCCACCGCGTACCGCAGGAGTAAGTCGGGCAAAGTTAGTCCTCAGTCCTCACAGAGAGGGAAAGGTTATGGTGGCCCCTGGCTTTCGCAGTCTCTTGCGTCTGAGAGGCTCAAAAAATTTGCGTTCATTATTGGGTTAACTAAAAGGTGCTTAAAATGAAGTATTGAAGTTACAACCACTGAGTGAGTTCATTCCCATGCCCGATCTACGACACTGAAATTCTCAAAGTATAGTGTCGTTGAAAGAAAATCTCAACGGACGAACGTACGTACCTGCCATGGGAAGTTGCGAAACTTGTTTCTGGACTTCAGCCAGGATTTCAATGGTAATTTCTTAGCCTTGCTAAGGTCTCTCTGTCACGGAGATGGATGTTAGAGGAGTTGCAAGGGGCGCTTCAACGCTGCTTTGGGTTATTGGGCATGGTCTGTGGACTCGTGGGACCTGTCTTTCCTTCCTCTGACTTGCTGGCAAGTAGTTGGAGTGGTTGGAGGGGAAAGAGTCTATAGAGAGGCCTGCTAATGGGAATGGAGGGCGGTGGAACAATCCAGGTACATGACTTGAAGCTAGACGTCATCCCATGACACGATATCGGTCTTGTGTTGTAGCGTCTCACTTCATGCGGGCGATGCTGGGCGCCTTGCATTTGGGCCCCTCTCCTTAAGCGTAAACGGACAACCAAACAAATAAAATAAATTAATAAGAATGGAAAATAGAGGAGGAGGAGAAAGCGTGCTTTTCTATGTGTACACATAGCATCAATGCATGCTACCAAAAAAAAAAAAAAAATTTGATGTGGCTGATGAAGTTATGATCAAATTGATGGAGCTATGGTTCGGCAAGCGATAATGAATACTTGATGGGAGCCTTCATCGACACCCGCATCGATCTTGGCTCTCCACTAACTCTGGAGCTGATCCTACCCTGACGGGGTTCTCAATGAGCTGGGCCCGTACGGCCTACCAAACCGCCTATGGCCACTACGTAGCCCACCTATCGACTGCAGCGCATGCCAACAAGACCTGGCCTACCAACCGTCTATGGCGTCGCATCTGACAAGACCTGCTGTAACCGTCTGCACCGCTCATACCAGACAAAGAGGTGACCAACCAATTCTGACAGCTATGAGGCGAAAACGCTCAGTTACTGCTGGCCTCATCACCTATTTCATACCAGACAGTGACACCTTGGGATCAACAACTATCCAAAAAGGGATAAAAGGGACCTCCGACCAGGTATAAAAACCTTGGCTCATAAGGAGGGAGGGATTTTTTAAGCTTTGATTAACTTCCTCAAACTTCTACTACTGTGTCCCAGACCACTTACTTGAGTGTCGGAGGGTCCCTATCGGAACAACCAGTCCTCGGTAACTTTTTTGCAAGATCCCACTCCAAGACGAGGGCATTGGGAGGCTCTCCGACATGTCCTCAAAGGCGATCAGATTCTGGATCTTACCTAATGTTCCTGAGGAGTAATTTGGTGATAACAGATTGGTGCGCCAGGTAGGGGGCTTGCGAGCTCTAAAGCTATAAGATACTAAGCTACAAGCCTCTGCTTTCCTGAAGATAATGATGGTGGTGACGTGTGCTCAGGAAGCTTCTGTCAGCCAAGCTAGGGGGCATCCTCAACGGATCGAGCAGCGAGAAGTCAGCCTCCCTGCTCTGCCTTTTCCATCACCATAGGTTGCTCAATCCACTCGCCACCCTCACCCAACAGGTCCAGGCATTGGTGGCAGTGGTTTACGAACTACAAGTGCAGCACTCTGTGGCTACATAGCAGCAGCCAAGGCCTCCCTCGCCATGTGCGGTGGCCACTTAGCCTAGTCAACAATCTACTCACGGAAAGTCCCCCTAGAGGGAGACTCATTACCACCATGCCTCGCCCAAGCGCAACCACCGAGAGGCCCATAAGAGGCGACTTTCCTCCGTCACTGCTCGGGCAGCCCCTCTCCCAGGGTTAGATCTTTTTCTTTTCTTTGACTCATTAGAGGACCCAGCTTCAAAAGAATCATGAACCAAGAAAGGATTAGAAGAGACTTGATTTGAAACTTGGTTCTTGAATAGAAAAATATTTTCAAAATAAGTAGCATCTCTTGATTCTATAAGAGTATTATTTTAGATGCCACTTATTCTAGAGTTTATCACTAGAAACCTATTGATACTGCTATCTAAGGAATAACCTATAAAGATAGCATCTATGGTTTTAAGTCCTATTTTTCTTCTCTTAGGTTCAGGTATTCCTACCTTAGCTAAGCATCCCCATACTTTAAGGTAATCTAGGCTCGATGTTCTACCTTTTTAAAGCTCAAAAGGTATTTTAGGATTATCTTTAAATGGTATCCTATTTAAGATATAACAGGCAGCTAAAAGAGCTTTCCCCCATAAGTTCTTGGGTGCGCCTGACTAATTAACATTGAGTTAACCATATCCATTAAGTTATGATTTTTTCATTCAGCTATACCATTGGACTAGAAAGAGTATGATGGGGTAACTTTATGAATAACCCCATATTCTTAACAAAATAGAGTCATTTCATTTGAGGTATATTCACTATCGCGGTCTGACCTAAGTTTCTTAAGCTTTTTCTTAGTTTGGGTTTTAGCTTCTACCTTATAAATCTTAAACTTATCTAATACTTCATCCTTAGATTTTATCAAATATATGTGACAATATCAAGAGAAGTCATCGATGAATGTTACAAAGTAACGGCTTCCTTCTTGTGTAGAAAACTTGGTAGAGTCACATACATCGCTATGGACTAATTCAAGAAGTGTTGAGCTCCTATTTAATGATTTAAAAGGTTTTTTAGGCATCTTGGCTTGAATACAAATCTCACACTTAAACTTTCTATCAATATGAACTTTAGGTATTAGATTAAGATTTATCATATGATGAATACGATTAAAATTCATGTGACCAAGTCCACTATGCTAAACATTTGAAGATTCAACATTAAAAAGAAGAGGACTTTTATTAGATAACTTAGAGGATACATTTAATTTGAAAAGAGCTTCACAAACAAAGCCTTTTCCAACAAACTCATTATTACGAGTAATTATAACTACATTTTACTCTAAAACAATTTTATATCCTCTAGATATAAGGAGAGATCCACTAATCAAATTTCTTCTAATACTAGGGACGAACAACACTTCATGAAGAACCAGGATCTTTCCAGATGTCATTTTTAGGTTCACTTGACCTTGTTCAAGCACTTGTACTGAAGAATTATTTTCAAGTGTTATACCTCCTTCACTTGATTCCTGAAAGATGGACAACCAAGAGTGATCAAAAGAATTATAAACATTAACTCCTGAATCAAGCCACCAATCACAAGAAGGTTGGGTTGAGTTAATTAAGGATTTTGATTTTACCGACCTAAAAGAAGGCTCAGCACTACTTTCGACCACGTTAATTTATGGTTTGGATGATTTCCTCAATGATTCAGTCTTTTAGTGGTAGCAGTCCTTCACCACATGATGAATTTTAGGTCCAAAATCGGGCTTTTGATTTTGATTGAGCTTAAGCCGGTGTTCTTCTTCAATCCTAATAGAATTAATCACTTCTATTAGGGTCAAGTTACATTGCTTATGGCTTAGCTCTCGCGTAAAAGATGACCAAGAAGATGGAAGAGCATCTACTAAGGCTTGAACTTTATAGTTTTTAGAAAAACTATAGCCAGTCAATTCAGACTTTCTAAGAAAATCTTGAAATTCATGTATTTAAATTACTAATAGTTTTAAAATACACTATTATGTACTTTTAGAATTTTAAGACAATGAATTAGTCTAGACTAGCATCATCCATCCCATATTCAGCCTCAAGGGCATCCCATAATTCCTTAGCAATTTTAGTGGGAAGGTAAACATCATAAAGGTTATCAGATATAGCACTTAGAATTCTATGTCTACAATAAAAATTTATTTCTTAGGGTGTTTTTGATGTTGAGGAAGAGGAAGTATCAATCGCATTGGAAGAACTTGGTTGAGAATTGGATTTAGGATCTGAAAATTATATGACAGAAAATAAACCTAAAGTGGTAAGCCAATATTTCATTTAGCTTTGCCATCTCCTAAGGAATGACCCATTAAACTTTTTGGGTTTGATTACACTAAGATTATCAGAATCCATTTTAAGAGTGTGTTGGTTGCTTAATTCGTTATGCACAATAAAAATTTAAAGGTTTAGCCTTATAGTTTGAATTTTTAAATTAATGATTTTTTAGATATTTTAGATTTTAAATTTAAATTAAAAAAAATTAAATCTAGAAACTACTTGCAATAATAAGATAACCACTCAGCAAAATTAACTCAAATAATTGAAATTTTAATTTGAGTTTCATTTTTTTTAATTTTTAATATTTAAATTTTTTATTTTCAAATTTCAAATTTGAATTTCAAACTTTAGATTTGAATTTTAAATTTTAAGTTTGATATTTTAAATTTCAAATTTCAAGTTTGAATTTTAAATTTCAAATTCAAAATCTCTTTTTTTTAAATAAATTCTAAGGCTTCTTTATAGATTCAAAAGTAATGATTTCATTTTTTTTCTTTCAATAACTTATAATAAAAATCTAGCAATTTAGTGAAAATAAAACTAGTCCTTGGCTGTTGGAAAATATTTTTTGTTTTTTCAAAACTCTTCCTAGAAATTGCTAGAAATTTAATCTAAAAATTTAAATACAAAAACATAAAATTAAATATAGAAGAGAATTTTGTCTGGACTAAGGCGTGTTAGATACTGCCATAAGGACTAGTTTGTATCCCTTCGTGCAGGTTATAGGTAATCTGTCCCCAAGGTATAACAATCCGGCTCAATCTGAACCTCCTAACATGAGCACAATCGCGTGAAGGTGCAACCCAACAACTCCTTCATATGCCCAAAAAAAATAATGAATATAAAATAACAAAATGAATATTTTCAAATAGAAGGAGATAGAAAACTCTTTCTCTTCTTGCCACCAAGCTTTTGATTGAAACACAAGTACCAAATCCTCACAGCAGTATCTCAAAAATATAGAAATATTTTAGGATTTGAATCCCCTCAACCCCTTTATCCTTTAGCTTATATATATATATATATATATATATATACACACACACACACACTCACACACACAAAATATTTTGGCCGTTCAGCCTTGTGATTGTTCCTTAGAAGGAACACTCATCATGGGAGCATTCACGGAGAGCATTCAGTTGCTCGCGTGGGTCCTTTTAATTTATTTTTTGTTTTCTTTTAGCGAACGTTCAGCCCATGTCCCATGTGAGTGTTCGCTTGCATGGGTCCTTTTAATTTAATTTTTTATTTTTTTTTAACTTATTTAAAACTTTTTCTTTTTTTTAACGGTTAAAAAAATCAATAGAATCAACAAAAAGAAAGATTTTTGTCACCTTTTTTTTCTTTGGACAATTCTAATATCAAAAGACTACGAAGAACAAATGTGCAGAACAAGTCTATGATGTAGTATCCCATTTTAGTAGATGGTCCTATTTTATTGCGATATAGCTTAATCGTTTGTGGATAATTTTCAACGCCATCCACTAGTTAATTAGTGATAACAATATCTCTTTAAATGGTGTTAAACGCCTACTTTGATGATCTCTTTAAATGGTGTTAAATGCCTACTTTGATGGTAGTAGGCGGTGGAAGGGATTTGAGAAATCTTTTTAAATAGAGATCTCTTTTAAGGTTTTCGATAACATTCGATAATACAATATCACCGAGAGAAAACCAGAAGGAAGCAGAGATATTGGGTCCCTGATCAAGAGCATATCCTGAGGGCATACACCATCATGTACGATAGCTCATTGATTGGAAGTACTTAATCAAGGTTCTCGAAGCAGGTTCTCGAAGCGGTAGATCATAAGCAATGGCTGAAGGTAATACAAAGATCCTATCTATTAATTCTATACAATTTCGTATAGATTATTAATAGATTTCTAACAATTGGTATCAGAGCTGCAATACCTCTGCCTTATTTTTGTTGTGAGTGTTTTCATCATTTCAGATTTGATTATTTTGGGATCTAATTTAATCCTTTAGAACAACTTATTATTTTATTGTTTATAGTTTTTTTTTGGCTTATGGATTTGAGCGGAAACGTCCTTTCCCTTTCCTTTCTCTTGCATAGAGTCTTTGAGCGGTGAATCCTGTTCAGTTAAAAAACACGTGGCCATACATTAAATGACCATGACATTATGATGCGGCCATGCGGTGAACATCCTTTCTCCTTGACATTATGGTGCCTATTTGCGGGTGAGAGAAGGCGATGTCATTAAGTTAAAGCATGCATTTTTTTTATGAAAGAATGTGACATATATATAAAAAAAGGTTTTGAACTATTTTTCTTCCTATTTTGTGCATTTTTGTGCTTGGCTGCTAGGAGATGATATGGTTGTAATTTCTTCCGCGATTTTAGAAGAGCCTTTTCTTCTCTCATGCAGTATAACGGGAGATGATATGGATAAAAAAATTTTAGGATATGATTTAATTTATTATATCCATTATAAAGAAAGTGGTTGGTAAGCATTTGTTCGGCTAGCTTGTTTAGACGCGTGATTTTTTTTGCTTTTCGCGTAATTTTAAAAAAGAGAGGATGAAATAGCATCTTATCCAAATGGTTAAATTTTAAATGCATGCTATTATCTGTTCAATGTTTTATTATATTATACGATATGATTTGTTTTTATCATTTGTTTCTTAAGTTTAATTTTTTGTATTAAAATACGCCTCATGAGTCTCTATGCCTACGGTGTTTTGCATAGATTGGCCCAAGGGAATAATGAGCTACGACCGGACGTGTTTTAATTAACAAAATTTTTTTCTTAAGATGATGATTTTAAAATTCATTAAATAGATAATTGATATGATGTCTCCTATTTTGTATATTAGATTTATTTTATGCATGAATAAAATTATATTTGATGGTAGTGTAAAAATCACAGTGCAAATCCTTCCAAGGTTTGATTGGTCAATTGGTGTCTAGAAAAGTAAAGAGATTGTTGTTACTTAATTGGTTCCATTGACTGACCTAAGGAAAGCAACGGGAACCCCACTTCTCTTTCACTGGCCTGGCTAATTTGATTAATTCATATCTTGATTTGGAAATGTTATGTTGATTAAGATTACTACCTAATAGTCATGCTAAATTGGTTAATCTATATGCATATAATGGAGTTCAAATGTCATGTGGTCAATATAATTTTGATTAATTGGGGAGTAGCCATAGCATCTTTAATTAATCAAAATTATATATTGAGTTGCAAAGATCACATAAGGTTAAATGACATTAATTGTAATTAATTATATTAATACACTGAATCTTATCCCATAGAAATTTTTATTGCACTGATAATTAATTAGGATGGGATAAGAAATTATTTTCTTAATTACCCATTAAGAAAGGAATATAATTTGTTAGTCACATCATTAAGTTAATGAGTCTATTTAAGTATAATAACTTAGCCCACAGGTAGTTATTATATGTTATTGATTCATGTTATTGCATGTTTATATTGGTAAGACATGACATCAAGTTATATGCTTCAAATTCAGTTACATGAACATAATTTTATTTTTATGCAGCTATTTTGCCTATTAATATTTCTGATATGAAATGTGATGTTCCCAATTTAAGTGGTGATAATTATAAATTATGGAAGGAAAGAATTCTTCTTCAATTAGGGTGCATGAATATTGACTATGCTATCAGGAAGGATGAACCACATTCAGTTACATCTACTAGCACTCATGCTAAGATTGCTGCGTATGAACGATGGAAGCGATCCAATCATCTCAGTATGATGTTCATACGTACTAAGATTTCTGCTAGTATACGTGGTTCAATTCCTGAGTACAAAAATGTCAAGGAACTTTGAAGGCTATTGATGCACAATTTGAGTCTTCAGATAAGGCACTGGCTAGCACCTTAATATCAAAATTGTCATCAATGAAGCTTACTACTGTTGGAGGTATGCGTGAGCACATAATGAAGATGAGGAACATTGCGGCTCAGTTGAAATCCCTAGAGGTTGAGATGTCAGAATCTTTCTTGGTGCACTTTATTTTGAGCTCACTCCCACAGCAGTATAGTCCCTTCAAAATATCTTACAATACACATAAGGACAAATGGTCAATTAATGAACTTCTGATCATGTGTGTTCAAGAGGAAGGGAGGCTGATTTTGAAAATGGGAGAAAGTGCACATTTAGTCACTCAGAGAAAGACTAAAACTCTCAAGCCAAGCGCAAAGGAAAGGGTAAAGTACCCATCCATACAGAAAACAAGAAGGAGTACAAGTGCTTCTTTTGCAAGAAGAAAGGGCATATAAAGAAAGATTGCCTCAAATTCAAAGCTTGGCTTGACAAGAAAGGTACTCTAACCTCATTCGTATGTCATGAATCCAATTTGGTTATGTGTCATAACACATGGTGGATTAATTCTGGTTCTACAATCCATGTTTCAAATACCTTGCAAGGTTTTCTAAATCAAAGGAAACCATTGGGAAGTGAACAAAGCATCTATTCAGGAAACAAGATGGGTTCACATAAGGAAGCGATTAGGACGTGTAAATTTATTTTAGATTCTGGTTTTGTTTTGGATTTAAAAAAGATATTTTATATTCCAAGTTTCTCTAATTTAATTTCAGTGTCAAGGCTTGTATCAGCAGGATATTCCTTTAATTTTAATAAAAACTCTGTTGATTTATTTTATAAATCTAAGCTTATTGGGAATGGTACATTGTCCGACAATCTTTTCTAAATTAATTTGAAAAATAATACCTCCTATAATGTGATGCACGCCCAAACTGGTATGAAAAGATGTGTTATGAATGAGAATTCCTCTATTTTATGGCATCGAAGATTAGGTCATATCTTCATTGAGAGAATTAAAAGATAATAAAAGATGGAGTACTTGATACTCTTGATTTTGCTGATTTTGGTACTTGTGTGGATTGCATAAAGGGAAAGCAAACCAACAAGTCCAAGAAAGATGCCAAAAGAAGTTCAGAAATACTAGAGATCATACATACGGATATCTGTAGTCCAGATATGGACTCATGTGGTCAAAAATACTTTATCTCATTTATTGATGACTATTCACGATATATGTATCTCTACCTGCTTCATAACAAGAACGAAGCATTAGATGCCTTTAAGGTATTTAAGGCAGAAGTAGAGAAACAATGCGGCAAGCAAATTAAAATCGTGAGGTCAGATAGAGGTGGAGCGTATTATGGTAGATACACTGAGAATGGATAAGTACCTGGTCCGTTTGCTCGGTTTCTTGAAGAAAATAGAATTGTTGCATAATACACCATGTCAGGGTCTCCTGACCAAAATGGTGTAGCTGAATGGAGAAACCGAACATTATTGGACATGGTAAGGAGCATGATTGCTAGCTTCAACCTACCTAAATCCTTGTGGACTAAAGCTCTTAAAATAGCTGCATATATATTAAATCAGGTTCTAACCAAGGCTATTTCCAAAATGCCATCTGAGTTATTTAAAGGTTGGAAACCAAGTTTGCAACATATACGTGTTTGGGGATGCCCATCTGAAGTAAGAGTTTATAATCCACAAGAAGAGAAACTAGACCCAAGGACTATTAGTGGATATTTTATTGGATATGCTGAGAAGTCCAAGTGTTATAGATTTTATTGTCCATCTCACAGCACTAAGATTGTGGAATCAAGAAATGCAAAATTTCTTGAGAATGACTTGATCAGTGGGAATGATCAATCTTAGTATTTGGCTTCTTCTGAGAAAGATCATTCAGATATTCCAGCTTCCACTTCGAGTGAGGGATTGGTTGTTATTTATAGCACTCCTCAAGCTCAAATAAGTGCTCAACAATCAGTCATTGATATTTCACAAGCTGATGGTAGTCTAGAATCTATGGCATCTAATCAAGTCTGGGATTTTATTGAGTTGCCTGATGGTATAAAAGCCATTGGATGTAGATGGGTCTTTAAAATAAAGAAAGACTCACAAGGCAACATTGAAAGATATAAAGCAAGACTCGTTGCCAAAGGGTTCACTCAGAGAGAAGGAATCGACTACATGGAAACATTTTCTCCTGTATCCAAGAAAGATTCTCTTCGAATAATTATGGCATTGATAGCTCATTTTGATTTTGAGTTACATCAGATAGATGTAAAAATTGCATTCCTTAATGGAGATCTAGAGGAAGAGGTTTACATGAAACAGCATGAAGGATTTTTCTCTGGTGGTAGTGAGCATTTGGTTTGCAAGCTTAAGAAATCCATATATGAATTGAAACATGTCTCACGTCAGTGGTATCTAAAATTTCATGATGTGATCTCTTCTTTGGTTTTGAAGAGAACATTATGGATCAATGCATATACAAGAAGGTTAGTGGAAGTAAAATTTGTTTCTTGGTCCTATATGTAAATGACATTCTACTTGCAACCAATGATAAAGGGTTGCTACATGAGGTGAAACAATTTCTCTCCAAGAATTTGATATGAAAGATATGAGTGAAGCATCTTATGTCATTGGCATTAAGATCCATAGAGAAAGATCTCGAGGCATTTTAGGATTGTCTCAAGAAACTTATATTAATAAAGTCTTAGAGAGATTTTAGATGAAAAATTATTCACCAAGTGTTGCACCTATTGTGAAGGGTGACAAGTTCGCTTTGAACCAGTGCCTAAAAATGAACTTGAACGGGAACAGATGCACAACATTCTATATGCTTCAACTGTTGGACGCCTAATGTATGCTCAAGTTTGCACAAGACCTGACATTGCATTTGCAGTGGGAATGTTGGAAAGCTATTAGAGTACTCCAGGTTTAGACCACTAGAGAGCTGCTAAAAAGGTCATGAGGTATCTTCAAGGGACCAAGGACTACATGTTCATGTATAGACGAACTGATCATTTGGAGATAGAGGGCTACTCAGATTCGAACTTTGCTGGCTGCGTTGATTCTCGAAAATCAACAACAAGATTTATATTTATGTTAGCTGGTGAAGCCATATCATGGAGGAGTGCAAAGCATACTTTGACTGCTACCTCTACTATGGAAACAGAGTTCGTTGCTTATTTTGAGACTACATCGCAAGGTGTATGATTGAAGAGTTTCATCTCAGGGCTTAGAATTGTTGACTCTATTGCTAAGCCAATTAAACTGTACTGTGACAATTCAGCTGCTATATTTTTGGCTAAAAACCACAAAAGTGGTAGTCGAAGTAAACATGTCGACATTAAGTATTTAGCCATAAGAGAATGTGTTAAAGAAAACAAAGTGGTCATAGAATACGTTAGCACTGAATTGATGATAGCTGATCCTTTGATTAAAGGCATGCCAATTAAAAATTTTAGGGATCATATGGTACGAATGGGACTTGGTTCCATGATATAATTGCATGGATAATAATTTGTACAAAGAAACTCTTATTTCAATTATTTGTTTATTTCTCATTTAGGTGTACACATTATTTGACTTTCGAGAAATGACAAAATTTTCTTTTGCACTCTGAATAAACATATGGTTTATTCATTATGTTATGTTGTCACATTTGGAATAGTGGTAAAGAAATTGAATGCATTGTAATACATAGAAGATAATAATTAATTGTAGAGGACCTATCGCTATGATTCATGTATTTGGTTTCTTGTTCAGTGTTGAGAATTATGAATTAAGATAAAATATACTGACTAAGTGGGAGAATGTAGTATCCCATTTTAGTAGATGGTCCTATTTTATTGCGATATAGCTTAATCGTTTGCGGATAATTTTCAACGCCATCCATTAGTTAATGAGTGATAACAATATCTCTTTAAATGGTGTTAAACGCCTACTTTGATGATCTCTTTAAATGATGTTAAACGCCTACTTTGATGAAAGTAGGCAGTGGAAGGGATTTGAGAAATCTCTTTAAATAGAGATCCCTTCTAAGGTTTTTGATAACATTCGAAACACAATATCACCGAGAGAAAATGGAAGCAGAGATATTGGGTTTCTGATCAAGAGCATATCCTGAGGGCATACATCATCGTGTGCGATAGCTCATTAATTGGAAGCACTCAATCAAGGTTCTCGAAGTATGTTCTCGAAGCGGTAGATCATAAGCAATTGATGGAGGTAATACAAAGGTCCTATCTATTAATTCTATACAATTTCATGTAGATTATTAATAGATTTCTAACATGTGACCATAAAAGTGAAGTCCTTTAATCCATGGATTTCTATGTTCAGATAACCCATATATCTTATTTTGTTCAACAAGCATGACTTTAGGCTCTCGGGCCCTATCAACAAACGCACGGATATGATGGCCCGAACACAAGGAGCAAAAACATCTAGACGAACCTGTAAGAAAAAACACAATTATGTTGCCTCTTCTTGCCGTTAGAACATGGGTACAAGGAATCATGCTTGGCAACCCCGCTCACCAACTCCCACCAGCCCTCTTTGATGAATTACAAAGAGCAACTGCATTGCTTTTATCTTATCAAAGAATCAAAGCTACTTTTTAAATAAAATTAAAAAGAAGAAATGAAATTGAACAAAGAATTTTATGAAGTATGTTCAACGGATGCACAAATACTAACAACATCTAGAGTGGTCACATGGGGGAAGGCAAATCTAAATGAATCAAAATCAATGCAATGCACTCTGCTAGCTAACAAAGAACTCTCCTTCTCAGCCTCAGTCACAGAGAAGATGGCGCGTGATCATTCTCTAGCACGGGCGCGGTACGAGCCACCGCCGCCGTGGGCGCCCTTATATGGCCCACCATCGACACCTGCAGCGCCTCCTCCTCGTATGCCCTCCGCTCCATCTCCTCCTTCTGATACCTCTTCCTCCTCGCGCTCGCCACCGCCACCACCATGAGCCCCAGAAGCAACGCTCCGAACACACCCGCAACCACGCTCACCACCACGACCTTCCATTCACTCACCTTCACCTTCTCCTCAATGCCATCGCTCTTAGCAGACTCAATCACCAGAGCAAAGTGGCCTTGCCGCCGCGAGACACAGTTATTGCCTGCCGTTTGATTCGATAAGCTCACTTTGCCGTCCAGCTCAAACGCCGCACAGAGCGGTCTCAGACGCTGCAAATCTCCAACAACTCCAGAAAAATCCACTGTAATGGGTCTTCTAGCGACCAAGATGTCGAGCTCGGATAAATTCTCGGAAGAAGAGTTGTGGAGGTTAGCTGCATTGTAGAATAGAAGGCCCAGGACCGGAGACACGAGCTGGAGCCCAGAAATATTTCCATAACGGTTGTACATAGAGGAGAGATTGCCCAAGTTTTGGCGCACGACAATGAGCCTTTTGATGTGGGGGTGGACAAAGACACCAGGTGCAACACGGAATTCTTTGATGTCTGTTCCATATCTTCTAAGGCTGCCAGCTCGAAACCGGGCGGTCTCTGCAGCGACACCGGAGAGGCTCGAAGGGAGCGGCAGTTTATAGGGGATGGCCGTCTTGCGGTGGTCGGTGTGGTAGGATTGGAAGGCAAAGTCCCTTACAATACGGTCGACGAGACGAGGGTCTTGGGCTTGATGTGAAGGGGATGGCAACATGATCACAGGGAGGAGGAAGAGAAGGAAGAGGTGAGGCTTGGAAGGGAGAGCCATGGGAAAGAAGGAAGGAAAAAACAGAAAAAAGGAAGAAAGGCTTTCTTCTGTGGTTTGATCAAAAGTTAGAAGAAAATTGGCTATGTATGACAGCTTTTATTCTGTCATCTTTTTTCTCCTTTTCCGGCATATGAAGGCAGGAGAGGGAAGACCAAGAAGCATAGGAACCGAGGAAGTGGGACGTCTGTGGATAGAGAAAGAACGGAAGGTAGAAGACCTTGTGTCTTGAGCTCCATTTATTTTACGGTTCTTCTATATAACAGGAGAAATGGCTTCTAAGCTTCGCATTAATATACTTTCCATCGTTGAGTTCTTGTTGAGGGGGCTGCTAGTTGGTGGGTTTGGAAATATGATGATGAGGGGGGATGGGCGTTGAGATTACTTTAGTGAGGGAGAATGGTTCCTAGTGGAGGGGCTAGACTTGGGGTTCACGTGTTAAGGTTCTTCTTTGACTGCAATTGATTAGTGAGAACAGAATGGAGGGGGGGCATGAAAGCGTTTTGGCATTGATGGTTTCAGGCAAGCCTGTTTTTCTTTCATGGAGAGGATGTGGCCCAGGGGCTGATGGGAATGATGATGATGATGAGAAGGGCATGCTTGGAACCGTGTTTTGAGAGGGGTTTGGGTCGACTCAGATGACCATAATAATGAATTCTGGGGCCCCGAGGGTGGGTACGTACGTGATGCCTGACTGCATTTTGACAATAGTTTGCATGTAACCTAGATTCCAGAAATATTCATGTACTTATAAGGTCTCTTTGATGCTGTTGACTAGTTGATTAATTATTTAATATGGGCCTTTGGAACAAGGGATCATATTTCCAAGCGATGATACTCCGGCCATGGATTCCTCTCACGGTTCAAGTAAGCCACGCTTTGCTGCAAAAATTGGAGAAGTCTAATAAGAGGAATAATGAAACATAGGAAAAGTCTTCCTGCACCGGGGACGGTGCAGGAAGCAGGCACCGGCGCGCGGCATTGGCCGCGCCCGTGCGAATGCGCATATGAAGCGCGTCACGGCCCAATGGGCCGTGACACGTGCATCCGCACGGGCGCGCGGCCAATGCCGCGCGCCGGTGCGGGACTTAGTGCACCGGGAGCGGTGCACTAAGTCCTTTCCATGAAACATAATAGCCTATGGATGGGGAGGGGGCCGGGGGAAGTCTCAAAAGAGTGGGAGCCCGCCGTGTGGAGCCCGCTGTGTGGGCAAAAGGCAACACGGCCCGAGGTCAGAACTGGTGAATAGAGCCAGCTCATCTGGGCTTAAGGACCAAGTGGGTTGGGCTGACCATGAGGCAGCTAAGTTCTTGCTTCTTGTCATCAAAAAGCAACGTAAAAGAAAACTTTTTATATACTGCTTTTGATATGGAATGGTTTGCATCAAGTATGATAATTTATTCTTTGCATCGAAGAATTTACTTATAGATTCTGTATGTAAGCATACAAATTCATGCATAAGCAAATCATCACATTTAAAATCATCCTACTTTGAAAGTAATGCATAAAAACTTTTCATAGGTATAACAAGCCTGGAGTAGCCCAATTTGCCCGTTGGTTATATCTTACTTTGATCAATAAGTAGAGAAGATATGGAGCCGCAACTGGTATCAGCTGCAACTGAAATTGATTCACTAAATATGAGGTCAGAACTACAATAAATAAGATACGAAAGGTTTTATTTATTTATACCATGACGCTAACGCCACAAGGGGTGTTTTAATATAAGGAGACATCATGAGCTGTTAATAGATTGTCTCGGCATCTGGTTGTACCAAGAAATCTACTGAGGGGACAAAAGTGACGGATAACGAGAAGGAAAAGACGTCTGATTTCATCCAGGCGTTTAGGACCGAGTTTGGGCCTGGGCTTAGGCTTGCCTTCTCAGGCCTGGGCTAGAGCTAGGGTTAGGGTTGGTTTGGTGGGATGCCTAAGCGAAGTTTTCTAAGTGGCAACTGTCAAGGTCGAGCACCAAGCTTTATTATCCGTCAAAAAGAGTACCGATCTTTATCATCCGAAAAAGAAAAAGTAAAGGAAAAAAGGAAAAAAAAAAAAAAAAGTTGAGAACCCAGCGGTGGACCGTTAGATGGGTTCCTAAAAGAGAAGTACTTTCAGATGGGAAAAATGCGCTGCCCGCTAATTTTACAGCGATGTTAGCAGGTTTTTGGAACCAAAACAAAGGTACAACATGATTAGTGAAAAGATTACTTAAAAAATAACGGCTACAGAAGACTATATCTTTTGAGAAATAATTTTAATTCCATACCTTCTCCAGTTTCTCTCCCCCGTTCTCATCCACACTTCTCGACGAGGATGAAATTCGGAAAAACAAGGCCGATTTAATCGATAAAATTTGAAATACTCTGCCACCAGACAATGGTCCCGTCATGTCACAGATCGGTCCATGCGACCGATTTCAGCGGCTGCCCGCTAAATCCGCTGCGAGATTTTTATATGTGAAATTTATTGTGGGCACGACGAGGAGATTTGGCGGTGGTCTTGCGGAGGGGTTCGGAGTTCGGACTTCGGGGTGCGAGAAAGCGTGGGTCGGTAGTGTAGAAAGGGCGGAGAGAGACGTGGGCCAAAGGATGAACAGGGGACTGCAAGTGGTGAAAGAAGGCGCACTTTTTTCTTTTCTCTTTTTTTTTCCCCGAAAAAAAGGGGCTGGGTGGGCCACTTGCTCATGAAAAAGATAAAATTATACTTTCCCCCTGCATTATGTCCGAGTACAGCTCAATTTTGAAAAGTTTTAGACCGATCCATGAATTTATTTTTATATATATTTTTTTATTTTATGATGAGTCGATATAGCTTATGAGTAACTCAAAATTAATTTAAAAAATACTTAAAACCAATTTGCTGCTTATCAAGTCGAGCTCAATCTCAAACTACTCAAGTATATTATTAAGTCGAGTTCAAATATTAAAATACTCGGTTCAAAAAATTCACAAGCTTAATTGAGCTTACTTAATTTTACTATTTTACTCTTATAATTATACATATTTATAATATTGTTCTAACTATATAAAACTTCTTTGAATTTTTAGTTAAGAATATATTTTACTTTAATTTAAAATTTATTTTTAAAATTTTTACATAAAAATTTGAATCGAATCAAATGAAGCTCGAGTTTGAGCTCTAAATAAGAAACTCAATCGAGCTCGAGTCAAGTTTCGAACTTTAAATTTTAGAGTTGAATCGAGCTCGAGCTGACTCTGTGTCAACTTGACTCGGCTCGATTACACTCCTAGACGTTCGCCCACCATCGCCCCTCCCTTTCTTGTGGGTCTAAAGCGGTCCTTCCATCTACCTAAACGAAATCTGCATGATCTGAAGTTTAGTAAAAAGGCTTATGATATCATCATATGAGTTTAAAAAAATAAAAAAATCCTTAAAATATGCAAATATTCTATTATTTCCTCTCCTTATACTTTCCTTTTTAGGAAAGGGAGAGAGAGAACTTATTGTCGATGATGATCAAGGATACTAGGTGCTTTTAGTCATTGGTGCCACAAGGATGGCTTCACCTTATGGTAGAACTCAATCATCGTCTCCCATGGTAACCCTTTTCTCATACCCCCAATCAACTTTCGTATATTTGTATCGGCTCTAATACCATTTGTAACACTCCAAGCCCCCTTACTGGTTCAATCAACTTCATTTGCGAGCCAAAATTGCGTGACCCAAAAACTCGAGTAAAAGTTAATGAGTAACAAGTGGACTTGCGTTATAAGCACATCATACATTTCTTTTCCATCCAATGTGGGACTAAACTTGGGTATCATAATTTTCAACCTTATAATGCGATACCCTCATCGTATGTATTATATCTTTCGGTCTTAAAGATAATAATATATCAATTACTTTTAATTCCTCAATAAGATGATTTCAAGTTTTTTCAGCACGAGATATAAGATGGCTCACCTCTAGTGCTCTCTCAACTCTTGAATAGTTTAACACATCATTAATCATCATGACGCCTTTTTTTAGTCCTTTGATTAAATCATCACAATATCATAGCAATAATTCAGGATATCCTCCATAATTATTATAATTAATTAATTTAATTTTTTTGAATAATAGTATCATCATTAATTACCATAACCATCAATTTTTTTTTAAAAAATAGATCATGCAATACCTCTTGCAATACCGAAACAAATTAATTAAAACCCCTTGAATATCTCAAAATATTCTCAAACTAATTTGTATTTGATTGGATACTTGACTTATAAGATCTATAAAGATTGAAGATGCGCTTCCTATCTCAAAAGATATATTTAGAAAAACATAATAATAACTCTTCGATTCAAATGTAATATTAGATATATCCTTAGCCATAATCTATAATTGATAATAATAAAAAATAGAGTCATCTCCCCCTTCTTTTTTCTAAAAAGATTTGAACTACTTATAGCTGATCGATAATTTTTTTGTTCTAAAGAAGATATCTAATTAGAAACTATGAAAAGGTATGACAAAGAGACACAATAGATCTAGTGAAACAACTACTATCATTAATTCTTCAACAGAAGCTATTTTACAAGGAGCCTTTGCAAGGGTTCTTGATTTATGGGAATCTATTAATAGAAACATCTATCTCTTGATCTCAGGCCATCCTAACCGCCTCTTATGAAAAATCCTCATAATGTTCTTTATCATTGAAATTTATTCCTTTTTCTTTATCATTGCTAAAAATCTTTTACATTTCACCCCCAAAACTTTTGAGTATTCACAGCCAAGATCAATCCTAAAGATTAATGGGGTTTAGCCCCTTCAAAACATGAACACTAATTGTCTTAAAATTTAAAATCTTACATCCTTCTTAAATAATCCATCATAACACAATATGTAGTCAACTACTTTATTACAAAAAAATAACATCAATATCAATCATCTCTATAACTAGCAGATTAACTATCCGCTTAAAACCTACAATATCAATAATGCAAGTTCTAAAAAAAAAAAGTCTATCATCTAATCATATTTCTCGTCAATTGCAACTTTCACTGGCTCAATTGACTTCGTTAGTGGGTCAAAAGTATATGGCCCAAAAACTCGAGTGAAAGTTAATGAATAGCAAATGTATTTGCATTGTAAGCACATCACACATTCTTTTTCTATCCAATGTATGACTAAACTTGGGTATCATGCTATACTATTCCATTATTACTCCCTTTCCTCTACTTGCATCTTTATAACTGAGAAGCATGAGCTCTCCTTCCCTCCATCTCCCTCCTCTATTCTCCAATGGCGGAGCTCAAATGGTGGCTTCTCCAGTGCCCAAACTCTCTACTGCCGCACCCATGCTATCGGCCTCAAAATCCCCGAAGCTCGCCACCATCAGTTTTTTCTTATCATCTCTATTTCTACCCCATTCCTCTACCGCATCCACGACATCAACCATGTAGTACCCAGTCACCATGAGATGTCCTACCCATTGCAAAGTCCCTACTTGGTGAGACTCGTTTGGTGGAATCTAAAAATATTCCTCATCTACCAATACCATTAAGGCCTTATCAAAGCATAGTTGTTAGATCCGGACCGGACATTAACCCGGCCAAGGGCACGGATCACCGGGTCACTGGTTTAACCGGTCGGATCATCGGTTGAACCATCGGTTCAATTATTTAATATAAAAATATATTATAATAATAAAAATTAATTTTTAATAAAAAATTAAGATCAATATGATAATAAACTTTAACATCTAATGCCATAAAAAACTTTAAATTATAATTATACAAACACATAAAAAATTAAGAGTTGAACCCATTAATCTTAAAGAAATAGAGAAGAATTCTAAAAAATCAAAAGAAAAGCCCTTACATCATCCATCGTTCTTCTTGCTACAAAATCCATGTCCATGGTATATGGGTGAGTATTCTTTTACCCCTTGGATTCAAAAATCGTTAGGGAACATGGACCGAGAAACCTTGGCATATGGGTCTCAGATTGGATATAGAATTAGAAATGAGGCTAACCTGAAGGTGTTAATTCTCACCGGTCACTGGATGGTGAGCATTGCTTAGAATTAATTCAAGAGATTAGGTTACCATCTATGGGAAACAGGAGGAAACTACTGGCGTTGCTGGGAGCCTGAGAGCTAACCTGTTGCGGGTGACGAACTTGAAGGCGAGTTCCCACAGCCGGTGGTTCTTGCACACCATCAGACAAACCATGCACAAAACCATTTATCCAAAATCCAGCTGCCTGCTCACCAAATCCTATACATGTTTACGGACTGCTTATTTGCTTGTAGTTCAATTTTATCCATTGGAAATGTGGTATCTAATAAAAACCTACACATAAAATTATAGTTATTTAATAAGTTAACGCAAAAAAAATGTAGTTATCTTGTAATTGAACCGATAGGATTAACATTCTAACAAATAACAAACTATTATATTTTTTATCATTATATAATATTATCATATTTTCAAATATAATAATATTTTATTATTATAATATGAATATTTATCATATCTGTGATACTCCATAACTGGCGTCATCACCTTCGTTCAGAAAGCTTTCGACTACCGTGATATTTTGAGAGTATTCCAGCGTATTTTTTTTCTCCCACGTGACTCGGATCATCTCCATCCCGGTCACGTTCGAATCATAAGAACCTCCTCACGCTCGTACATCCGAACTCTATCCAGTAGAGGTGGAGAGCTCTCATTCGAATCTATTGCTTTCACCAGTCTTCTTTTTCTCCTCCGAGCCACCCGAACGCTTCTCTCACTCTTCCTTCTTCTCTGATCCTGTCGTCTCCTCCGAGCCACCCGAATGCTTCTCTCTCTCTTCCTTCTTCTCTAATCCTGTCGAAGCTGCCGGAGCCAGACCGCCGCTGAAAGGGAAGAGAGAGGCGATCAGATGTGAAGCTCTGCTTCAATCTAATTGTATTAAATTCGAGTCTTAGGGTATCTAATTAGATCATTTAGAAGTGGTGGAAGGCTTGTCGGAGGCCATTGCAGCGCTCCTTGCTACTGGACATCGCCGTCACCAGCCGAACGGCTAGAAGCAAGCTCAAAACCCGCCGATCCTCTGTTTTCTTTTATTCTCCTTGCAAACTAGTTAGATCTAATCATCCAAGAACAAGATCGGTGGTTCCTTCTTGGATCCTCACTGGAGATTGGCATAGATTCAGCCAATCGGCTGGCCAAACCGATCGCGGTGATCGGCTTCCTTAGCCGAGCACCATTGTTCCGGTGACCATCGGGCTGGCATCGCTATGCGCGACCGTTGCCGGAGATGTGCTAGCAGTCGGCGGTCACTAGGCCTCATGATGGGCCAGGGCCGATCTTATCCCAGCCATGGTGATCGGTCGTGGAGCCTTGAATCGGGCGGTATCCTGCCAGTTCGAGGCCGCAGTCGTCGAGGCCGGACTCTTTCGCCAGAGTCTCATTGCTGAGCCGCCGAGGGACGAAGCCGGACTCTTCCGTGCAGTCAGTGTCGGCAAAGAGACGGAGGCAGGGCATCGTCGAGGCCAAGACTCTGGACTATGGAGTCTGGATTCTAGGCTTGTCCCGGTCGTGCCTTTGAGTTCGAGCTTCGAGTTGGTTCGCAGAACTGCGGAGCAGCAGAAGTCGAAGGGATGTCTGGAGTCTGGACGAAGCTATAGAGTCTAGAGAATTTGAAAAACCCATCCGGTTCACCCATGAACCGGTAACCCGACTAAACCGGATGGGTTACTATTTATCAAATATCAATAATCAATGAACCGGTTCAGTCGGGTTCTCTACTAGAATTGGACTGATTTAGCCTTCGAGTCCCGATTCAACTAGTTGAACTAGTCGGTCCGATCCAGTTTTGATAACCATTGTGTATTCGAGTATAGCCATGAAGTTGGCCATCCTCCACGCACCCTCTGCATCATCCTTTGTTTTACCTTACCCCACTCATTGCTCTTCTTATGCAACTTCTCGCCACGATCCTTTTGATCTTCACTATGGCAGCAGTTTCTTCAGGAAGTTTAAGGATAGACCATCCTCTTCTTGTCCATATATACTTGCTAATTAGGCTTGAGGCTGCAAGATGGAGAGTAATGTTGGAATTTTAATCCAACATTGGGCTTATATATGAAATAATTATGTATTGCGGACAAGGTTAAGCCCAATTAAAAGTGATGAGCTAAGGTTTCAGTGATTTGAGCTTTAATGTATCTGATAATATGATAATGTGTGGCCCTTTAATATGTAGAGATTATTTCTATTTTTATGATGGGCTAAAATAGAAATACTTCTATTTTTATGATGGGCTAAAATAGAAATACCAAAAGATAATGATAGCGGTAATGGTCTCTGGATTGTACGGACGACCTTCTTCCCATCACCAGAAAGAAAAGCCTAGAGAAAATTTTAAAGGGCTCTTTAGGAGTACGTGTTGATCTGGAAGGCCAATGGAAGGCCAACCATAGGACTCTGTAGAGCAATCAAGCAATATGAATTCACGTACGCTTCCGTTTATATATTTATTAATTCTTGATGATTGAACATGGATAATTCTTGGGCTTTATGGTGATGGTTTTCACCTAAGGTTTAGATTTAATTTTCAATAATTGATATCAGAACCTCTATTCATGTTGAATCATTAAGAAATTTTTCAATAATATGCATTGATATTCATATTTGTGCATATGTTTCTTTGGTTTTATTCAGCAACCGTGAGACAAATACTCATTAGTTTATTGTAAAATTTTATTTTGATGCCAATGATATTTTTAATATTTATAGATCCAATTTTTAATAAAATAAAGGTCATAGTGGATCAAAATATTATTTTACTTTTAGCTTGATGATTATGAATTTTGATGTCAGAACCAAAGATATTCGCTGCATTATGAAATCAGTCTCACATGGTCCTCTCTGTTCTAGGAGACAAGATTAGATAACTTGATGAAAGGATCTTTAGAATCTCCATACAAGGTTATCTTCTTCAATTGATTAACACAACCCCAACCCGTGGAGAGACACTAACCCAAAAATCAGAAGACGGGAAGCCAAGGAATCAAATCACAATAGAAATTAGATCTTAAGGCAACTTGATTATCAGAGATAAAATAGACAAATGGCTAGCTTGTCTAAGTCCTACTTCTTTCAAGAAGCAAGGAAGAAATACTTACGATTGGATTGCAACCGAAAGAAAAATCTGATTGTTCATTAAAAACTGTCATACGCAAGCTCAGCATACAATATATATCCCTAACTCTCCAAGAATAGGAACAGCCGCAATAAATACTACACCCTCCCATAACTCTAATTTATGACATAGGCTACACCACATGTTCCAAAACTCATTAAATATAGCATAAAGCAAACAAAAGACCAAAATAGACATGACTCTTAAGATGGCAGTTCTGACGCTTTGCCAAATATATACTCTAATACAAATTCTCCATGTGGCTGCCATGTAGCTTTCATTTTATCTTCACTTGACACAGAACTCGGCAATTGGTTTCTTCTCCTTGGCTGATTGCTTCTTCTTGGCCAAAAGTTCCTATGATCAAACTTTGGAGCTCCTTTGCTTTGGCCCTTGTTATGGGTCCTGGATAGCTAGGTAATGATGGAGCTTCTTCATCATCCCCTCCCTCTTGAGAAGAATTCGACTTCGAATTTAGTCCTGCACCAAAATAGGGAGAAAGATCATAATATTGAAAGTATTACTTACACCATACTCACTTGGCAATTCAATCTTGTAGGCATTATTATTAATGCGCTCCAACACTTTGAAAGGTCCATCTCCTCTTGGGTGTAACTTTGATTTCCTTTGTGAAGGAAACCTCTCTTTCCTCAAGTGTATCCAAACTAAGTCACCTGGTTCAAACACAATTGCCTTGCGGCCTTTGTTAGCATGTGATGCGTATGATTCATTTTTCTTTTCAATATGTAACTTAGTTTGTTCATGCATTTTCTTCACAAATTCTGCCTTACTCTTACCATCAAGAGATGCAATATGATCAACAGGAAAAAGTGATAAATCTAAGAGAGTGAGTGGGTTAAATCCATAGACAAGCTCAAAAGGTGAATACCCACTAGATGAATGCACAGCCCTATTATATGCAAATTCTATATACGGTATGCATTCCTTCCAAGATTTTAAATTCTTCTTAACAAAAGCTCTCAAAAGTGTTGACAAAGTTCTATTTACTACTTCTGTTTGCCCATCTGTTTGAGGATGGCAGGTAGTAGAGAATAACAACTTGGTTCTCAATTTTTCCCAAAGTACTCTCCAAAAATGGCTCAAAAATTTTACATCCCTATCACTCACAATGGTTTGAGGAATGCCATGCAATCTAACAACTTCCCTAAAGAACAAATTAACCACATAAGTAGCATCATCAGTTTTCTTACAGGGGATAAAATGAGCCATCTTTGAAAACCTATCAACCACAACGAATATGGAATCATGTCCCCACTGTGACCTAGGCAACCCTAAAATAAAGTCCATAAACAAATCCACCCAAGGATGCTTAGGTACAGGCAATGGTGTGTACAGCCCATGAGGCATCACCTTAGACTTGACTCTTTTGCAAGTTTCACATTTGGCACAAAATTTCGCTACATCCCTTTGCATATGAGGCCAAAAGAAATGTTCCTTAAGTACTTCGAGAGTTTTAGCAACCCCAAAATGACCCATAAGACCACCACAATGACTTTCATGCACAAGCAAATCCCTCAAAGAGCCTTTGGGTACGCACAATCTGTTTTCCCTAAACAAATATCCATCATGCCTAAAGTACTTTTGAAATGCAATGTTCTCACATGCTGCATATACTTGCGAAAAATCAGAATCATGCTCATATAATCCTTTAACATATTCAAATCCAAGCAATTTAGAGTCAAGTGTGTTAAGGAGATTATACCTTCTTGAGAGTGCATCGGCCACAATGTTCTCTTTACCTTGTTGTATTGCACCACATATGGGAATGTCTCAATGAACTCGATCCATCTAGCATGCCTCTTGTTTAGCTTCCCTTGGCCCTTAAGGTGCCGCAAAGACTGATGATCGGTGTGAATGATGAACTCCCTTGGCCACAAGTAGTGCTGCCATGTCTCCAAAGCCCTCACCAATGCATATAGTTCCTTGTCATATGTTGAGTAGTTCAACGCTGCCCCATTTAGTTTCTCACTGAAATATGCAATGGGCTTTTTCTCCTGCATCAAAACAGCACCAATCCCTTTTCCGGAGGCATCACATTCAATTTCAAAAGCTTTGGTAAAATCGGGCAATACAAGTAAGGGTGCTGAACACAACTTTGTTTTTAACATGTTAAATGCATTCTCATGTTCATCACTCCATACAAATGGAACATTCTTTTTCACCAATTCATTCAAAGGAGCGGCTAAGCTACTAAAGTTAGGTACAAACCTACGATAAAAGCTAGCAAGCCCATGAAATCTTCTCACCTCACTCACATTGGAAGGTCTCGGCCATTCCCTAATGGCTTTCACCTTCTCTTTGTCCACTTCAATTCCTTTTCCACTAATAACAAATCCAAGGAATACAAGTCTTTCCATGCAAAAACAACACTTTTTGAAATTAGCAAACAATTTTTCTTTTCTCAAAACATCAAACACACTTCTCAAATGTTGTAAATGGTCATGCAAGCTTTTGCTATAAACCAGAATATCATCAAAGTAGACAACTACAAATTTTTCAATAAAAGACCTCATCACATGGTTCATCAATCTCATGAAGGTACTAGGTGCATTCGTGAGCCCAAAAGGCATCACAAGCCACTCATAAAGGCCATACTTAGTCTTAAATGTAGTTTTCCATTCATCACCTATTTTCATTCTAATTTGATGATAACCACTCTTAAGATCAATTTTGGAAAATATGCAAGCACCATGAAGTTCATCAAGCATGTCGTCTAGTCTAGGAATGGGATACCTGTATTTTACTGTGATCTTGTTGATAGCACGGCAATCAACACACATTCTGAAATGTCCCATCCTTCTTGGGCACCAAAGCACGGTACGGCACATGGACTCATGCTTCTTTCACATATCCCTTGGCCAACAATTCCTCCACTTGCTTTTGAAGCTCTTTAGTCCCCTCAGGATTGCTCCTATAAGCCGGCCGGTTTGGAATTTGAGCTCCAACACAAAATCTATTTGATGCTCAATCCCCCTCAATGGTGGTAAACCAGGTGGCATCTCATCGGGAAAAATATCTTCATATTTCTGCAAAAGAGAAGTAGCAACACTAGGGAGAGAGGAATCAGGATCAGAATTAGAAAACAGAGACTCTTATATATAAGAAGGTATAAAGGTCTCATATCATGCAAAACCTCTTTAATTTCTCTTTTTTTCACAAACAATGCCATTCCCTCTTCCTCTTTTTCTTTTGGACCAGATTGTTCTCTCATTTCTTTTGTTCTCTCTTTTTCTCTCTTTTTCTTTCTTCACTCCTTTCTTTCCTCTCTTTTCCCTCATTTTTTTTTGTATCATTCTCTACCTCACCTGATTTTCCCTCAATTGCTCTCATAATCCTCACTTGGTCTTCATGAGCATGGACAGGACTCAAAGGGTTTAGGATGTAAGTTCGGCCATCCTTCACCAAAGTATACTTGTTCTTTCTGCCATCATGTGTCACGTTCCTATCATATTGCCAAGGACGCCCCAACAAGATATGAGTAGCAACCATAGGCACGACATCACATAATACCTCATCCTTATACTTCCCTATGGTGAATGGAACCATAACCTGCTTGGTCACTCTCAATTTGTTGCACTCATTCAACCATTGTAGTCCATATGGCTTTGGATGCTTCTTACACGCCAATCCCAACTTTTTCACAAGATGAGAGCTCACCACATTACAACAACTACCACTATCAATTATCATACTACACAATTTGTCATTCACAGCACATCTTGTGTAGAAGGTATTCTCTCTTTGAATTGCATCTCCATCTTCCAAACTCACTTGTGCACTCAAAGCTCTCATGGAAACCATTGCATAAGACAGCCCTACCATAGGATCTTGCTCCCCCATTTCCAATTCTTTTCTTCATCACTTTCGGTCAGATTTGGTGTCTCTACTTCCTCATCTTCATCTCCACTCTCTATTCCTCCATCTTCCCTCATAAACATTACCCTTTGGTTTGGACATTGATTTGCATAATGCCCATACCCCAAACACTTGAAACACTTCACTTCTCTAGCCCTAGTAGGACCTCCATTCCTTTCTTTCTCCTCCACCTTTCCTTTCCCTTTCCATTCTTCTTTTCTTTGTTTTGCTACCTCCTTCTCAATCCTTTCTGGCTTGCCAACACTCGGTTTCCATGAACTTTTTGGGGTTGAAGCATAATGCCCATTTCCATATTTTAAGGACTTCTTCATTTGCATTTGCTTTTCTACCTTAATGGCAATGTGTACCATTTCGGTTAGAGTGTTATAAGAGTGCAATTCCACCACGTGGGCTATTTCCATGTGCAAACCAGCCAAGAACCTTGCCATGGTGGCTTCCATAGGTTCCTCCAATTGTGTCCATGCCAATGCCACTTCCATGGCCTTGAAATACTCTTCCACACTTCTACCCCCTTGAGACAATCTCTACAACCTTTGATGAAGCTCCTTAAAATAGTGTTGTGGAATAAACCTTTCCCTCATGTTTTCTTTCATGGTCTCCCAAGTAGCAATAGGTCTAAGGCCAAGATTTCTCCTCCTAACCAACAATTGATCCCACCACACTATAGCATAATCTTTGAACTCCACAGCCGCAAGCTTAACTTTCTTTTCTTCTGAATTATCTTTCCCACTCCAAATACAAATCTGGATTTTCCTTTCCATGGAAGGAAGGAATCTTCATTTTGATACTGCCCACATGTGAATCAACTCTCTCTTCAACTCCTTCCCCAATTCCATAGTCCCAGTTCCTATAATTCCTACCTCCCTACTTCCACCAAATCCTCTTCCTCTAGGTGGTCGAAATCCCCGACCTCTCGGATTGTGGAGGTTGAATTCATACCCTTCTTCATCATACTCATTTCCCCACTCATCTCATAGAGTTCCTCGTTCCCAACATTCTCAATTCTCCATCCCTCATTTCTTCCCACATGTTGGTCAAATCCCATCCTAGGTATTCCGCCTTCCCTCCTTCTTCCATTTACTTCCCCAATCTGTGACTTTCCTTTACTCCCATTATCCCTAACTCCTCTCCATCCTTTGCTTCCAACCTTTCAATTCTATCTAGCAAGGTGGTCATTGCAAAATTATTTCTTTCCATCGGTTGTCTTAAAGCTTCTAGCAACATACGATCATCCCTATTCGCTTCCTCACCACCACTACCTCCGGTTTTTTGTGCTTTTGACATGTTCAGATCTGCAAAAAAAAGATGTTAGTAGAAAATGGCTCACCCTCTAGTGTTTCTCTCAAGTATTGGCTTTTCTCTCTGATGTTTTCACTCTCTTGCCTTTTACCTCTCAAATTTCTTCGTTTTTCTTACCTTTCAGAACTAGGGTAGATTGACTTTCTAACCAATTGAAAATATATCAATGATAATCAAAATGATTAGGCAATACAGATTCGTAAGAAAGAAGAAGAAGAAGAAGGAGAAGAAGATGATGCTGGAATCTAATGAAAGATGATCCCAACTAAGAGAACAATGAAGTATAAATGTAGAACTCCTGATAACAAAAAAAATTGAAACTCACCCAATTTGATGATAGCAAGCTTAAATGCAGATGGCCCACTGTTTTGCTAGACGTTTCAAGATTAGAACTGGGTTGTTCTGATGGTTGAACTGAAATGTGATGGTTTGTATTCTTCTTTTTTTTCTTTTTTTTTTTTGATAGGTAAAGGGATAGATTACTCAATGGAATATCAAGAGATAAAGTTTTTTTTTTATAGGTAAAGGGACACGTTATTCAATGGAATATCAAGAGACAAAAGAAGAAGATGAAGGGACCGAAAAGGATAAACCTTGTTTGATGTACCCTGATACCAAATGATGAAAGGATCTTTAGAATCTCCATACAAGGTTATCTTCTTCAATTGATTATCAGAGATAAAATAGACAAATGGCTAGCTTGTCTAAGTCCTAGTTATTTCAAGAAGCAAAGAAGAAATACTTACGATTGGATTGCAACCGAAAGAAAAATCTGATTGTTCATACGCATACAATATATATCCCTAACTCTCAAGAATAGGAACAGCCGCAATAAATACTACACCCCCCATAACTCTAATTTATGACATAGGCTGCACCACATGTTTCAAAACTCATTAAATATAGCATAAAGCAAACAAAAGACCAAAATAGACATGACTCTTAAGATGGCAGTTCTGATGCTTTGCCAAACATATACTCCAATACAATTCTCCATGTGGCTACCATGTAGCTTTCATTTTATTTCCACTTGACACAGAACTCGGCAATTGGTTTCTTCTCCTTGGCTGATTGCTTCTTCTTGGCCAAAGGCTCCTATGATCAAACTTTGGAGCTCCTTAGCTTTGGCCCTTGTTATGGGTCCTGGATAGCTAGGTAATGATGGAGCTTCTTTGTCATAACTTTTATTGATAAAATAAAGTTAAAAAATGAATAAAGAGATGAAAAGAACATATAAGAGTCCATAACAGATTTTCGTGATTTTTGTGATTTCTTCGAGATTTTAGATTCCATCATGGATACACTTGTAGAGTTCCTGGGATTGGGAGCATCATAGAAAGTAAGAAAAGTTCCGTTTTACCATTTATTGCATGAAAAATTACCGTGGGATTCCATCATGTGGGGCATTAATGTAGCATTTGGACTCTCCCTCATGAAATCATGGGCGTTATGCTCACGTGTGAAGTTTCAAAATCATGGGATTCCATCCATGTGGAGCGTAAGAAAAATTATGATAATAAAATAAAAAAATTATGGAATAAAGTATACGGAGGGCGTTACGTGGAGTTCTATTTTTTCTACTAGGAATCTAGTTGGTAAAATCCATTAGCCTTAAGTGGAGCGTTGAGAGTCTTTTCCCATTGTGGGGCGTTGGGAGTCTTTTCCCACACGCAATAGCCTGCTCTTGGAATCTGTCGTGGTATTTGGCTAATACATGGCTTTCCCATCTTCTCCCCCCCCCCCCCCCCCCATCAAGAGGCTTCACGTGGGGATAACAGAGTGGGGTTGGAGTTGTGTGAGGGGATAAAAGCATTTAATGCATACATGAAATTTAATGCATGGGATTTTTAAAGGGAGCTTTGTGAATGGGCATTATTTCATATTTTTGGGCTTCCAACTCTTCTACGCCTCACATGAATATATATATATATATATGGAATGGCTTCACGGATCATTTGAACGGAGGTGATTCTATGGGCATAAGTAATCTCCTCCAATGCGGTTTAATGGTTTCATAAAGCAAAGCTTTATCCATTAGGATAATTTATTTTTTTGTTATAAAGATGACTTTGAAATAGATAAGTTTTATTTTTGATATGAATTGGAACCACAAAATAATATCATTATTTTTTAAAAAAAAGTTCAATCAAATTCAAATTAATGGTATTTTTATGCATAATAAATTTATTCATCGTTCTAAATTGAACTAATTGAAACAAGATATCACCAAAGTGACCTCTCTTATGTAGATGGTTCATGAAGGATGTTGGATGTTATGTATATGTATGTTTTATACGGATATTAATCGGCCCAAAGGAAGGTTAATACTTGGTCAAACTATACATATGTGTGATGGTAAACACGTAACGATTATAAGGATTTACATGTGAGTAATAAGTCGATCCAAAGATAAATTTATTATTTGACATGCATTATTATTAGTGTTTGATCATTACAACAAGAGTACCACTAACAGTTAATATTACTGTTCAAAGACTTGATATTAATGTTGCACTGGGTATCATGAGATGGGATTTACCATTTTTTAAATTTATTGATATTTGCTATTAATTATTTATATGAGCACATTATTTATGTATTGCTTTTATTTTCTTTACAACTAATATTGCTACTATTTTTACTAACCTCAATTCGGTACCGATCCTTAATGGCACTAACTTCAAGGACTAAAAATAGAACATTCTTATTGTTCTTGGCTGCATGGATCTGAACCTTGCACTAAGGATTGAGCAACCCACTCCTCCTACAGCATCCAGTACCTCTGATGAGAGGAACATATATGAAAAGTGGGATCACTCTAATTGCATGTGTCTTATGATCATCAAGTGAGGCATACCTGAAGCTTTTAGGGGTACGGTATCCAAAGGAATTATCAGTGCTAAGGATTTTCTTGCTGAGATTGAGAAATGCTTTGCCAAAAGCTATAAGGCACAAACAAGCACAATTTTGAAAAGCTTGACTTCCATGAAGTATAAGGGCAAAGGAAACATAAGGAAGTACATTATGGAAATATCTCGTCTTGCTTCAAAGCTTAATGCACTAAACTTGAAATGTCAGAAGACTTGCTTGTGCATCTAGTACTGATCTCTCTACCTAATCAGTTCAGTCAATTTAAGGTCAGTTACAACTGCCAGAAGGAGAAATGGACTCTTAATAAGCTCATTTCATATTGTATGCAAGAGGAAGAGAGATTAAAGCAAGAGAAGACTGAAAGTGCTCGCTTGTAAGTACCTATAAGGAAAAGGGCAAGGATAAAGGCAAGAAAAGAAAGAATGAGGCTGCTAAAGGTCCAGTAAAGAAGAAATAAAATCAGGATAAGGAAAGTTGTTTCTTCTGCAAGAAGTTTGGACATATGAAGAAAGAATATTCCAAGTATCATGCATGGCATGAAAAGAAAGGTATATTTCTTAATTTGGTCTATTCTAAAGTGAATATAGCTTCAGTACCTAGAAATATTTGATGTTTAGATTTTGATGCTACTACTAACATCAGTGTTTCAATGCAGGGTTGCCTGAGCTACCGAAAACCAATTGATGCTGAAAGATGCATTTATGCAGGAGATGACAAGTCAATAGATGTGGAGGCGATTGGGTATTTTAGATTGCTATTAAGTTCAGGTTATTATTTGGATTAGAAAGACACTTTTGTAGTACCGTCATTTGACAAAATTTAGTTTTTATTTCAGCTTTGGACAAATTAGGATATTGTTGTTCATTTGGAAATAGTTAGTTTAGTTTTTCTTTAAATTCAAATGTTATTGGAACTGATTTTTTATGATGTATGATAATTTATATTTGCTTGATACTATTATTTCTTATAATGAAACCCTTAATATGGAATCCCAATGTACTAAGCGTAAAATTTGCAATGAAAATTCAGAAACATTGTGGCACAAGCGTTTAGGTCACATATCTAGAAATATAGTTGAACGACACTAAAGACAGTAGCCTACATTCTGAACAAAGTACCAACTAAAGTAGCTATTAAAACACCTTATGAGCTTTGATAGGACGAAAGCCTAGTCTAAAGCATTTTCATATTTGGGAATGTCCAGCTGAGGCAAGGCCTTATAGGCCACATGAAAAGAAATTGGAATCAGGACAGTGAGTAGCTACTTTGTTGGATATTCTGAGTGATCCTGGGATTTCAAGTTTTATTATCCCAAATTAAGGACAATTTTTGAGATGGAAACTACAACGTTCTTTGAGGATATTGAGTTTGGGGGGAGAAATAAAGTTATAGACTTTGTCTTTAAGGAGGAATTGGATCCTACTACTCTTATTGAAGAGAAGTTAGTTCTATTCCTATAATTGCTTTTGGCAATGAGCAGGTTTCTGTTGTAAACCTGAGGTGTTGTAATTTTTTTTAGTCTATTTTTTAAGGGATGTTGTAAAGCTTTTTTTCAGCATGTGTTTTCTACAGGGATGTCGTAAGTTTGTAACTAAGGTGTCTTTATAGTAAAACTGGGGTATCGTGATTATTTTTTTTCTTTAATTACCTTCTAGGACGTCGTAAAGCTTTTTCTCAATGTGCGTTTACTGCACGGGTGTAGTAAGTTCGTAACTAAGGTGTCTTAAAAGTAAACTTGGGGTGTCGTAATTTTTTTCAGCCAATTTCTTTCTGAGATGTCGTAAAGCTTTTCCTTAGCATGCATTTTCTACATGGGTGCCATAAGTTTGTAACTAAGGTGTCTTAATAGTAAAACTGAGGTGTCATAATTTTTTTTGGACAATTTTCTTCTGAGATATCATAAAGCTTTTTCTCAGCATGCGTTTTCTGCACGGGTGTCATAAATTTGTAACTAGGGTGTCTTAATAGTAAAACTGAGGTATCGTAATTTTTTTGGCCGATTTTCTTCTTGTATATCGTAAAGCTTTTTCTCAGTGTACGTTTTCTGCACAGGTGTCGTAAGTTTGTAACTAGTGTGTCTTAAAAGTAAACCTGGGGTGTCATAATTTTTTTTTGGCTGATTTCTGTAAGGGTGTCCCATGATGAAGAAGGAGAAGAAATGACACCCGCACGCATTCGAGAAGAAGAAGAAGAGCCAAGTTATCATTTTCAAGAAAAATTTTGAAGGACAAAACTGTCCTTTGCCATGCATGCAGAGATTGCAAAAGCGTTATTAATGCACGTCACGCTCAAAATATAACATGTATCCCTGCTATTCTATTCCATCGCATCAGGCCATGTACAATCCATATGGACCAATAAGAAGGAGCGGTACAACCACGTAGGATTCGCTGCACCGGAGACGATGTACAAAGACTTTTCCAAAAAAGGTTATATGGCTGGAAGTGGCCCAGGTTCGAGCCAGTCTTAGCTAAGTCTTGGGCTAGCTTTTTTAATATTCCAACCTATCTCGAGCTAAAAAATAAAGCATATGTTTTTATTATATATTTTTAATAAAATTTATAATATTTAATGATATAGATATTTTGTAAAAGAACGCCATGGGATCCCCTCACAGCTTTTCTTTTCTTACTGCTCTATTTAGCCCTAAGTAGTAAAGGAATTGGATCAATCTGAAATGAAATTGAAGTAATATTGTTGTTAAATTAATTTATTAAAACAATTTTATTATAAAGTTGATATGAATTTGTATGCTACTTGATATGGCTGATCCAGCACCGTCAAAATAAACGGTAGCGGCGCCTGACAGAGACCCCCTCGGCCTCTGAGGCCCCCTCGGCCTCGGATATCAGCATCGGCCTCGCCAAGCACCGAACTTGACTCACTCTTCGCATCTCCAAAATGTCATTCAACTTTCAGCTTCACCTTGCATCGGGTCAACTCCGACCATCGAGGTCCCGAGGCCCCTCTGAGACCCCCTCGGCCTGGACTGCATGAACAGTATCTCAACCTCGAGACTCCCTCAGCCTCGGACTGCATGAACAATATCTCAACCTCCGAGACCCCCTCGGCCTCAGACTGCATGAACAGTATCTCAACCTCTGAGACCCCCTCAGCCTCGGACTCTATGAACAGTGCTCGGTACGTAGTCTGGCCCTTGAGCCAGCAACCTATAGCCTCGGGCCACCTGGCATGCCCACGTGGTCCACCGCACATCCATAGCAGCGTGTGGCCATACCTCATAACGGCGTATGGTCCATCACATCTACGACTGTACATGACCATCCCGTTACAGCGTATGATTCACCACCCGCCTGCAACTGCGCGCGGTCACATCCTACAACGGCGCGCACTAGGCACAACTATAGCCGCCAGACACCTGTGAAGCCGTACTGGCAGGTAACACAGGATGCCTCCGATACGCACGGTGACGGTACGACCCGTCACTGTCAGCCTCACCTTTTTGTTCGTTATTGGATGAGGTGTCTCGAAATCAGCGATCTTCTAGAACGAAAAGGTGGATCTTCGAACATGTATAAAAGAGCACACTCTCGCTGTAAGTAAGGATCCCAGAACCAGGTTTTCTAGCTTCTTCCCACTAGCTAAACCCCAACTTTCTAGCTTCCTTCTGCTAGTTATTCTCGTCTTTCCCGGGTGACTAACTTGAGCATCGAAGGGTCCCCATCGGAGCATCCGGTCTTCGGAGACTTTTCTTGCAGAAGTCCAGCGAGGAGGACATCCGTTTCCCAGCATGAAGAAAGTGACTCGGCGTCAATAGATTGGCGCGCCAGATAGGAAGGGTAGAGAAAGATTTCAAACAGCAATCTACAATCTCTCTCCCCAAGCTCTTGAGCCATGTGATGACCCGTGCGAGAGGGGTCTACGCCAGCTACGCTGGGGGGCAGCGACAAGGAGCTGATCCGCTAGCGGTTGGCCCCTCAGCTCCCCCAGCCGTGTCCCTGCACCGCCGCATCCTCAGGCGGCTGGACCTTCTGCTCCCACTACAAGAAAAAATTAAATATAAAGATGCCCAAATGCGTCGCTAAACAAGCTATAGCGATGCATTAGCGATGCAATAAAGCATCGCTAAAATGTTCATCGCAATTTCAATTTGTCGCAATTGCATCGCTTAACAGCGACTCTCTGCGATGCCCTAAATGCATCGCAATATATTGCAATGCCAATAAATGCATCGCAATATTGCGATGCAGACTTAATGCGTCGCTACTTTAAAAATAATTTTTTAAAAATATTTACGACAGAAAATATCATCGCAATTGCGTTGCTAATTAATTAATTAATTTTTAAAAAAAATTAAATAAAATAATTTTTAATATATTTAAAATAATTGTGACAAAATTAGCATCACTAATTAATTAATTTATTTTTTAAAAATAAAATAAAATAATTTTTAATTTTTTAAAAATAATTGCATGCCCCTAAATGCGTCGCTACTTTAAAAATAAATTTTTAAAAATATTTATGATGAAAATCTTGCAATTGCATCACTAATTAATTAATTTATTTTTTAAAAAAATTAAAATAACATAATTTGTAATTTTTAAAAAAAATTAATGAAAAAATAGCATCGCTAATTAATTAATTATTTTTAAAAAATAAAGTAATTTTTTTAAGTTTTAAAGTAAATTAATTATTTATTTAAATAAAATAATATAAAATAAACTTTCTAATATAATGTAATTGCTAATACAATTAACCAAAACAATCATTACAAAATTTTAAAAATCGATAAAAATTTATTTTATTAATTATTTAAAATTTTCATATACAAAACAAAAAAAAAAAAAAAAATCAAGTAGTGAAAAAAAATACATCATGTATTGCAGGCGGCTGTGGAGGCTGGACTAAACCCTGCGATGAGACGAACTAAATCCTGCATCTGACGCATCTGTCTCTCATCTCTGCAAGCTCCTCCCGAACCTCATGGCGAACTTCTTCTTGATAGATCTTCGGATGTCGTCTATCTGCTCGGGAGAATATCGCCAGAACCACGCGAACTGGAGCCCTGATGGGAAAAATATCTAGAAGCTCTGGTGCCCAAACCATAGACCCTACGGTCTCGCGGCTGGGCACCAACAGCCTCCAAAAACACATCGACTCTCCTCTGTGAGAGTTTGAGGCAGCCCCCCATCAGTGGAGTCGACCTGCGAAGCCTGAGACTGAAGCTCCTCGACTCGTGCCTTTGAGTTATAAAATCAATGATAAATGAATTAATATATAAAGCTGAATAAAATATTAGAAATTAAATAAATAAAATATAAATCTAATTTCTTATCCCAACCTCCCGTGATCGTGTATCAACCCAGGAACCGTCCTTCTTAGTGTGTGTCGCCCTGAATAGACGAAACTCACCAGGATCTCTGCCCTCCTGCTCGGACTACAAAAGCAGAAGAAAGATATAAATATAAGTATTTGTAAATGACTAAATTAGTATTTAAATTTTATGTTTTCTTACCATACGTGCCTGTGCTCCTGAATAGAAATGGATCCCGCAGTGTGACAGGAGAGGCCCGTGCCACAACCGCCCTTCTGATCGGCGGTTTATGCTGGCTGATGCGGACCTCCTGATCCATGCCTCGGACTGCCACGCCTGCTGCCAGCTGGCCCAAATACCCTCTGGCACATGCCCTGGACGGTCACCCGAACTCCTCCAACGATAAAGCATGTCGGAGTATCGGCGTGCCGCAAGAGCATTCCATGCTGCCCTAATGGCATCATGGATAGTAGGGTCCCACGTAAACTTTTTCTACATTAAAATAAACAGTTAGTTTCACAATATTAAGATTAAAAATTTTATATCAGTTATAAAATGTATTTAAAAAGTTTACCTGAAACTCTGAAAAATAAAACTTCCTCGTGGCGCAGATACATGGTGCCAATCGTAGCCACTGGGATCAGCACGGCTCTGAAATATAGAGCTGATCCGGCTCGATACAGTATGCTGCTCAATAAAGCTGTTAAAAAAACTAATTAAAATAAGTAATTAACTTAAAAACATAAACATATAGTTACAATTAGTATATACTTACAGCCCATCGGCATCCAATCGAAGTACGGTGCGACCGACCAAAGAAGAACTCTCAGAGGTCTGTACCGATCGGGTAGAGGAAAATACTGGATGAGCATCGACGAGGGGGGGAAGTCTGTGCATCAGGGCTGGTAGTGGGATGTGATGCAGCAGGGCTATGTTCGTCAAGGTAGATCTACCTCGGTCCGTCATACTGTAAATACTAAAGATTAATGCAATGCAATATAATTACGAATAATTAATAAATATACAAAAATTTAACACTTATAAAAATAAATCGAAATCGAATGAACTTATATCTTTAATCAGTGTCATTTGTTTCATGAAATGTTGGTTCAACATCCGATCGTATCGGACTGTGATTCAGTTTCATTATATCGGAAGGAAACCGAACATTTGCATCCTCAATTTCTTGGACATCACCATTTGGATCTCTAAGTGATGTTTTAGGAGCCCTTGTGTCGTCCTCAATTGCATGCATTTCTATCTCATCCTCTTGAAATGCAGGGCACTCAGTTGATTGACTTGATGAACTCTCATCTAATATGATTGTTGAACGTGGAACGATTTTAGAAACAGCCCACCAATCTCGCTTGTCGTTGCGCAAACTTGGATATCCGCAGTAAAACACTTGCTGAGCTTGGGATGCAAGAATGAATGGTTCATATTTCTGCAATCTTCATCGATGGTTTACTTCAACTAGATTGTAGTCGTTATGAACCCTTTTACCGACAGGAATTGTCGGATCAAACCAATCACAACGAAACAATACAGTTCGTTTCATAGGCCAACCGGATATTCAACTTCGACCACCTCTACTAACTTTCTGTAATAATCCTGCATATTTGCTCCAGCACTTTCTCCTTTAACACATACGCCCTAATTCTGCGTCCCTCTTGAAGATGCTAGTCGTTCAATTTAAAATTTGTATCCATTAACAAAATAGCCAGTATAGGTTATTACGATCTTCAATGGCCACTGCGCCAGACATTTAATGAAAATATTGTCGGTTGTGAACCATGGACCGTTTACCTATAAATTAATAAGCTATTCACAATTAATTCGAAAAATAAAAGCCATTATTGTAATTGATTGAGTGATAGTACTCAAATTCATAAAACCAATCAGCGAACTCCATTTCTAACTTCTACCCAATGGCAAGTTGACTGATGCTGGGATCCATTGTCGTTGTCTATCACAATACATCCTTAAGGGATTATAACAATTAAAACTTCTATTAGCAATTAAATAGTATGGTATTTTACAATTTAAAGTAGAAGTTTTAATTAAGCAATTAATGAAGTGTACATATACTTACTCAATGTATGGGTTGACTTCTCTACAGTTCATTAGGATGTAATAATGTGCTGCATTATACTCCATATCGCTTAATTGTCTTGACTTCTGCTTCCCAAATGAACGGCCGATACTTTTAAATATTGATATTCTACCATCAGTAGGTTCTCCTTCGTCCACATATGTCATCGTTACGACCAAGATTGCGGGTCCTCGTATGAACGTGACCCTAAAGTAATGCGAGGCAAAAGCTGAAACTTCTTCAACCAAGTGTGCATTGCATATAGAACCTTCAACCCTTGCCTTATTCCGCACATTATTTTTTAACTTCTTAAGATACCTATATGTAAAGTTGAAAATATAAATAAACCAACTTCCTCGCATAAATAAAATAGTATTTAAATGTCAACATGTATTACTGATTTGGGTGTTTACCTCTCGAAAGGATACATCCAGCGATACTGCATGGGACCAGCTATACGTGCTTCGTATGGCAAGTGAACCGATAAATGCTCGTTGAGTCAAAAAAACTTGGAGAAATATTCGCTCCAGCTTGCATAAAATAATTGGAATTTTCTCCTCAAGCCTTTCCATGGATGCAGAAGTAATGACTGCAGTAGATAACTCCTTAAAGAACAAGCTGAGCTCTATCAATGCCTTCCACACATGTTGCGGAAGCAACTCACGAAAAGCTATGGGCAATAACCGTTTTATGCGATATGTTATTCTGCTCGAAATTATCATCGTTTACGTTGAAATTTTGGTAGCAATTCCCCTTATGTTCTCCTAAATGTGTAGCTTATATGCCACACTAGGAGAACATATGAGGATATACAAACTGCAAGCTCAACTAACGATGACGAATAGCAGACAACATATCGCAAAAAATAATCTCAAACTGTCCACTAGGACAATTTGAGAATTTGCAAGACTAAGTCTTACAAAGTCTCAAACGGTCTAAAGGTTATAATGTTGTGAGAAATAATATGAAAAATCAAAGAACGAACTTGACATAGTATGTATGTCATATGGATTACTTTAGATAAGTAAAAATGGATTCAACCTGGCCTAAACTAAATCTGATTCAATCTAATAACTCAAATCACATAAAAGCTATGCTTTATCTCAAATTCTTTTTATTAGAAGGAGTTATATTCTTTCAAATCTGAGTTTACTATATCAAATTTAATATTCTTGCATTAAATTTAGTTGTAAATGAGCTATATCATTTTTTCCTTCATGATATCGAATTTATTTTGATTGGTTAGTTTAGAATTTGAGGAATTATATCAAATTATGGTTTGCTATATAAATTTCTTTCAATTGAAGAACATGAATACGCTAATTTTTTTTCTAATTTGCTAAGAAAATGATTGTGACAATATTTAAAAACTAAATATTTAAAATTTTGCTAAGCCAAAATATAACAGGTAATAAAGAAATATAAATTCATTAAAAATTTAATCATCTAAACTATCAAAACCATATAAATTGCATGATAAGCATTTAATAATAATATATCATGAACAATATTTTAAAAAATAAACAGATTCGATAACACAAGACATTTATAAATCTAAATATATAATTTTAAATATATCAAATATTATGCAAATATCAAATTATGCATTACAAGATTAAGATTACATGCAAATTTCTCTAATATTTCATGTAAAATTGAGTTCATAAATAAATAAATTAAATAAAAAAAATTTCATAATGAAGAAAAAAAACCCCACCCCCTGAGACCACGGTCACGGCCGTGGCCGAAACGGCAGGGGTGAGGGAAAAACCCCACCCGGCCCTTTTTTTTAAAAAAAATGTGACCTGGCCACCGTGGCTAGGCCACCGCTGGCCACGGATGTGGCCGTGGCCTGAGACGACGGCCACGGTCGCCGCCGTGGCCGTGGCCTCAGGGTGGGGGAAAAACCCCACCCACACTTTTTTTTTAAACGGTGGCCTAGCCACCGTGGCCAGGCCAACGACGGCCGCCGCCGTGGCCGTGGCCTCAGGGGTGGGGGAAAAACCCCACCCATACTTTTTTTTTAAACAATGGTGGCCACCGTGGCTAGGCCAACGACAGCCACGGCGGCCGTGGCCGTGGCCTCAGGGGTGGGGAAAAACCCCACCCCTACATTTTTCTTTTTTTAAACAGTGGCCTGGCCACGGTGGCCAGGCCACCGCCGCCATGGCCGGGGTGGGGAAAAACCCCACCCACACTTTTTTTTTTAAAAAAATGTGGCCTGGCTACCGTGGCCAAGCCACCGCCGGCCACGGCCGTGGCCTGAGACGATAGCCATGGCCGCCGCCGTGGCCGTGGCCTCAGGGGTGGAGGAAAAACCCCACCCCTACATTTTTTTTAAAAAAAACGGTGGCCTGGCCATCATGGCCAGGCCACCGCCGGCCACGGCTGCGGCCGTGGCCGTCGTCTCAGGCCACGGCCGCCTCCACCATGGCCGGGGCTTACCTCGGTAAAAGGGGGACGCCGCCGGGGTTTCTTGCGCCGAGGGGGGGGGTGCCGGGGTTCCTAGCGCGGAGGAGGGGGCGGTGGGAGCCAGAGGAGGAGACAGCGGGTTAGGGCAAGAAAAGGAAGAAGAAGAGGCCGGGGGGGGGGGGGGGGGGGCGACTCAGTTTATATATTAGGGATTAGCGACGCAATTTTGCGTCGCTAATCCCTCGCTACTTTTTTTTTAATTTATTATGGATTAGCGACGCAACTATGCATCGCTAATCCATCGCTATATTGGCCGGTGGCAAATTATTTTTTTATTTTCTGCAAAAATTAGCAACGCAAATAATTGCGTCGCTAATATGTCGCTAATTTGGCGGCAATGACCGGCAAAATTTTTTTTATTTTTAAAAAAATGCATCGCAATATTTTTATTTCATAATTATATTTTATAAAAATTAATTTTTTTAAAAATAATTACGACGCATATGGTTGCATCGCAATGTTTTTTTTTTAATATTTTTTATAGCACTTATTTTTTTAAAAAAAAATTGCGACGTAATACTTGCGTCGCTAAATTTAAAATTAATTTTTTTTAATTTTTTAATTTATTGCGTCGCTATTTAACATAATTTATTTTTAAAAAAAAGTTACGATGAACTGATTTGCATTGCAATATTTTTATTTCATAATTATATTTTTAAAAATTAATTTTTTTAAAATAATTGCGACGCATATGGTTGCATCGCAATGTTTTATTTTTAATATTTTTTATAATACTTATTTAAAAAAAAATTGCGATGCAATACTTGCGTTGCTAAATTAAAAATTAATTTTTTTTAATTTTTTATTTATTGTGTCACTAATGCGTCGCTATTTAACATAATTTATTTTTAAAAAGTTGCGATGCACTGATTCGCGGCGCAATATTTTTATTTCATAATTATATTTTATAAAAATTAATTTTTTTGAAAATAATTGCGATGCACATGTTTGCGTCGCAATGTTTTTTTTTAATATTTTTATAACACCTATTTTTTTTAAAAAAAATTACGATGCAATACTTGCGTCGCTAAATTAAAAATATATTTTTTTATTTCTGATTTATTGCGTCGCTAATGCATCGCTATTTAACATAATGTATTTTTTTAAAAGTTGCGACGCACTGATTCGCGTCGTAATATTTTTATTTCATAATTATATTTTATAAAAATTAATTTTTAAAAATAATTGCGATGCACATGTTTGCGTCGCAATATTTTATTTTTAATATTTTTTATAACACTTATTTTAAAAAAAATTTCGACGCAATACTTGCGTCGCTAAATTAATTTTTTTTTAATTTTCTGTTTATTGCATACTAATGCATCACTATTTAACATAATGTATTTTTTTTTAAAAAGTTGCGATGCACTGATTCGCGTCGCAATATTTTATTTATAATTGTATTTTATAAAAATTATTTTTTTTGAAAATAATTGCGACGCACATGTTTGCATCGCAATATTTTATTTTTAATCCAAGCCATGATCCCGGTTTAAAATTAATTTTTTTATCTTTTAATTATATTTATTAAAATTTAATATATTTTTTTAAAAATTGCGATCAATCCGATCGGCGACGATTCGACGGTTGCGATCGATCCAAGCCATGATCCCGGTCGGCGACGATCGATCTCGAACCGTTGCGATCAATCTGATTGGTGACGATCCGATGGTTGCGATCGATCCAATCCATGATCCCGATCGCCGATGATCGATCTCGGACCGTTGCGATTAATCCAATCTGCGACGATCCGACGGTTGCGATCGATCCAAGCCATTATCCCGATCGCCGATGATCGATCTCGGACCGTTTCGATCAATCCGATCGGCGATGATCCAACGGTTGTGATCGATCCAAGCCATGATTCCGGTCGGCAACGATTGATCTTCGGACCGTTGCGATCAATCCGATCGGCGACGATTCGATGGTTGCAATCGATCCAAGCCATGATTCCGGTCGGCAACGATCGATCTCGGACCGTTGCGATCAATCCGATCGGTGATAATCCAACGATTGCGATCGATCCAAGCCATGATCCCGATCGGCAACGATCGATCTCGGACCATTGCGATCAATCCGATCGATGATGATCCGACGGTTGCGATCGATCCAAGCCATGATCTCGGTCGGCGATGATCGATCTCGGACCATTGCGATCAATCTGATCGGCAACGATCCGATGGTTGCAATCGATCCAAGCCATGATCCCGGTCACCAACGATCGATCTCGGACCGTTGTGATCAATCTGATCGGCGACGATCTGACGGTTGCGATCGATCCAAGCCATAAATCCGGTTGCCGACAATTGATCTCGGACCGTTGCGATCAATCCGATCGGTGACGATCCGACAGTTGCGATCGATCCAAGCCATGATCCCGGTCGTCGATGATCGATCTCGGACCATTGCGATCATTCTGATCGGCGACGATCCGACGATTGCAATCGATCCAATCCATGATCCCGGTCAGCGACGATCGATCTCGGACCGTTGCGATCAATCCGATCGGCGATGATCCGATGGTTGCGATCGATCCAAGCCATGATCCCGGTCGCCGACGATCGATCTCGGACCATTGCGATCAATCCGATCGGCGATGCTCCGACGGTTGCGATCGATCCAAGCTATGATCCCGATCGTCGACGATCGATCTCGGACCATTGCAATCAATCTGATCGACGACAATCCGACGGTTGTGATCGATCCAAGCCATGATCCCGGTCGGCGACGATCGATCTCGGACAGTTGCAATCAATCCAATCAGCGATGATCCGATGGTTGCATTTATTTCATAATTATATTTAATAAAATTAATTTTTATAAAATTTAAATTTTTTAAAAAAATTGTGATGCATTTCTTGCGTCGCTATATTAAAATTTTTTTTTTTTATTTTCTGGTTTATTGCGTCGCTAATGCGTCACTATTTAACATAATTAATTTTTTTAAAAAAATGACGATGCACTGAGTTGTGTCGCAATATTTTTATTTATATTATATTTTATAAAAATTAATTTTTCTTAAAATAATTGCAATGCAACTTGTTGCGTCGCAATGTTTTATTTTTTTAAAAAAATTGTGACGCAATACTTGCGTTGCAAAATTAAAAATATTTTTTTTAATTTTCTGGTTTATTGCATCGCTAATGCGTCACTATTTAACATAATTAATTTTTTTCAAAACATTGCGACGCAATGAGATGTGTCGCAATATTTTTATTTCATAATTTTATTTTATAAATATTAATTTTTATTAAAATAGCAATGCACTATTTGCATCGCTAAATTAAAATTTAAAATTTTTTATTTTTTGAGCTATGCATCGTAATTGCGTCGCTAAATGCGTTGCTATTTTTTGTTATCGCTAAGGCGTCGCAATTTGGTCGCAATTTAGCGACGCAAAGATGTGTCGCTAACTTTGCGTCGCTATCTCAGCATTTTCTTGTAGTGTCCCCCAATCGACATCTCTGCGCCTCCTCCGCAGCAGCTCCAAGAAGACCGGCTTGCCGCCCTAGCCACGCAAGTCCAGTCCTTGGCGGCGGCGGTTCAAGGTCTACAGCACCGGTAGGCGGTCGCGCAGCAGCCGGAGCCATTCCCATCGGTTCCGGGGTAGTGCAACCTAGCCAGCATTCCTCTTGGAGGAGATCGCCGGTCCCGGAAGCTCGCCACTGCCATGCTTCGCCCAAGCCTCACCGCCGGGGAGCCTCCAAGAGACCCCGATCGCCTTCTCGTCACGCCAGTGTTTCTCCCAAGTGGCGGCACGAGAAGGAGGCGGAGCGCCCTCGTCGACATCGCTGTCATTCTTACCCATCCTCAGAGTCCTCGGGGGAGGGTTCCTTCGATGGCATGATAGCCCATCGAGCCGAGCACAGGCTTGACGAGTACAACTAGCGGTTAGAGGAACTTAGCCGTCGAATCACTCACCAGCCAGAGGCGGACTATGACAGCCGACCTCCGCTGTCCCGCCGTATCATGGAAGAGCCCATCTCCACCCGGTTCCTTCTTCCTCAGCTGGATCCATATGACGGGACCACAGATTCCCTGGACCACCTAGAAAGTTACAAGGTTCTTATGCAGGTCCAGGGGGCAACCGATTCGCTCATGTGCATCGCCTTCCTTGCCACCCTGAAGAAAGCTACCCAAGCCTGGTACTCTCGCCTGCCGCCATGGAGTATCGATTCTTTTCGTCAGCTAGAAAGGGCCTTCTTGGCCCATTTTGATGCCTGCCGGAAGATTCCAAGGGTAGCTGACAGCCTCTTCTCTATCCAGTAGAAGAGCGGCGAGTCCCTGCGAGACTACGTCGCTCGGTTCAAGGAGGCAGCCCTGGAAGTCTACAATCTTGAGGACTCAGTGGCCACTTTGGCCTTGAAGCGAGGGCTCCGTCCGTCTCGCTTCGTATACTCCCTTGACAAGAAGCCGCCCGGCTCCTACGCCGAACTCTTGATCTGGGCTCAGAAGTATATCCGCGCTGACAAGGCTGATTCCTCTTGGCGCGAGGCTAGCAGGAGTGTCCTCAAGAAGCCGACTCGCCCTGAGCCTGTTGAAGTCCAACCCAGGAGGCTCGAGCCTCCCCGCTGACCAGACAACTGTCCTTGAGCTCCTGCACAGAGGGACGGTCCTTACACCCCTCTGCTTGCTCCCATCTCCCACATCTTGCTGGAGATAGAGGGCGAGTTGTACCTACCATGCCCTCCTCCACTGAACCCAAAGATTCCCCGCAACAAGAATTTGTACTGCCGCTACCACTGAGATCACGGCCATGACACCAACAACTGTTGCCAACTGAAGAAGGCGATAGAGGATTTTATCCAGCATGGTCACCTGGGGAAGTTCGTTCAAAGGAACGACCTGGATGCTCCTGGTCCATCGATGCCTCCGCCACCGGTGATTGACAATGCTCCAACTGAGAAGACGGTGGCGATGATTTCCTGGAGGGAAGATGGCCCGCCCAAGAGGCTGAGGGGGGAGGGGGAGCTAGATCCTGTAATCCCTTTTTCAAAAGGGACTTAGAGGGGGTGGTAAATAAAAATGATGATAGCGTTGTCATGTCCATGACGATCGCTAAACATCCTGTAAAAAGAATTCTAGTTGATAGTGGGAGCTCGGTGGATATTTTGAATTATGATGCTTCTGTTCGCATGAACCTGTCACCCGACCTGCTTCGGCCTGTCGCCACGCCCCTGATGGGGTTCACTAGATATTCCATGAAGGTCAAGGGGGAGATCACTCTTCCTATCACGGATGGCATGGCCCCGGGCTAAAGTACAGTCTTCATGAGCTTCCTGGTGGTTCGGGTACCCCTCGCCTATAATGCTATCCTCGGAAGACTTGGGCTTAATCTTTTGGATGCTGTCATCTCCACCAAGAGGCTCCTCGTGAGGTTTCCCACCAGTGAAGGAGTCGGGGAGATGCGGGGGGAGCAGAACCCGCCCCCACTTTACTGCCACATGGCCCCTAGTCCACAAGGGATGATGCATGCACCTGCACTAGAAGCGCGGGACCCCCATGACCTGGAGAGAAGAGAGAGCCGACCGAGCGCCTGCTGGCCTTCCCTCTTGGGGAGGACCCAGCAAAGATAATCCAGATCGAAGCCCTGCTCCCGAAAAAAGCCTGCAGCCAGCTCCTCGCTTTCTTGCGAGCCAATGCCGATGTCTTGCTTGGTCGGCGTCTGACATGCCAGGCATTCTGGAAGAAGTGATCACCCATCAGCTCAACGTTAAGCCAGAGTGCCGACCCATTTGGCAGAAGAAGAGGAGCTTCGCCCCTGACAGACAGAAGGCTGTGGACGAGGAGGTGCGAAAGCTGTTGGCAGCTGGTCACATCCGTGAGGTGCATTACCCTGACTGGCTAGCAAATGTCATGATGGTTCGCAAGGCCAGTGGGAGCTGGAGGATTGCGTGGACTTCACCGATCTCAATAAGGCATGCCCTAAGATAGCTTCTCACTGCCCCGGATCGACCAGCTAGTGGATGCTATGTCCGAACACGAAACTCTTAGCTTCATGGATGCATTCTTGGGATACAACCAGATAAGGATGGACCCGGCTGATGAAGAGGCCACCTCCTTTGTTACTGAAAAAGAGATTTACTGCTACAAGGTGATGCCATTTGGGCTGAAGAATGCTGGGCCACCTATCAGAGGCTGATGAATAAGGTCTTTGAGGATCAGATCGGGCATCATATGGAGGTGTATGTGGACGATATGCTGACCAAGAGCACCCACGCTGCTGACCATGTCACCGATCTCGCAGAACCTTCAACAACCTGTGCCAGTATCGGATGAAATTGAACCCCCGCAAGTGTGCCTTCGGGGTTGCAGCAGGCAAGTTTTTGGGCTTTATGGTAACTCAGCGGGGGATCAAAGCCAATCCCAACAAGATCTGGGCCATTTTGGATATGAGGCCCCTAGATAATAAAAAGGAGGTGCAACGCCTAACCGGAAAGGTGGCGGCCTTGAGTCGCTTCATATCAAGATCGGCAGAAAGGTGTCTGCCCTTCTTTAAGGTGCTGCGTAAGGTCAATAGCTTCGAGTGGACAAAGGAGTGTCAGGATGCCTTCGAGATGTTGAAGCAATTTTTATCCACTCCTCCGCTGTTGTCCAAGCCGAGGGGCAGGGAGGAGCTCTTTCTGTATCTTGCAGCCTCCCCCGAGGCCGTTAGTTCGTGCTTGTGCGTATGGATGCCGACAGAGTGCAGAAGCCGATCTACTACACCAGCAAGGTGCTTCATGATGCCGAGACCAGATATTTTAGGACCGAGAAGATCATCTTTGCCTTGGTGGTCTCTGCCCAGGACTTCCGACCCTATTTCCAAGTTCATCCCATCGTGGTGTTCACGGGCCAACCTCTTCGGATCATCTTGTCCCATCCTGACACCTCTGGTTGGCTAGCCAAGTGGGCCATCAAGCTGAGCGAGTTTGACTTATCTATCCGGCCAAGGTTTGCCATGAAGTCCCAAGTGTTAACTGATTTCTTGGTCGAGTGCACTTGGGCCAAGGAGTGTTCGGAGGAATCGCGTCCGGAGGCACGCATGGAGTCCTCCTCGGCCGAGGAAGCAGGAAAGGAGGACTGAATCTTGCACGTGGATAGAGCAGCAAATTCTTAGGGAAGTGGAGCCGGGCTCATCCTTGCGAGTCCCAAGGGAGAGGTGGTGGAGTATGCCCTTCGGTTTCTGTTCCCAGCCACTAATAACCAGGCGGAGTTCTGTTGGCGGGGATGAAGCTGGCCGAGGAGCTCGATGCGGAGCGTCTGAGGGCCTTCACGGACTCCCAGCTTATCTCCAGGCAGGTTGCTGGGGAGTATGAAGCCAGAGACCCGACCATGTCTCGTTACTTGAGCAAGGTGCAATCTCGAGCCTCTCGGTTCTCTTACTTCCGCATCAGCTATATCCCTCAGGCAGAGAATGCTAGGGCCGACGCGCTATCCCGTTTGGCCACCTCGGCCGATGGGACCCTGGGAAGGACATATGTGGAGCACCTGCAGACCCCAAGCATTGAAGCTGCAGATGAAGCACTACCGATCGAGCAAGGGCCCTCCTGGATGGACGCCTACGTCCGGTATTTGACCGACGACACTCTCCCTGAGGACCCTGCTGAGGCCAGACTGCTTAGGCAGCGGGCCTCAAATTTCTGATGATAGACGAAGCTTTATCGAAGATCATTTTCATACCCAGTCCTCAAGTGCATCGGACCAGCCGAAGCTGACTATATTTTGCAGGAAATCCATGAGGGCATATGCGGGAGTCATCTGGAGGGCAGAGCCCTAGCTTACAAGGCCCTGCGACAGGGGTACTACTGGCTGACCATGAGGGAGGACGCGGCCGAGCTTGTTAAGAAGTGTGATAGCTGCCAGCGCCACACCAATATTCAGTGGTAGCTGACATCTCAGCTGACCCCCATGGCGGCGACTTGGCCCTTCGCCCAGTGGGGTATGGACATCTTGGGACCATTCCCTTCAGCCTCCGGACAGCGCAAGTTCCTCTGGTGGCCGTCGATCACTTACCAAGTGGATTGAGGCCAAAGCCCTTGCTAAGATCACTGAGAGCAAGGTGAGATCCTTCTTTTGGAAGTCTATAATATGTTGGTTCGGGCTACCACACACTCTAGTCACCGATAACGGCCGGCAGTTCGACAACGTACCCTTCCGAGGATTCTGCACCGAACTCGGCATCCATCAGAGATTCACTTCCGTCGGACACCCTTAAACCAATGGAGCGGCTGAGGTGACCAGTCGTATCATTCTCCAAGGACTGAGAACCCGACAGGATAATTGCAAGGGACGGTGGGTGTAGGAGCTCCACAATTTGCTATGGGCCTACCATACAACACCACGAGGCCCCACCGGAGAGACCCCGTTCAGCCTGGTCTTTGGGTCCGAGGCTGTCATCCCAGTGGAGATAGGCTCCATGAGTCCTCGGGTGGAGTCATATAGTGAGGAAGACAACCCGGACCGGCTGCGAGCCAACCTCGACCTGGTGGAGGAGGTGCGAGACCAAGCGTGGCTCCGGATGGCGGTCTACCGACAATGACCTGCTAAGTATTACAACGCCTGCATGCACCCTAAGACTTTACTGCTGGGAGACCTGATTCCTCGACGAGCCGAAGTCTCAAAGCCGACGGAAGGAGACAAGCTAGCTCCGAACTGGGAGGGGCCCTACCAGATCACCGAAGCACTCCGTTATGGAACATACAAGATTGAAGAGCTGGATGGGAAGCCGCTCCCTCGGATGTGGAACATTGATAACCTTCGTCAGTATTATCAGTAGTGCATTTCCTTCTTACCATCGGCTCTCAACAACAAGCCCGACCCCGGTCGGCACCAAAAGCCCAAGACCAGCTCGGCACTGAAAGCCCTGAGTCAGCCGGGCACAAAGCCCAGTGTACCACTAGCAGAGCGATGTACCATCGGCTCTCAACAACAAGCCCGACCCCGGTCAGCACCAAAAGCCCAAGGCCAGCTCGGCACTGAAATCCCTGGGCCAGCCAGGCACAAAGCCCAATGTACCACTAGCAGAGGATGTACCATCGGCTCTTAACAATAAGCCCAACCCCGGTCGGCACTAAAAGCCCAAGGCCAGCTGGCACTAAAAGCCCTGGGCCAGCCAGGTACAAAGTCTAGTGTACACTGGCAGAGCGATGTACCATCAGCTCTCAACAACAAGCTCGACCCCGGTCGGCACCAAAAGCCCGAGGCTAGCTCGGCATTGAAAGCCCTAGGCCAGCTAGGCACAAAGCCCAGTGTACCACTAGCAGAGCGATGTACCATCGGCTCTCAACAACAAGCCCGACCCCGGTCGGCACCAAAAGCCCGAGGCCAGCTCGGCAGTGAAAGCCCTGGGCCAGCCAGGCACAAAGCCCAGTGTACCACTAGCAGAGCGATGTACCATCGGCTCTCAATAACAAGCCCGACCCCGGTCGGCACTAAAAGCCCAAGGCCAGCTCGGCACTGAAAGCCCTAGGCCAGTCAAGCACAAAGCCCAGTGTACCACTAGCAGAGCGATGTACCATCGGCTCTCAACAATAAGCCCAACCCTGGTCGGCACCAAAAGCCCGAGGCCAGCTCGGCACTGAAAGCTCTGGGCCAGCCAGGCACAAAGCCTAGTGTACCTCTGGCAGAGCGATATACCATCGGCTCTCAACAACAAGCCCGACCCCAGTTCGCACCAAAAGCTCAAAGCTAGCTCGGCACTGAAAGCCCTGGGCCAGCCAGGCACAAAGCCCAGTGTACCACTATCAGAGCGATGTACCATTCGCTCTCAACAACAAGCCCGACCTCGGTCGGCACCAAAAGCCCGAGGCCAGCTCGGCACTGAAAGCCCTGGGCCAGCTAGGCACAAAGTCCAGTGTACCACTGGCAGAGCGATGTAACATCGGCTCTCAACAACAAGCCCGACCCCGATTGTCACCAAAAGCCCGAGGCAAGCTCGGCACTGAAAGCCCTCGGCCAGCCAGGCACAAAGCCCAGTGTACCACTGGCAGAGCGATGTACCATCGTCTCTTAACAACAAGCCCGACCCCAGTCGGCACCAAAAGCCCGAGGCCAGCTCGGCACTAAAAACCCTAGGCCAGCCAGGCACAAAGTCTAGTGTACCACTAGCAGAACGATGTACCATCGGCTCTTAATAACAAGCCCGACCCTGGTCGGCACCAAAAGCCCGAGGCTAGCTCGGCACTGAAAGCCCTAGGCCAGCCAGGCACAAAGCCAAGTGTACCACTGGTAGAGCGATGTACCATCAGCTCTCAACAACAAGCCCGACCCCAGTCGGAACCAAAAGCTCGAGGCCAGCTCGACAGTGAAAGCCCTGGGCCAGCCAGGCACAAAGCCCAGTGTACCACTGCAGAGCGATGTACCATCAGCTCTCAATAATAAGCTCGACCCCGGTCGGCACCAAAAGCCCAAGGCCAACTCAGCACTGAAAGCCCTGGGCCAGCCAGGCACAAAGCCCATTGTACCACTGGCAGAGCGATGTACCATCGGCTCTCAACAACAAGCCTGACCCCGATCGGCACCAAAAGCCCGAGGCCAGCTCGGCATTAAAAGCCCTGGGCCAGCCAGGCACAAAGCCCAGTGTACCACTGGCAGAGCGATGTACCATCGGCTCTCAACAACAAGCCCGACCCCGGTCGGCACCAAAATCCCGAGGCCAGCTCGGCACTGAAAGCCCTGGGCCAGCCAGGCACAAAGCCCAGTGTACCACTAGCAGAGCGATGTACCATCGGCTCTCAACAACAAGCCCGACTCAGGTCGGCACCAAAAGCCCGAGGCTAGCTCGGCACTGAAAGCCCTGGGCCAGCCAGGCATAAAGCCTAGTGTACCACTGGCAGAGGATGTACCATCGGCTCTCAACAAGAAGCCCAACCCTGATCGGCACCTAAAGCCCGAGGCCAGCTCGGCACTGAAAGCCCTGTGCCAACCAGGCACAAAGCCCAGTGTACCACTGGCAGAGCGATATACCATCGGCTCTCAACAACAAGCCCAATCCCGATCGGCACCTAAAGCCCGAGGCCAGCTCGGCACTGAAAGCTCTGGGCCAGCTTGGCACAAAGCCAGGTGTACCACTGGCAGAGCGATATACCATCAGCCCCTAGAAGCCCGAGTTTACCTTGGCCCCTCCTAGCCCGATGCTCCATCGGTCCCTGGAAGCCCGGATCTGCCTCGACCTTTCGAGTCCGATGCTTCCTCAGCCCCCAGAAGCCCATCTCCCTCGGCTCCAGGATCCGATCATACATGGCTAAGTCGAGGTTATTCGAGAATGAATTAAAGGTTGCTCCTCGGCGCCGACGAAACCCTTAAGGGTCCCACATCAGCAACCAAGGGACTTGGGGTAGAGGTTACAGTTGGATAAAGATAATTTTCATTGAAGGAAAAACTGTACTTCATTAATTGGAAGTGTTTACAAAACGCCGACCAAGTCGGACTTGCAAAAAATGAAAAAATACAACTTAAAGCTCACGGTTCGGCCGGCATGGGCTCGTCGTCAGATGAGGCAACTTCGGAAAGATGCTCCGACTGGAGGTTCAGGTCTCGAGCAACTTTTTTCTTTTCACAATGGAACCCTTAGAGATACGCGTCCGCCGAAGCTTCGGCCATCTCGTCCGCATAGAGCTTGGACGCCCTGAACTCTTCTATGGCCCTCGCCTCGACAGCTGCCTCCACCTCAGTGGCTCGAGCTCCTTTCTGCGCAGCTAGAGACGCTGCCGCTGCCCTCTCAGCCTCCTGGGCACGACCTACTTCCTCCTCGGCCTTGTCTGCCCAATTCTCGGCCACCTGAATGGCCGCGGTCAATTCAGCAATGTGCAGGTCTCTTGCTGTGACGGCGCCTTTGGCTTCCATCAGCTGGTTGAGTGCCGCCTGTAAACGGTTGGCGTCAGCCTCTGCCCGGCTCTCGGCCACCTTTATCTCATCGGCCCGGGCAACCCTAGCCGATTCCAGGGCCCTCTCGGCCGCCTCGGCTCGAGCACGAGCCTCCTCGGCCTCCTGCTGGGCCTCCCGCATGAGGGTCTTTCCCCCATTGATGACCTCCCTTGTAGCCACCAGGGAGTTCGCAAGCTGCATGCAAGCCTCATGTCAAAAAAGAGAGAGAGGAGAAGAGAAATCTAAAGGCAAGGGGCTGCAAGACTACTCACTTTGTCCAGGGCCGCGTAGGACTCTCGGAAGAACATAGCCACCCTCAAATGGCTAAGTTCTTCCTGGACCTCGGGCACGATGACTGGTGAGATAAGCCGCTCCGCCCAGCACCCATCGTTCAAAATGGAGTCCCGAGGCAGCCTCGGTCTGACTCCATTTCCTTCAGCAGCCTCGGCGATTTCGGACTCGGCGCGTGGAGGGCTGCTTGTTGGTGTCCGCTCAGGGGGCGGACTTGCTGCCCCTGACGGTCCCTCATCCCAGCTCCTTGTTTCCTCGGCGAGGGCTGGTCCGCTAGGAGCAGGGGGCTCCTCCACTATCGTCAGCTCCTCCGTGGCCGGCTCCTCCATCGTTGCCCTCTCGGCCACCGCCCTTTCTGGCGGGGTATCGGCCGTCATATCGATCTCCGGGGCGGCCGAAGGCTCTTGCGGTGCGGGTGGCTCAGGCACCCGCACTGTTGGACGTTTCGAGGCCAATGTTTGCTGCCCCTTGCTCAGCCCCTCCTGGGCCCTCCTCTTGGTGGCGGCCCTCTTGAGTTTAAGTGTCGGGACCTTCATGGCTGTATAGCATCAGTCGGGGTCATAAAAAAAATGAATGAAACAAGAAGATTACTTGACTAAGTATGGAGGTGACTTACCACGGTGTGAGATGAGACCTGCCGATTGGAGGTTCTCCTCTATTAGAAGCAGGTTGTTCCGAGGGATGTCGCTAGTCAACAACCGCCCCAATGCTTCTTTGTCTCCAGGAAGGACGGTGGAATTCATGTTACCTCGGAGGTCGGGGTCCCCCCACCGAGGCTTAACTTGGTCCAGGTTGACAAAGAAAAATTGAGATTTCCATCCCTTGACGGAAGTAGGAAGAAGAAGTTTGAGGACTCGGCCGGGTCGGGGCTGGAACAGCCACCAACCCTTCTGAGCTCGAAGGATGTAGAAAGAGCGAAAGAGGGAGATTCGGGGGGTAATGTGGAGGTGATGGCAGAGGACGATGAAGGCACAAATGGTTCGAAGGGAGTTCGGGACCAGTTGAGAAGGGGTCAAGGAGTAATAGTCAAGGAGGTTAATAAAAAAAAGAGGAAAGGGTAGACAGAGGCCTACCCTCAGAGGCATTTCATAAATGGCCATTCGGCCGGGTCGAGAAGAAATCACTCTATCATCGGGAGTCAGAAGAAAGAGCCCAACATCCCGGGGGATTTGGTAACGGGCCCGGATGTTCGCCAAATCCTGGCCTATTACCGTGGAGGCGGTCCCCTTCGGGGATTTCGCCCCCACCCTCAAGGAGGTGCTGGCCTCCGTCCGATGTTACCTCGATGGGGCCCTGCCAGCCGCCATCGGGAGTCTCCCTATAGGAGCCCCGCCGGCGACCTGTCACCGACCCAGAGGGGTACGGTCCTCCAAATCAGAGGACCACTCAAGAGGAGGTGAAGGAGAAGGGGGAGGAGAAGGAGAAGCTCGAAGCCTCTCAGGAGAAGAACGATCCTCTGAATCGTCCTCCGAGGTCCAGGAGTGGGAACTCATTGCTAGAAGAAGAAACAATAGAGGTGGGCACTGGGCCGTGCCACCCATGGCATGGCATGGCCCAAGCCTTGATGGGCCGTGCCAGACACGGCTCTACATGTGTCGGCACAGCCCAGGTGGGCCTGAGCCGTGCCGGCCCAGGTGGGCCGTGCCAGGCATGGCCTAGGTGGGCCTGAGCCGTGCCGACCCAGGTGGGCCGTGCCAGGCACGGCCCAGGGGGGCCTGGGCCATGCCAAGCACGGCCCACCTGGGGCCTGGCCCGTGCACAGCTCAAATAAAAAATTTATAAAAAAATAATTTTTTTGATAAATTAAAAAATTATTAGGAATAAAGAAATTTTATTAATATAAAGCCACCATAATGGTGGGGGGTTTGGCATAGACCCCTACTAGTTTATTAATTTAAAATTAAATGATACAGAAGGGAGGGGGGCTAGGCCTGACCTCTAAAACATAATACAATAAGTAAGAAGAAAAAAATAGAAAGATCGCAACCGTCGGATCATTACCGATCGGATGGATCGCAACCGTCGGATCGATCATCGCCGATCGGGATCATGGCTTGGATCGATCGCAACTGTCGAATCGTCTCCGATGGGATAGATCGCAACCGTTGGATCGATCATCCCCGATTGGGATCATGGCTTGGATCGATCGCAATCGTCGGATCATCTCCGATCGGATCGATCGCAATGGTTCGATCGATCATCACCAATCGGGATCTTGGCTTGGATCGATTGCAACCGTCGAATCGATCATCGCCGATCGGGATCATGGCTTGGATCGATCGCAACCGTCGGATCGATCATCGCCGATCGGGATCATAGCTTGGATCGATCAAAGATGTCGGATCGTCTTCGATCGGATTGATCGCAATGGTCCGATCGATCATCGCCGATCGGGATCATAGCTTGGACCGATCGCAATCGTCGAATTGTCTCCGATTGGATGGATCACAACCGTTCAATCGATAATAGCATATCAGGATCATGGCATGGATCGATCACAACCATCGGATCATCTTCGATCAGATCGATCATCGCCGATTGGGATCATGGCTTGGATCGATCACAACCATCGGATCATCGCCGATCGAATGGATCATAACCGTCGGATCGATCATCGCCGATCAGGATCATGGCATGGATCGATTGCAACTGTCGGATCATCTCCGATCGGATCGATCGCAACTGTCAGATCGATCATCCCTGATTGGGATCATGGCTTGGATCGATCACAACTGTTGGATCGTCTCCGATCGGATTGATCGCAACGATCTGATCGATCATCATTGATCGGGATCATGACTTGGATCGATCGCAACCATCGGATCATCTCCGATCGGATTGATCGCAACAGTCCAATCGATCATTGCCGATCATGATCATGGCTTGGATCGGTCGCAACCATCGGATCGTCTCTGATCGGATGGATCACAATTGTTGGATTGATCATCGTCGATCGGGATCATTGCTTGGATCGATCGCAACCGTCGGATCGTCTCCGATCGGATGGATCGCAACCATCGGATTGATCATTGCCGATCGGGATCATAGCTTGGATCGATCGCAGACGTCGGATCGTCTCCAATCGGATAGATTGCAACCGTTGGATTGATCATCGCCGATCGGGATTATGGCTTGGATCGATTGCAGACGTCGGATCATCTCCGATCAGATGGATCGCAACCGTTGGATTGATCATCGCCGATCATGATCATGGCTTGGATTGATCGTAGACATCGGATCGTCTCTGATCGGATTGATCACAATAGTCCAATCGATCATTGCTGATCGGGATCATGGCTTGGATCGATCGCAACCATCAGATCGTCTCCGATCGGATGGATCGCAACTGTTGGATTGATCATCGCCGATCGGGATCATGGCTTGGATCGATCGCAATCATCGGATCATCTCCGATTGGATGGATCGCAACCGTCGGATCGATCATTGCCGATCGGGATCATGGCTTGGATTGATCGCAACCGTCGGATCATCGCCGATCGAATGGATTGCAACCGTCGGATCAATCATGGTTTGGATCGATCGCAACCGTCGGATTGTCTCCGATCGGATCGATCACAACCGTCGGATCAATTATCGCCGAATGGGATCATGGCTTGGATCGATCGCAACCATCGGATCATCTCCGATCGGATTGATCGCAACGGTCCGATCGATCATCACTGATTGGAATCATAGCTTGGATCGATCGCAATCGTCGAATCATTGCCGATGGGATAGATCGCAACCGTCGAATCGATCATCCCCGATTGGGATCATGGCTTGGATCGATCGCAACTGTCGGATCATCTCCGATCGGATTGATCGCAACTATCTGATCGATTATCGTCGATCGGGATCATGGCTTGGATCGATCACAACCGTCGGATCATCTCCAATCGATCATCGCTGATCGGGATCATAGCTTGGATCGATCGCATCCATCGGATCATCGCCAATGGGATAGATCGCAACCGTCAGATCGATCATCCTCGATCGGGATCATGGCTTGGATTGATCGCAACCGTCGGATCGTCTTCGATCGGATTGATCGCAATGATCTAATCGATCATCATCGATCGGGATCATGGTTTGGATCGATCACAATCGTCGGATCATCGCCGATCGGATGGATCATAATTGTCGGATCGATCATCCCTGATCGAGATCATGGCTTGGATCGATCGCAACCGTCGGATCGTCTCCGATCGAATTGATCGCAACGGTCCGATCGATCATCGCCGATCGGGATCATGACTTGGATCGATCGCAACCATCGGATCATCGCTGATTGGATGGATCACAACCGTCGGATCGATCATTGCCGATCAGGATTATGGCATGGATCGATCGCAACCATCGGATCATCTCCGATCAGATCGATTGCAATCGTCGGATCCATCATCGCCGATCAGGATCATGGCTTGGATCAGCTGGGTGGTGCCTAGGTGCATAGTGTGCTCCTAGCACCAGCTGTGCCATGGCATGGCCCTTGTGGGCCGTGCTATGGCACGACCCACAAAATGGCCCAGCAGGGCCGTTCTGGCACGGCCCAGCAGGGCCATGCCATGGCACGGCCCAGCAGGGCCATGCCATGGCACGGCCCACAAAACGGCCCAGAAGGGCCGTTTTGGCACGGCCCTGCTGGGCCATGCCAGGAACGGCCCGTGGCCCATTTCTTGATGGGTCACGGGCCGTGCCGAATTTGAATTTTTTTTAGTAGGCCGTGCCAAGCACGGCCCATTTATTAATGGGCCGTGCCGGCACGACACGGTAATTTTTTTGGCACGATGGGCCTGGGCCGTGCCTGGCACGGCACGGCCCAGTGCCCATGCCTAAGAAACAGAGAGGTCTAGAAGAGACGAAGAGCTGACCTGAGGAAGAAAATAGCGTACAGAGGCTCTCAGATTGCAGGGAAGGTCAGGAGGCAGAAGTTTAGAGGAAGAAGACAACGATAGCAGGAGTAGTGTGGCCAGATTCAACCCACTCTTGGGTTTTATTAAGTTTCAAATCGTCCCGCCATCTTGCCAGCCACGTGGACCCCCACCATAGGCTGGGTTGCCTCGGCGATCGCTCAGCGCGTGATACGATCCGCCTCCAACCAATGATGGGACACCTCTAACGTCATCGTTATAATGGGCAATGATGGCGCCAGCTTTTCTCACGGACTTCGAAAGATCAACCTTGCCTCGAGGACGATTGCAGCAGATCGGATGGACGGTAGTGGCCGCCCCTTCACATCCCCCATGTCACCCACATAAAGTCATTACAACGCCCAGAGACATGTGTCCGGGGGCAGTTCACAAAGGACGGGGATCAGCCGTTGGGGAGGTGACACCCCTTTCGCCTTGCTGGGGTGGGCCCGTTTCATCTTAGGGATGATGGGGCATCTGATATGGCTGATCCAACACCGTTAGAATAAACGGTAGCGGCGCCTGACGGAGACCCCCTCGGCCTCCGAGGCCCCCTCAGCCTCGGATATCAGCATCGGCCTCGCCAGGCACCAGACTTGACTCACTCTTCGCATCTCCAAAATGTCATTCAACTTTCCAGCTTCACCTTGCTTCGGGTCAACTCCGACCATCGAGGTCCCGAGGCCCCTCGGCCTTGGACTCTATGAACAGTATCTCAACCTCCGAGACCCCCTCGGCCTCGGACTGCATGAACAGTATCTCAACCTCTGAGACCCCTCGGCCTCGGACTCTATAAACAGTGCTCGGTACTTGGTCTGGCTCTTGAGCCCAGCAACCTATAGCCTCAGGCCACCTGGCATGCCCACATGGTATGTCGCACATCCGTAGCAGCGTGTGGCCATACCTCATAACGGCGTATAATCCATCACACGTCTGCGACTGTACATGACCATACCCCGTTACAGCATACGATTCACCACCCGCCTGCAACTGCACGTGATCACATCCTACAACGGCGCGCACCAGGCACAACTACAACTGCCAGACACCTGTGAAGCCATACTGGCAGGTAACGCAGGATGCCTCCGACACGCATGGTGACAGTACGACCCGTCACTGTCAGCCTCACATTTTTGTTCGTTATTGGAGGAGGTGTCTCGAAATCAGGGATCTTCTGAAATGAAAAGATGAATCTTCGAATAGGTATAAAAGCGCATACTCTCGCTGTAAGTAAGGATCCCAGAACCCGGGTTTTCTAGCTTCTTCCCACTAGCTAAACCTTAACTTTCTAGCTTCCTTCCGCTAGTTAGTTCATGTCTGTTCTCGGATGACTAACTTGAGCGTCGGAGGGTCCCCATCGGAGCATTCGGTCTCCGAGGACTTTTCTTGCAGGAGTCCAGTGAGAAGGGCAATCCGTTTTCTCGGCGTCTGAAGAAAGTGACTCGATGTCAACACTACTGTTTATAACTAACAAAGGCAGTGATGACCATCAAGGAACCCTTTTCTTGTTAGAATATATTGATTACCTTGTGTTATTTTACACGGATTTTGAATGCTGACATATCTGCGCTGGTTATTCCTTCAAAAAATTTTTTTTTTTACCCTTCGGTCAGCTTTAGTCAAAGTCTCCATTCCGTGGGGCTTCCTCACTGACGACTTTCTTGACCAAGTTCTCATCCTCACCCAAGATTTAAGCAGTACATAGTTATCGTGGATGGTGTGCTCGCCTTCTACCGTTGATTTGAGGTTTTTATGCCAATGATTGTTATTTTCATGGTTGATGCTAGTTAGTGGAAAAGAATTGAAGTCCGCCAACATAAACAACTTGGGCTCTATCAAAATAGGCAGTGCTGGTCCGAGGCCTCCCTCCGGCCAAAAGATTAACAAATATTGCTAGCTAGTTGCGTAGTTTTCAAGTGATGATGATGCCCAAAGATGTAATAAAATATTATTCAACGTAAGTTAATTAAGTTATTGGTTGGCCATGAATATGGAAGCGCTTGCGTAATGTGTGCCCCATGCACCCCTCAATCATCAATTTATGGAAACAAGATTGGTTGCAGTAAAGCATGGTACGTTTAGATGTGCTGTAGCTTAAGCTTAGAGCTACAATCAAGGATAGGAGCGAGTTAGAAACAAGGGGTTGGATAAAAACATGCATAAAAGTGGATAAAATATTAAATTAAGGATAAAAATCATCAATTGCCTTGCTTATAGTAGCTTGTCCTATCGATGCGATGATAAAGGAGGAACAATGTAACTTTCATTGGCCTCATGCTTAGCTTTTCACTGTTGCTAGATGTGAAGGGTAGGTAAAAAACTTCTATTGATTTTTCTTATTTTAGAAACCTTTTGGTGACAAATGTCACATTTTGTCCTAGAAAATTGGTCGATAGGATAGGAGAAAAAGAAGCTGCAGTGTAGGTTGCGATCTGATGAGTTGAAGGGGTAAAAAGTCCGCATTTGAGTACTCCAGCAGTCTAGAATTTTATTTTTATTCTTTTTGGCAAAGAAATAGGAAGCGATGCCTCACAAAGACTTTCCATTAGAGGTGGGCACTGGACCATGTCTAACACGGTCCGCCTAGATATAGCTCTAAGCACCAGCTGGGCCGTGCCAAGGCACGGCTCTGGTGCTATTGGCACAGCCCTCGTGGGTCGTGCCAAGGCATGACTCTGATGCCAATAGCCGTTAAAAGCTGTTGGAAGTGGTTTAGACCATTTTATCCCTCCCAATAGTCATATAACAGCTATATCAAAGGGTAGTTTTGGAAAAAAAATTGGGACTTCTATAAATAGCCAATTTTTTCCTCATTCTTACCATACCAAACCAACTCTTCTCTATTACTACTATTTCTCTCTTCTAGCAAGTGCTCTAGTAGATTAGCAATTTAATTTTTAGTTTGCAAGTATTCTTACAAGTGGCAAGTGCTCAAGCAAGTAGTTAAGTGCTACAAGGTCACTTCTTGTTGAGAGACGAGAGCACAAGAGGAAGCTCACAAATCTCGGCTCCACGCCTCCACCTCTGATCTTTTCTCAATTCCTTTTTGTGGATTAGTTTTTATTTTTTACATTTATTAATTAAAAATTTTAGATATGGCATCTTTTAACGAAAGTAATTTTAACATGCATCCTTTTTTCTGAGGGTGAGGAAACTAATCCCCAAGGACCCCAACCCCAATCCCAACTTCAAGTTTCATCTAGAGCCAGTGTCAGTGAATGTCAAACCTCTTCTCGTAAGAGGACTAGTAATGTTTAGATTGATTTCGATAGAATTATGGTTGATGAAGTCTATAAAATAAATATAAAAAATATGCAAAACTTTACAATTGTTCTAGTACTGGAGGAACATGGCATTTAAAAAGATATTAAGAGAGTCATAGGATGCATGATTCCTGTCAGCAATGTGTCCTTAATATACAAGAGGGATCACTTGTAGGTAATTTTGCATATAACCACGAAAATCAAAGAAAATTACTGTAAGATGGATAGTTCAAGATGAATTACCTTTTAGTTTATCTAAACCTTATAATTTTGAAAGATATGTTCAATTAGGCCTACAACCTGCTTATAAAAGAACTAGTAACCGTACCTTTAGAAGAGTGCTATGACAAACTTTTTAGCAACGAAACAAAGTTTAACTGAAAGCCTCTCAAATTTAAATGCTAGAATTTCTTTAACTTCTGATATTTGGTCGGCATATGTAGGTAGTAATTATTTTATTATTATTACTGCTCATTATATTGATAATGATTGACAATTAAATAAACGAATTATTGCTTTTCGTGCTTTTAATTTTCTGCATTCAGGACAATAAATTTTAAATATTATTTATCAAACTGCATGCTCATATAATATTAATAATAAAATAATGTCAATTACTTTTGATAATGCATCTAATAATAATTCTGCTGTTGCATTATTAAACGCCTCTTTGCATCCCATTTTAGATGAACAATTATTTCATATTATATGTGCATGTCATATATTAAATTTTTCTGCTCAATCTGGCATGAAATAATTCAAGAGGTTATTTCAAAATTAGAAATGCAGTTTCTTTTATTCATGCTTCAAGGTCAAGACTTCAAGAATTTAAACAATTATGTGTATATCATGGTAAACGTTTTAAAAAATTTAAACTTGATGTAATAACTCGTTGGAATAGTACATGTACCATGATACATGATGCATATCCATATAAGAACTTATTAAGTGCTTATATTAATGAGCATGGACTAGGATTTACATTGATTGAAGCTGATTGGTATCAAGGTAAATTTTTAGAAGATTTTTTTGTTACTTTTTATGATGCTACAAATGTCTTTCAGGTATTTATTATCTAACTTCTTGTTCATTTTTACAAAAATTATCTATAATTAGTGAAAAATTTAAAGAATACAGATATCATGAAGTTTTAATGCCTATTATACGTAATATGAAACTAAATGGAATGAATATTGGAATAGGATATGTCAATTGCATAACTTAGCTGATATTTTTGATCCTAGAGTTAAATTAAATGGTGTGATTTTTTAAATTGATCATTGTGAAAACATGAATCAAAATCCTGAACCTTCTAAAGATGAGATAACACGACTTCTTAATGATATTTATGATTTATATAATGATAAAATTGTGGATCTAGAATACATGCTCAAAGCTCTGCTTCTTCTTCTAGATCTCATTCGTCATCTATTTTTATTCATTAGAAGACATGCACATGCTTCATCTTCTTCTTCTTCTTCATCTTTAAGTAATGAATTGGAATTTTATTTACGAAACGATCTTCATTCTGTATGATGAAGATAAAATAGAAAGTCTAGATGTATTAGCTTGGTAGAAGAGTGTTAGAAATCAATATCATGTTATGTCTGCCATTGCATGAGATATTTTAGCTGTGCTGATGTTCACAGTAGCATTGGAATCTGCTTTCAGTTCAGGTCGACGTATTTTGGACAAAAGAGAAGTAGGATGACTGGCGAGACAGTTGAGATGCTTACTGCTTCAAAGATTGGTTGGATACTAAAGCGAGGCTTCAAGATAAAGGTGGACATGACTTAACCAACGAAGAAAATGATGACACAAATACTACTGATGACTGATGAGTGAATCATTTCTACTTTTATAATTGTATATTTTTATTTTTTAAATTGTTAAAACTTAAAGTGTGTCATCTTTATTTTTCTTTCTATTTTTTTCTCCTTACTTATTGTATTCTGTTCTGAAGGCTAGGCCTAGCCCCCTCCCTTTTGTACCATTTTGATTTTAAATTAATAAACTGATAGGGGTCTATGCCAAACCCCCAACCATTAAGATAGTTTCTATTAATGAAATTTCTTTATTCCTAATAATTTTTTAATTTATCAAGAAAACATTTTTTTACAAATTTTTTTTATTTGAGGTGTGCACGGCCCAGGCTTAGGCCCAGGTGGGCCGTGCCTGGCACAACCTACCTGGGCCGTGCTAGCACGGCATGGCAAGGCGGGCCGGCCCAGGCCCATCATGGGTCGTGCTGTGCTGGGCCAACGAAATTTTTTTTTTTCAAGCCCGACACAGTATGGTTTACTGGGCTGTGCCGTCGCATCATGGATCATGCTGTGCTAGGCCAACGAAATTTTTTTTTTCGAGCCCGACATAGTATGGTTTACTGGGCCGTGCCGCCATGGCACGGCCCAGTGCCTATCTCTACTTTCCATATCTTGGCACTACGTGTAGTAATTACGATGGAATCCGATCTTCTAGCACTCCGTATGATAAGACTACTAAATTTTAAAATCGACTTATGTTGGATATAAGAAACTCTCTTTCCTTACTTCTCATCTTGGTTTTGAAAATGTGTATATATATATATTATATATATATATATATATAGAAAGAAGAAAAGATACACTAAATTGGAAAATATGTTTACATATTTCGACTTTTAATCTTTCTTTTGTTCTTAGAGATACAAGTGATGAAAACGGTTGGACCTATGAAAGGTTGGTTGAAATGGTGACCATATGCTGGGACAATTAAAAATCCAAGATTCTACGTACTAAGGATTTGGGCTCTCTTTAGATTTGGTCGGATGCCCTTAAATACCATATCATCCGCTGCAAGTTATATAATTTTACTAAAAAACTCATTCCAAGTGTCAATTGACAATTTTGCAATTGTCCAATTAGCATGCTTATGTATATATACTTGCATTTCATGATAAAACACATGTGAACCCTTTTTATATATTATGTAAAAATATAAACAAATATTACTTTTTTCCTTTTGTTTTTGTTTGAGTAACATTGACGACTTGAACCTTGGAGCACATAGACATTACTAGCTTTTATTATATTAATTATAAACTATGTTGCCATTAACATATTCATTATCTCCTATATAATGTATTAATATATGAAAAACATGAGGTCCTTGTAGGCACGGCCTTGTACAGTACCTTGATATCCTTAGGAGGCATTTGGTAATCCAAATAATTAAGATCATCACGATGCTAATGAGATTATTAATAATTCTCATATGGAGATGATTTGATCTTCGGTAAGTAAAGATCATCGCATTTGATATAATGTATATCAATAATTAAAAGTCTTCGGTGATCTAATATTATTACATTTAGTCTGCTATTAGAATATTAGATCACTGGCACGAAATATTAAAATTATCCTGGATTAGTTAAGCTTTCTTTATCTTAAAAAATAATTACTTCTAATATATTTTGTAAGCATCATGATAATTTTTTATTATTTTTATTATTTTAATTAAACTATAGTATGCATTTTTATAATATTACATTATTATGTAACATTATAAAATGATATTATATAATAATATAATATAATACTAAATTATATTAAATTAATGTGAAAATAATATCTGTTGGGGGTAAAATCGTCATTGCATTGATATCCGTGCGAGGCGGCTAAGGCTGACATCCTCCCGGGCTTCCGTAGCTCGGCCTCCTCCGGGCTTCCGTAGCTCGGCCTCCTCCGGGCTTCCCTAGCTCGGCCTCCTCCGGGCTTCCGTAGCTCGGCCTCCTCCGGGCTTCCCTAGCTCGGCCTCCTTCGGGCTTCCGTAGCTCGGCCTCCTCCGGGCTTCCGTAGCTCGGCCTCTTCCGGGCTTCCCTAGCTCGGCCTCTTCCGGGCTTCCCTAGCTCGGCCCCTTCCGGGCTTCCGTAGCTCGCTTATACCCAGCGATCCACGCCCTGACGTCTACCTCCGCGGAACCTGACGCGGGAGAGCTTAAGCTTACCCGAGCAGCACCTTAGGCAAGGAATCATGTTGAGACGTGGCCTAAGACCTATTGTAACCGCCCCAGGTCTACTCACCCAGATCCCAAGACATCAAGGAGCTCTCCCAGCCGTCGATCCCTTAACAGACAAGGCGTGGATTCTAACGGCCCCACAACGGCCTGATTCTGTCTACCCCCGTATCGTAACAACCCCAGAACCTTCCAGAAGATGCTCAAGTCCCCAGGTGACAGTCTATAAGTATCAGATTGGCAGATTCCCTCAGGTACGCGACTCTGACGCACACCGCACTTGCTCCACTCTCACTCTCCTCTCTCCGGCAGCTCGTCGGTGCTCTGCCCTTTGGAGCTCCGATTGGCCGCCCCCGGAGAGGTCTCCCGGAGAGATCCACCTCCTCATTGTCTGGTTGATCGCCGATTCCTTCCCACTGACTTGAGCGTCGGAGGGTCTTCCGCGGAGGACCACCCCCAGCGTCCCTCCGCGTGTGGGCTTCTTTTGCAGGTCCGCCGCACCCCTCTTCCCGGAGATCGACCGCGCCCGAGTCGGAGGACGGATCCCGGCGGCAACAGATTGGCGCTAGAGGAAGGGCCTCAAGTCCCATTAAAACTTGAAGAAAGGAGACAAGGATCTTAATCCGGAGAAGAACCTCTCTGATGGCCAACCGGAAGAGAGCAACCTCTGATGCCCAAGATCAGGTCGCCTCCCAGAGGCCTGATCCGACTGGCGCCACAGCGCCACAACCCCCACCTGTCGAGACTCCGTCGCCGCCTGCCATTCCGGTGACCCAGGACCAGTTTGCTACACTGGTCCAGCAAGTCCAGGCCCTTACCCACCTGGTACAGGAGCGCCTTACGGCTCCTCCTGCTTCGCATCCCCAGAAAGAAGCGGCGACTTTTCTTCGCCGGCAACCTCCTCCTCTGATCCGCATGAATCAGCGGATCCCCCGCATCGCCCCAAGGGGGACAAACCGGTCCCTCGAACCGGTTACGATAGAGATCCTCCCAGATCTCGGGAGCCCGCTCCCTCTCTCCGGCGACGTCTCACCATGATTCGACGCCATCCTTGCGGTTCTCGCGCCCAGCGCCTCCTCTAGCCGGTGAGGAGGAGATCCGCCGTCAGATCCAAGAGATGCGTCAGGAGCTGGACGCCGCCAAGCAGACCCATCTGCCCCAGCCCAAAGCAGAGCAGGGCATCCCTTTCTCTAAGGGAATCATGGAGGAAGTGATTCCCTCCCACGTTAAGCTGCCAACCGTCGAGCCCTATCACGGCTCCACTGATCCGGACGACCATCTCAGCAGCTTCCGGTCAATAATGATGTTCCACGGAGCATCTGATGCGATCCTCTGCCGAGCCTTCCCATCCACCCTCAGAGGATCCGCCCGAACCTGGTTCAACGCCTTGAAACCGGGTTCCATTGATTCATTCGACGAGCTGAGCCACCTTTTTATTGGCCAGTTCGTCAGCAGCCGCCGCCACCGACGGAGATCCGACTCCCTCTCCGAAGTCAAGCAAAGAGAGGGGGAGTCCTTGAGAAATTATCTTGGCCGTTTCAACAAGGCCATGTTGGAGGTGGACCACCTTAATCATGAGGTGGCTATGTCCGCCCTAGCGGGGGGAGTTTCAAAGGAGAGCGACTTCTATCTGGCGATGGAGGTCAGCTACCCCCCATGTCTGTCTGATATGATGGCCCTTGCGGACAAGTACGCTCAGGGTCGAGGAGTCGCGGAGAGTGGCCCGCGCTGAGCAAGCAAGAAGAAGCAGGAGCCCAAAGCTCCCGACAGACACCGCCCTGTCCGTCGGCCAAGCCCGCCTCGCCGCCCAAGAGTCCCTCCGCTGCCGCCAAGGAATCGCTCCCGGAGTCCCCCAGGCGATTCGATCGCTACACTCCGCTGACTGTGCCCCGGGCGCAAATCCTCATGGAGATAGAGCGCCAGCTTCCCCGACCAGTACCTCTCCGAGGGAACCCGACCCGAAGAGATCCTGCCAAGTACTGCCGCTACCATAGGGAGCATGGTCATGACACTGAAGAATGCTGGCAGCTGAAGAATGAATCGAGAGACTGATTCGGCGGGGACGGTTGGACCAGTTCAGAAGAGCACCCGAGCCGCCACAAGGAGGTGACCGCCAGCCCGAGCTCCCACAACTCCCTCCTCCACCAAATCCGCCGTGGTTGGCCGTATGATTGAGAGGCCGGCGGATCGAGCTCCAGGGGCAACGGTGATGCACCGGTGCCAAAGAAGGCACGCACGGGCGAACTTTCCTTTTCTGATGATGATCTTCTTGGGATACAGCTCCCCCATGATGACGCACTTGTTGTATCCCTTAACTTGAACAATTATGATGTAAGCCGAATCCTGGTCGATAGTGGAAGTTCGGTAAACGTTTTGTACCTCGGTGTGTTTGCCAGGATGAAATTGCTCATGGAAAACCTTCGAGCCGTGGATTCCACCCTGATGGGATTCACCGGCGACGTCATCATCCCAGAAGGAATCGTCACCCTGACGGTCCGCGCAGGAACCTGGCCCCTTGTAACCATTGTACAGACCGACTTCTTAGTGACCGACCTCAGGTCCCCATATAACGCCATATTCGGCAGGCCCGGCTTGATGTCCCTTAAGGCGGTTGTCTCTATCCCACATCTGTCTATGAAGTTCCCCACCGAGCAAGGAGTTGGAGTGGTTCGGGGAAGTCAGGCCATGGCTCGGCAATGTTTCGTCACGAGCCTTCAGTCCAGAATTCCCGAGGTTGACGGGCTAGACGCTCGTGAGGACTTCGCCGAACAACGGGGGGAACCGGCGGAAGAGCTGGAAGAAGTACCGCTAGACGAAGCTCGGCCCGACCGAACCATAAGGATCGGGTCGCTACTCGAAGGAGAGCCTCGTCGCGAGCTGATCAGATTCCTCCAAAGCAATGCGGACATCTTCGCCTGGACCGCCTCCGACATGCCAGGGATTAACCCCGAGGTCCTCGTCCATCGCCTCAATGTGGACGAGATGCACAGGCCTGTTAAGCAGAAGAAGAGAAGCTTCGCCCCAGAACGGCAAAAAGCCATTGAAGAGGAGGTCGACAAACTCATCAAAGCCAATTTTGTCCGAGAGGTGAATTACCCAAGTTGGTTGTCAAATGTCGTCATGGTGAAAAAGTCGAATGGCAAATGGAGGATCTGCATCGACTTCACCGACCTCAACAAGGCATGCCCGAAGGATAGCTTCCCCCTCCCTCGGATCGACCAGCTTGTGGACGCCACCTCAGGCCACCAAATGCTGTCATTCATGGATGCCTATTCGGGCTACAATCAGATCCGGATGGCCCCCGAAGATGAAGAAAAGACCGCCTTCATAACCGACCGAGGTACCTACTGTTACCGAGTTATGCCTTTCGGTCTTAAAAATGCAGGAGCGACCTACCAGCGGCTGGTCAACAAGGTGTTCAAGGAGCAAATCGGCCGGAACATGGAGGTGTACGTAGATGATATGCTGGTCAAAAGCAAGGAAGCGCTGCGGCATGTTGAGGACCTCGCGGAGAGCTTTGCCACGCTGCGCAAATATGGAATGAAGCTCAACCCAACCAAGTGTGCCTTCGGCGTCAATTCCGGGAAATTCCTCGGCTTCATGGTCTCCCAGCGGGGTATCGAGGCTAACCCTCAGAAGATTCAAGCTCTCCAACGAATGGCGCCCCCAGCGTCTATTAAGGAGGTCCAGCGCTTAACCGGGAGGATAGCGGCCCTTAACCGCTTCGTGGCTCGGTCAGCCGAGAGATGCCTCCCCTTCTTCAAAACTCTCCGATCGGCCAAAAATTTTCGGTGGACTCCTGAGTGCCAGAAATCATTTCAAGATCTCAAGAAGTACCTCGGCTCGCCTCCACTTCTCAGTAGTCCGATCCCAGGAGAGACTCTATTCTGTACCTGGCCGTTTCGGAGGGCGCAGTTTGCTCGGTGCTAGTCAAAGAGGAAAGCAAAATCCAGAGGCCGATCTACTATGTGAGTAGGCTGCTCCGCGATGCGGAGACGAGGTACACCAGGATTGAGAAAATAGTGCTGGCTTTGATCACCTCGGTCCGGAAGCTACGGCCTTATTTTCAAGCACATTCAGTGACGGTCCTCACCGATCAACCCATCAAGGCGGTGGTCCACCGTCCAGAAACATCGGGGAGGATGACCAAATGGGCCGTCGAACTAAGCGAGCATGACATACATTTTCAACCTCGCCCGGCCATCAAAGCCCAAGTGCTGGCCGATTTCCTCCTCGAGTGTACCATCCCAGAAGACGGCTCTACCCCAGAAATCCCGAAGGACCAAAGCCTGAAGCTCGGTGGCTCCTTCACGTCGATGGGTCGTCCAATGCCCATCACTCCGGTGCGGGTCTAGTCCTCACCAGCCCAGAGGAATGATCTTCGAATATGGCGTCCGATTCTCCTTCCCGGCTTCCAACAACGAAGCCGAGTACGAGGCCCTGTTAGCTGGTCTCCGGATCGCCCGCAACCTGAAGGTGGAAAAGCTTAACGCCTTCACCGACTCTCAGCTGGTGGCCGGCCATGTGCGGGGAGATTTGAAGCCCGAGAACCCAATATGATTCGATATCTCCAAGAGGTGCGCGGCCTACTTCCTCACTTTTCGAGTTTGAAATTATTCAAATTCCTAGATCGAAAACGCCCGTGCCGACCTACTCTCCCGATTGGCAACCGCGGAGACGATGGATGCTGAACAAAAATTCCATCTGGAGACTCTGGAAAAGCCGAGTATCATGGAAGCGATCGGGTGATGCAAATCGAGGCCGAACCATCCTGGTTCGACCCTATCCTCAACTATCTCAAAGAAGGGTCGCTCCCATCCGACCGAAGAGAGGCCAGGAAATTGAAGCTGCAGGCGACCCACTATGTATTGATTGACAGCCAACTTTACAAGCGGTCTTTTTCTATGCCGCTGCTCAGATGCCTTCGCCATCCGAGGCGGACTACGCTCTTGCGGAGGTACATGAAGGGATTTGCGGCAACCATCTGGAAGCCGGTCCCTATGTCACAAGGTGCTGCGGCAAGGCTATTACTGGCCGACCATGCAGAAAGACGCGGACGACCTAGTCCGAGCCTGTGACGCCTGCCAGAGACATTCAAGCATCCAGAGGCTCCCTTCCGCCGAGCTAGTTTCTATATCCTCCGCCTGGCCCTTTGCCAATGGGGATGGACATCCTCGGCCCATTCCCGCTTGGCGACGGGACAGCGAAATTCTTATTTGTCGCCATTGACTACTTCACCAAGTGGGTTGAAGCGGAAGCAGTTGCGCAAATCACCGAAGCACGGGCCAGAGACTTTGNGTCATATAGTGAGGAAGACAACCCAGACCGGCTGCGAGCCAACCTCGACATGGTGGAGGAGGTGCGAGACCGAGCGCGGCTCCGAATGGCGGTCTACCGATAATGAGCTACTAAGTATTACAATGCCCGTGTGCGCCCCAAGAGTTTTCTGTCGGGAGACCTGATCCTTCGATGAGCCAAAATCTCAAAGCCGACGGAAGGAGGCAAGCGAGCTCTGAATTGGGAGGGGCCCTACCGGATCACCGAAGCACTCCATCACGGAGCATACAAGATTGAAGAGCTGGATGGGAAGCCGCTCCCTCGAACATGGAACACTGACAACCTTCGTTGGTATTATCAGTAGTGCATTTCCTTCTTACATTAAATACCATGCCTGTATTCATTTGGGCTTCGCCCTCATTTCATATTAATAAACTTGAGTTCTAGTATCTCAGTTTTTCCACTGAAAGCCCTGGGCCAACCAGGCACAAAGCCCAGTATACCACTGGCAGAGCGATGTACCATGGCTCTCAACAATAAGCCCGACCCAGTCGGCATCAAAAGCCCTGGGCCAGCCAGGTACAAAGCTAGTGTACCACTGGCAGAGTGATGTACCATCGGCTCTCAACAACAAGCCGACCCCGGTCGGCACCAAAAGCCCGAGGCCAGCTTGGCACTAAAAGCCCTGGGCCAGCCAGCATAAAGCCCAGTGTACCATTGGCAGAGAGATGTACCATCGGCTCTCAACAACAAGCCGACCTCGGTCGGCACCAAAAGCCCGAGGCCAGCTCAACATTAAAAGCCCTGGGCTAGCCAGGCACAAAGCCCAGTGTACCACTGGCAGAGCGATGTACATCGGCTCTCAACAACAAACCCGACCCCAGTCGGCACCAAAAGCCCGAGGCCAGCACAGCACTAAAAGCTCTGGGCCAGCCAGGCATAAAGCCCGTGTACCACTGGCAGAGCGATGTACCATCGGCTCTCAACAAAAGCCCAACCCGGTCGGCACCAAAAGCCCGAGGCTAGCTCGGCACTAAAAGCCCTGGGCCAGCTAGAAAAAAGCCTAGTGTACCACTGGCAGAGCGATGTATTATCGGCTCTCAACAACAAACCCGACCCCGGTCGGCACCAAAAGCCGAGGCCAGCTCGGCACTAAAAGCCCTGGCCAGCTAGGCTTAAAGCCCAGTGTACCACTAGCAAAGCGATGTACCATCGGCTCTCAACAACTAGCCCGATCCCGATTGGCACCAAAAGCCCGATGCCAGTTCGACACTAAAATCCCTGGGTCAGCCAGCATAAAGCCCAATGTACCACTGGCAGAGCGATGTACCATTGGCTCTCAACAAAAGCCCGATCCCGGTCGGCACCAAAAGCCCGAGGCCAGCTCGACACTAAAAGCCCTGGGCAGCCAGACACAACGCTCAGTGTACCACTGGCAGAGTGATGTACCATCGGCTCTCAACAACAAACCCGACCCCGGTCGTCACCAAACGCCCGAGGCCAGCTCGACACTAAAAGCCCTGGGCCAGCCAGGCATAAAGCCCAGTGTACCATTGGCAGAGCGATGTACCATCGGCTCTCAATAAGAAGCCCAACCCCGGTCGGCACCAAAAGCCCGAGGCCAGCTCGGCACTAAAAGCCATGGGCCAGCTAGGTATAAAGCCCAGTGTACCACTGGCAGAGCGATGTACCATCGGCTCTCAACAACAAGCCTGACCTCGTCGGCACCAAAAGCCCAAGGCCAGCTCGGCACTAAAAGCCCTGGGCCAGCCAGGCATAAAGCCCAGTGTACCACTGGCAGAGCGATGTTCCATCGGCTCAACAGCAAGCCCGACCCCGGTTGGCACCAAAAGCCCGAGGCCAGCTCGACACTAAAAGCCCTGGGCCAGCCAAGCACAAAGCCCAGTGTACCACTGGCAAAGCGATGTACCATCGGCTCTCAACAACAAGCCCGACCCGGTCGGTAACAAAAGCCTGAGGCCAGCTCGGCACTAAAAGCCCTGGGCCAGCCAAGCATAAAGCCTAGTGTACCACTGGTAGAGCATGTACCATCGGCTCTCAACAAAGCCCGACCCCGGTCGGCACCAAAAGCCCAAGGCCAGCTCAGCACTAAAAGCCCTAGGCCAGCCAGGCATAAAGCCCAGTGTACCACTGGCAGAGCGATGTACCATCGGCTCTCAACAACAAGCCCTACCCCGGTCGGCACCAAAAGCCCGAGGCCAGCTCGGCACTAAAAGCCCTGGGCCAGCCAGGCATAAAGCCCAGTGTACCACTAGCAGAGCGATGTACCATCGGCTCTAAACAACAAGCTCGACCCCGATCGGCACCAAAAGCCCGAGGCTTGCTCGGCACTAAAAGCCCTGGGCCACCAAGCACAAAGCCCAGTGTACCACTGGTAGAGCGATGTACCATCATCTCTCAACAACAAGCCCGACCCCGATCGGCACCAAAAGCCCGAGGCCAGCTCGGCACTAAAAGCCTGGGCCAACCAGGCACAAAGCCCAGTGTACCACTAGTAGAGCGATGTACCATCGGCTCTCAACAACAAGCCCGATCCCGATCGGCACCAAAAGCCCGAGGCCAACTCGGCACTGAAAGCCCTGGGCCAGCCAGGCATAAAGCCCAGTGTACCACTGGCAGATCGATGTACCATCGGCTCTCAACAACAAGCCCGATCCTGGTGACACCAAAAGCCCGAGGCCAGCTCGGCACTAAAAGCCCTGGGCCAGCCAGGCATAAAGCCTAGTGTACCACTGGCAGAGCGATGTACCATCGGCTCTCAACGACAAGCCCGACCCCGGTAGGCACCAAAAGCCCGAGGCCAGCTCGGCACTAAAAGCCCTGGGCCGGCCAGGCATAAAGCCCAGTGTACCACTGGTAGAGCGATGTACCATCGGCTCTCAACAACAAGCCCAACCCCGGTCGGCACCAAAAGCCCGAGGAGCTCGGCACTAAAAGCTGGGCCAGCCAGGCACAAAGCCCAGTGTACCACTAGGAGAGCGATGTGCCATCGGCTCTCAACAAAAAGCCCAACCTCGGTCGGCACCAAAAGCCCGAGGCCAGCTCGGCACAGAAAGCCCTGGGCCAGCCAGGCATAAAGCCCAGTGTACCACTGACAGAGCGATACACCATCGGCTCTCAACAACAAGCCCAACCCCGGTCGACACTTTAGACCCGAGGCCAGCTCGGCACTGAAAGCCCTGGGCCAGCCAGGCACAAAGCCCAGTGTACCACTGGCAGAACGATATACCATCGGCCCCTAGAAGCCCGAGCTTACCTCGGCCCATCCTAGCCCGATGCTCCATCAGTCCCCGGAAGCTTGAATCCGCCTCGGCCTTCCGAGTCGATGCTTCCTCAGCCCCCAAAAGCCCATCTCCCTCGGCTCCAGGATCCGATCATACATGGCTAAGTCGAGGTTATTCAAGAATGAATTAAAGGTGGTTCTTCGGTGCCAACAAGCCCCTAAGGGTCCCACGTCAGCAACCAAGGGACTTGGGGTAGAGGTTACAGTTGGATAAAGACAATTTTCATTGAAGGAAAAGTTGTATTTCATTAATTGGAAGTGTTTACAAAACGCCGACCAAATTGGACTTGCAAAAAATGAAAAAGTATAACTTAAAGCTCACGGTTCGGCCGATGCGGGCTCGTCGTCAGATGAGGTAACTTCGGAAGGATGCTCCGGCTCGACCTCAAGGGCTTGAGGGAGGTTCAGGTCTCGGGCGACTTTTTCCTTTCCGCACTGGAACCCTTGGAGATACGCGTCTGCGAAGCTTCGGCCATCTCGTCCGCATAGCGCTCGGACGTCCTAAACTCTTCTATGGCCCTGGCAGCCCTGGCCTCGATAGCTGCCTCCACCTTAGTAGCCCGAGCCCCTTTCTCCGCAGCTAGAGACGCTGCCGCTACCCTCTCGGCCTCCTGGGCATGAACCGCTTCCTCCTCGGCCTTCTTTGCCCTCTCCTCGGCCTCGTCCCCCAATTCTCAGCCGCCTGAATGGCCGCGGTCAATTCAGCAATGTGCAGGTCTCTTGTTGCGACGACACCTTCGGCCTCCATCAGCTGGCTGAGTGCCGCCCGCAAATGGTTAGCGTCAGCCTCTACCCGGCTCTCAACCACCTTTATCTCATCGGCCCGGGCAACCCTGGCCGATTCCAGGGCCCTCTCGGCCGCCTCGGCTCGAGCACGAGCCTCTTCGGCCTCCTGCTGGGCCTCTGGTATGAGGTCTTTCCCCCATGGATGACCTCCCTTGTAGCCGCCAGGGAGTTCGCAAGCTGCATGCAAGCCTCATGTAAAAAAAAAAGGGAGAGAGGAGAAGAGAAATCTAAAGGCAAGGGGGCTGCAAGACTACTCACTTTGACCAGGGCCGCGTAGGACTCTCGGAAGAACGCAGTCGCCTTCAAATGGCTAAGTTCTTCCTGGACCTCGGGCACGATGACTGGTGAGATAAGCTGCTCCGCCAGCACCCATCATTCAAAATGGAGTCCCGAGGCGGCCTCGGTCTGACTCCATTTCCTCCCGCGGCCTTGGTGGTTTTGGACTCGGCGCGTGGAGGGCTGCTTATTGGTGTTGCTCAGGGGGCAGACTTGCTGCCCCTGACGGTTCCTCACCCCAGCTCCTTGTTGCCTCGGCGAGGGCTGGTCCACTAGGAGCAGGGGCTCCTCCGCTGTCCCCTGCTCCTCTGTCATTGCCCCCTCGGTCACCACCCTTTCTGGGGGTGTCGGCCAACATATCGATCTCCGGGGCGGCCGGAGGCTCTTGTGGCGGGGGCGGCTCGGGCACCTGCACTGTTGGACGTTTTGAGGCCGGTGTTTGCTGCCCCTACTAAGCCCCTCCTGGGCCCTCCTCTTGGCGGCGGCCCTCTTGAGTTTATGGGTCGGGACCTTCATAGCTGTACAGCATCAATTGGGGTCAGTAAAATAAAAAATAAAAAAATAAACGAACGAAACAAGAAGACTACTTGACTAGTATGGAGGTGACTTACTCACCATGATGGGAGATGAGACCCACCGACTGGAGGTTCTCCTCTGTAGAAGTAGGTTGTACCGAGGGATATCGGTAGTCAACAACCGCCCCAACGCTTCTTTGTCTCCAGGAAGGACGGTGGAATTCATGTTACCTCGGAGGTCGGGGTCCCCCCACCGGGGCTTAACCTGGTCCAGATTGACAAAGAAAAATCGGGATTTTCATCTCTTGACGGAAGTAGGAAGAAGAAGTTTGAGGACTCGGCCGGGTCGAGGCTGGAACAGCCACCAACCCTTCTGAGCCCGAAGGATGTAGAAAGAGCGAAAGAGGGAGATTCGGAGAGTAATGTGGAGGTGATGACAAAGGACGATGAAGGCACTAACGGTCCGAAGGGAGTTCGGGACTAGTTGAGAAGGGTCAAGGAGTAATACTCAAGGAGGTTAATGAAAAAAAGAGGAAAGGGTAGACGGAGGCCCACCCTCAGAGACATTTCATAAACGGCCACTCGGCCGGGTCGAGAAGAAATCACTCTATCATTGGGAGTCGGAAGAAAGATCCCAACATCTCGGGGGATTTGGTAACGGGCCCGGATGTTCGCCAAATCCTGGCCTGTTACCGTGGAGGCGGTCCCCTCTGGGGATTCCACCCCCCCCCCCCCTCGAGGAGGTGCTGGCCTCGTCCGGCGTCTCCTCGATGGGGCCCTGCCAGCCGCCATCGAGCGTCTCACTGCAGGAGCCCCGCCGGGACCTATCGCCGACCCAGAGGGGCGCGGTCCTCCGAATCAGAGGACCACTCAGGGGGAGGAGAAGGAGAAGCTCGAAGCCTCTCAGAAGAAGAACGATCCTCTGAGGTCCAGGAGTGGGAACTCATTGCTAGAAGAAGAAACAGAGAGGTCTAGAAGAGATGAAGAGCTGACCTGGGAAAGAAAATAGTGTGCGCAGGCTCTCAGATTGCAGGGAAGGTCAGGAGGCGGAAGTTCAGAGGAAGAAGACAACGATAGCAGGAGCAGTGTGGCCAGATTCAACCCACTCCTGGGTTTTTATTAAGTTTCAAATCATCCCGCCTTGTCTCGTCATCCACGTGGACCCCCACCATAGGATGGGTTGCCTCGGCGATCGCTCAGTGCGTGATACGATCCACCTCCAGCCAATGATGGGACACCTCTGACATCATCGTTATGATGGGCAATGATGGCGCCAGCTTTTCTCACAGACTTCGAAAGATCATCCTTGCCTCGAGGACGATCGCTGCAGATCGGGTGGACGATAGTGGCCGCCCCTTCACATCCCCCATGTCACCCGCATAAAGTCATTACAACGCCTAGAGACACGTGTCCGGGGGCAGTTCGCAAAGGACGGGGATCAGCCGTTGGGGAGGTGACACCCCTTTCGCCTTGCTGGGGTGGGCCTATTTTATCTCAGGGGTGAGGGGGCATCTGATATGACTGATCCAGCACCGTCAGAATAAACGTAGCGGCGCCTGACGGAGACCCCCTCAGTCTCGGATATCAGCATCGGCCTCGACAGGCACCAGACTTGACCACTCTTCGCATCTCCAAAATGTCATTCAACTTCTCAGCTTCATCTCGCATCAGGTCAACTCCGACCATCGAGGTCCCGATGCCCCCTCGGCCTTGGACTGCATGAACAGTATCTCAACCTCCGAGACCCCTCCGGCCTCGGACTGCGTGAACAGTATCTCAACCTCCGAGACCCCCGGCCTCGGACTGCATGAACAATATCTCAACTTTCGAGACCCCCCGGCCTCGGACTGCATGAACAGTGTCTCAACCTCTGAGACCCCCCCAGCCTCAGACACTATGAACAGTGCTCGGTACGTGGTCTGGCCCTTGAGCCTAGTAGCCTATAACCTCGGGCAACCTGGCATGCCCACATGGTTCGCCGCACATCCGTAGCAGCGTGTGGCCATACCTCATAACAACGTATGGTCCATCACACGTCGGCGACTATGCATGACCATACCCTGTTACAGCGTACGATTCACCACCGCCTGCAACTGCGCGCGGTCACATCTACAATGGCGCGCACCAGGCACAACTACAGCCGCCAGACACATGTGAAGTCATACTGGCAGATAACGGAGGATGCCTCCGACACGCACGGTGATGGTATGACCCATCACTGTCAGCCTCACCTTTTTATCCGTTATTGGATGGGTGTCTCGAAATCAGCGATCTTCTGGAACGAAAAGGTGGATCTACAAACAGGTATAAAAGTGCACACTCTCACTGTAAGTAAGAATCCCTAGAACTCGGATTTTTAGCTTCTTCCCACTAGCTAAACCCTAACTTTCTAGCTTCCTTCCGCTAGTTAGTTCTCGTCTGTTTCCAGGTGACTAACTTGAGCGTCGGAGGGTCCCCACCGGAGCATCCGGTCTTCGAGAACTTTTCTTGCAAGAGTTCAACGAGGAGGACATCCGTTTTTTCGACGTCTGAAGAAAGTGATTCAGCATCAACACTGCTCATTCTTGCAAATGGCCTCGCAATAATATATGAGATTCGATTCCAATTCTCCTGTACGTGTCCACTCCCGGTTTCCACTCTCTCATGGGGTTTGATTCGTTGAAGGATTGGTTGCAATTTTTTTTTTAGAGCTCTTCCTTGTGAATGTAGCTAAAAACTACCAACATTATGATTTATTGCATGTGAGGTAAAGTTTAAATAATTCTTAATGAGGCATGATACGTTATCATTTGAATGGCCGCCGGCTAACCACCAGTAAACTTCCAGCAAAGCCTCAATCGGTTGCCAACTTAGTAGTGGCAAAATGACTCAAGGCAATAATTGGTACCTAATTAACAGGTTGGTAGATGATGCATGGCCGATTAGCAAGAACACATGCCGTGTTATTAGCTGACATCACTAATCAGGAAAGTAGCTCACAATAATAAGTACATGACATTAGAGATAGACGTACGTACCTATTATTGTTGTGTATAGAATGCACACTTCGAACAAGCGTATGGCAACCCATTAGAGACAGTGAGCCCATCCAAAGCCTGGGATAGCCTCTCCTTCTTCTTCTTCTTCCTCCTCTTTTTTTTTTTTTTTTTTTGTTACAAGCACATACGAGTATAAAATCTGCTAGTAGAGAAACAAAGGACACACCCTGAATGATGAGCCACAGATGCAGCCATCCAGTTAGCCGCCGAGTTAGCTTCACGATAGATATAACGAATCTGGACTCCTGTGCCTTCCTCAAAATCATCCATATATCATGTAAGAGCGGATTGACAGGGGCTTGAAAGCCATTATCCTTCTGCATCCACCCTATAATAGTTATAGAGTCATCCTCTATAATGAGGTTATAAGCATAGAGGATCCGAACCGCATAGGAGAGACCCGCCCAAGCAGCATAAAGCTCAGACATAGGGACAGAGGAGTCCAGACTACCAAAACCATTAGCTGTCAGTAGATCACTCTCAGGCCCAAGAATGACAAAGGCAACCAGCAAGTCTACCTCGGACGCTTCCATTAAAGTTGATTTTGACAAACCCTAAGGGGGCTCCCAAGATATAAAACCGTATGCCAGTTCACTGCCAAAGCAGTAGGGGAACCCCAGAAGCCATAAAAGTCAGAACCACCTTTATAGAAGCCCCGAGCACTATCCGTCGTCAGAGATCTGATTTTCCGCATGATCCTTTGGAAAGATATACTATCATCAGTAAAGATAGCCTGGTTCCTAAACAACTAGATCTGGTAAGCCGTAGAAGCCCAAAGAGCACTTCTGAACTGAGAGGCCTTTCGGAGGTCATCTAAGAAAGAAGAACACCAAGAGTATGTATGATCCTCTCTACAAGAATAACCAACTGACAACCAGATCCGTCCCATTCGAGGACAGGAGAAGATGACATGATCAGTAGATTCCGCCTCCAGACCACACAACGGGCAGCTGGGCTGGATAGGCCAACCCCTCCTCGCCAGCCTCTCCTTCGTCATACCAAGACGCTAAGTTTTATTGTAACAATTAATCAGGTTTAAGCAAGATCAATTACCCCAGACCTCATAAAGAGGAACCCCTTTTTTTCTCTTAAGGTAGTGTTTGATATAAAAAATGCTATCCCTGGATAAGTATACATGATAGAATTTATCCAGGGGATAGCTGAGGGAATAACTAGCTTTTTTAATAACAGTTTTGCCCTCAAGGGATAGCTGCATGTATTCTTCCATTTCTTAGGGAATAAGTTCAAGGACTAATTCATGTTTAATAGCTGAGAGAATAACCAGCTTTTTTTAATAACAGTTTTGCTCTCAAAGGATAGCTGCATGTATTCCTCTATTTCCTAAGGAATAAGTTCAATGGATAATCCATGTTTAAACATGGTTATTCCTTCTGATTAACTTTTTTTGACTTATTCTTCGTAGTTATAGCTTTTCAAAATAAGGGGAATATCCTCTGGATATCCTCACTTATTCCCAGAGAATATTCTTCCTTATTTCCTATTTCAAACACTACCTAAGAGATGCTCTTCCTCTCTCAATTCTTAACTACAAGGTTTGTTCTTGGCCACATTTTCTTTCTCCGACCAATTTAAGCATTAAAGAGCCTTTTATTGGACATTCTTGGTACCTCTCATGTTCTTTCCATGTTTTTTTATATGTACTCCACCTAGAGGCATTATAGACTTTATTTGCTATGCTATGCTATCTTTTCAGTTCCCAATCTAAAGAAAGTATTGGTATACTGTCTTTGTGCAGCATGACCTACACCAGCGCGATGATTTATCCGCATGGGGGCCAACACGGTGGGCCTGCTTATGGATCCTGCATTGCTGATGCATGGATTCGTATATGGACAAATCATTATGCTCGATGTGAGTTACGCTATACCGAAGGTAATGTACTAAGACTTTTTTTTCAATTTATCTACCTTGCTCGCATTATTTTTTCGATGATGCTAGGGGTTATGCTTCTGAACATCATCAAAATGACACCGATTGTGAGGTTAAGAAGAAAGTTACTCATCAAGAAGACCTTGACTCACGATAACAAAGTTGCTCGAGCAAGGTTGGATATCCAACCCATTGCCTTGGGCCAAAGGGTGAAAATAATAATAATAATAATAAAAGAGAAAAATACTTAAAAGGAATTCTCACAAAGTTATAATTAATATTATATTATAGTACTGTATCAAAAGGAAGCTCGAGGGTCACTATATGTGGCGATTAAGCTGGGTACCTCCTACAAACAAACAAAAAATAAATATTATGTCCTGCAGAGGCATCAAGGAAGCCCCAGGGATCAGTTCATTGGCTCCAGCTTCCAAAAGGAAGCTTCCACTTCAAAGATGATCATATCATCTACGTGCTTAGGGACGTAGGCGAACGCACTCACTCTCTTTCAAGCCATGTGTGTGCTGAAAAATATTTTTAATCTTTACAAAAAAACTCTTCCTTGAAATATAATATAAAAATTTAAATATATAAATTAAGTAAAAAATAAAAGATAATATGAATCAAATCATGACCGAAGCATATTAGATACTGTTCTAAGAATCAGATTTTCGCTCCTTCGTATAGGTTGTTAGTGATCTGTCCTCAAGGTATAACGACTCAGCTCGATCTGATCCTTCTACTACGAGCACGATCGCGTGGAGGTGCAACCCAAAGATTGCCTTCAGATGCTCAAAAAAAGATCAGTAGAAAATAAAAAAAATTGAGATCCAAAAACTTATAGGTTACTGAAAACCATTCTTTTTTTTTTCTCCATCTTGAATCATTGAGCCTATTTATAGGCTCAGCCCATAAAAGCTCTAACAGCTTGGCCCATAATGGCCTTAAAGGCATGATAGCTGTTAGCCCCAAATAATGTTAGAAACGGCTTACAAAATAAATTTTTTGGGCTGAATGTTGGCTTTCATCAATGCTCCCGTGCAACGTACGAGCGTTCGCTCGCGGGTGTTCCTTTTTTTTTTTTTACTTTTTCTATCAATTTCCTACAAAAGTTTAAATAAATAAATAAATATAATAAAAATTTTAGAGCATTTTATACTACGCAATAGGTGAGGTATCCTATAGACTTGAACCTTACTTAGTGTTGATTGTATACACCTGAAGGAACCATAGTGGATTAGACCTTGAACTAGATCTTTTGACTCAGACTTCTACTAATCACACACAGTATGGATCAATTGGGTTTAAGCGGTCAACACATATTAAAGGCCTTGCGCTTAGTACCTTGATTTTTCATGAGAATTCTTTAAGGTTAGCCTAAACCTTTAGTCACGGCCTAATATGACGATTTTATATAGGTGAATCCTCCAAGGGTATTTGTGATAATACCCTGCAGATAACCTACCTCGGATCCATTAAGAGTATGACTCAACCTTACACAAATTTACTTTGTCACTTTATAAGAGCACTCATTATAGGGACGGGATGAATTTTTTTTAAAAAAAAATTGTGCTCTAACACGATCACTCAATCAGCTTCATTTCTACCACATTGAACCTCATTCATGGGATCTTCAATCATAGAGGTTGGGTATCCACTGTTGGCGACCAAATAATGGGCTTAAGCCACATCCCTCACGATGAATCTAGGACTCCACTCCTAGATAACTCCTTGGTTAATTAATCTGCCAAATTCTTCTCGGCAAATTCCAAAGAGATAATTTTTTTTATTTATCTTATAGACTTATGATGAAGCCGTATATAGCTTGGCAATGCTTGATATTCAAGATAAAGCCATACAGAAAAAATATAACTAAAAGAGATCACAACTTCCAAACTAAAACAAGATAAAACATGGTGTAATCTCTCAATGGCCACTATAAAAGAAAACACTTATCTGGAATAAGAAGACTTTTGCATTTATGTAAGAATGTAAATATATGCTCGCTTCTGAAATAGATCATCATAGCCATAACTTTTGCTTGCAAATGTTCGAAGATAAAATAAGCTTCTTACTTTGAGTGATTTTAGTCACACTTCTATACCATATCTATGTCACAACCATATTGTTTTAACTAAAAAACAATATAAGCTTAAAACATTCAACGAATTGCAATTTATCTGAACAAAAGGACACTTCAAAGTAATTAAACTTTTATGGTGTTCTCAACAGTTTCATGAATATGAAATATCACATGCTAATATGAGAAAGTAATTCTTATAAGGAAAACTTGTGTTACATTATTGTTTCATTAGGTTGAGCAAATGCAAACTTGTGAGTTACCAAACAGATATCCACACTTCACCAAAAGTGGCATTCAAATTGGGAATGACATCAAGGCAAAGCAAAGTGAAATTGCTATAGGCAATATGAGATAATATAGGGAATGGGTTCTGTCCCATCTATTATAGTATGAAAAGAATTGTGACTCATTATATATACATATTACATACATTGATACACAGAAATACCCTACGTAAAATCAATAATAACCAACAATGACAAGTGAAAATATAATTGCCATATTAAGAGTTTAATAACTTGTTCCATAGATTAAAGAGGTCATTATATTACCTGGATCACCATTCTTTACCATTTAGTAACATAAAAGATTCATAATAGTAGGTAAACAATAAGTATTTGCCCAATGCTGTCACTTTTGTCTAGCAACAAACAACACAACAAGGAGATATATTGACAACGGATAAGACATTGTCACACTGAAGTAAATCAAAGCTAATCTTAAGTGGTGAAGAAAATCATGTGTATCGGTATCATGTAAATTAAATAGTTAGCACTAGATGCATGTGATAATGCAAGCAATTCCACTAATGAGAAGCAATGGTCAACATGTATGCTTACGCAGGCCTTTAGCCGGTCAAACATCATTTCCATTGATAATGAATGTGATACATAATGCAACATTAGGAACTTATATCTTAGATCCCATTTTAAAGTGGATGTCCTCAACTTTCATTGTCACAATAATGAACCTGCTGCATTAAGTTCAGAATTCTAGGTTTTCTATCTTTTTTTTCTAAAGAATGTAATAGAATTAGAAAACAATAACTTTTGAATATTTAAAAGAAAATAGTGTTCAAGTGTAAATGACTTTAAAAAATACAAGACAAATTCAAAAGGAAATTATAAGAAAGAAAACAATAAATTCATTCAACAAAAAAACAACTATGCCTAAAAAATAATCTCATTTCAGCTAACAACTGATTGAAGTTGTAAGCAACATACAACCATAGATGCCAATCTTGATTTACTATCTAAACATCCATATTCCTTCCTTGTTTCATTCAAATAATATTTATTTAACAACTGATCTCATAACTTCACATTACATAGAAATACAAATAAAGCAGAAAGTTATGGTTTTAAAATATAACAAATTTATGGACCAGGGAAACAAATAATAACACAAGATGGCGTTGTAAACTAAGAAGAGAAAAATCTGATCCTTAGCTATTGAAAAATATTTTGATCTTTGCAAAAACTCTTCCTAGAAATATAATATAAATTTAAATGTATAAATTAAGTAAAAAATAAAAGATAATATGGATCAAACCAGGACCGAGGCATGTTAGACACTGCCCTAAGGATCAAATTTTCGCCCCTTCGTACAGGTTGTTGGTGATCTTTCCCCAATGTACAATGATCCAGCTCGACCCGATCATCCTCCTACTATGAGCACGATCGTATGAAGATGCAAACCCAAAGATTACCTTCAGATGCTCAAGAAAATATCAATAGAAAATAAAAAAATAAGATCCAAAAATTTATAGGCTATTCAAAATCATTCTTTTTTTTTTTCTCAATCTTGAATCATTGCTCGGTCCATAAAAGCTCTAACGGCTCGACCCATAATGGCTTTAAAGGCTTGATAGCCATTAGCCCCCCAAATAATATCAGAATGGCTTACAAAATGAAATGTTTGGACCGTTTCTAAACGTTGGCTTTATAAATGCTCCCGTACATCTTACGCCCAACGCTCGCGGCATTTTTTTTGTTAACTTTTTCTATCAATGTGTTTATATATTTATTTCCTTTTGTTTTCTGGGATATATAGCTTGGCTTCTTGCGTCTTTGGTGTTTCGTTAAAAATGGCTTGTAGATTTGATCGAGACCCTTAGGAGCTGGGCTTGAGAATATATTATTTTCTATGTTACATTACTTTATTTCATCTGGTTTAGTGATGATTATATTAAAATGACTAACTAATTGAATATTATAATATGCAGGTCCTATTATCTGGATGCTAAGGATTAGAAAAGCATGTTAACAATGGTTTAGAAGAGATTATGTGTGACTTTGGATGTACTATGACGTTGATTTATATGTTTGCACGGTAATTATGGTCGTTTGTGATTCAAAAAATTATTTTTAAAAATATGAATTGTATCTAAAAATCTGAATTGTATTAGGTTGATTTTTAGTATTCAAAAATTTATTAGTTGATGTTTTCAAAAATTATTTTTTTGGACAAAGACAACAACGAATCACGTGGAGAAAGATCGTGCGAAGAAGGAAGAAGCTGAATTTGTGAATTATGAGTATTTTGAGGAATGAAGGATAAAATTTAAAAAATGTCTGAGATGAATTCGAAGAAAACATCGCTCCGATATTTTTCAGATTCATTCAGATTTTTAGAATCGTTTCGAAAAGTGTTTTTAAAAACAGTTTGACCAAACATATTTTTCATGCTATTGATTGAATATTTTATTTTTAAAACAAAAAATTTAATCCAAAACCACTGCCAAATTAACGCCCTATATTATTCGATTGCAACTAAGCCAAATTGTGTTGTTTGAATCTATAATATAAGTAATATGGTGCATTAAAATCGTATAATTTTATTTGGATGCAGCTAGTTCATATGTTCAATGATTGAACATCTTCTTCTAGCAGCTGATTTAAATGATACATATTGAACAATAGTATTGGGGGGTAAAATCGTCATTGCATCAATATCCGTGCGAGGCGGCTAAGGCCGACCTCCTCCCTTCGCCCTTCCGGACTTCCGTAGCTCAGCCTTCCCGGGCTTCCGTAGCTCGGCCCTTCCGGACTTCCGTAGCTCGGCCCTTCCGGGCTTCCGTGGCTCGGCCCTTCCGGGCTTCCGTGGCTCGGCCCTTCCGGGCTTCCATGGCTCGGCCCTTCCGGGCCTTCGTAGCTCGGCCTTCCCGGGCTTCCGTAGCTCGTTTCTCCCCGAGTCACCATGGCCCGGCTATGTTAAATGATCCACAATCCAATACCCACCTCCGCGGAACCTGACGCGGGAGAGCCCAGGCTTACCATAACGACATCCTAGACAAGGAATCATGTCGAAACGTGGCCTAGAACCTATCATAACTACCCCAGGCCTACTCAGCCAGATCTCAGTCATCAAGAAGCTCTCCTGGCCGTCGATCCCCTAACAAACAGGATATGGATTCCAACGGCCCCACAACGGCCTGATTCTGTCCACCTCCGTATCCTAACAACCTCTGAACCTTCCAGAAGGCGCTCAAGACCAGGTGACAGTCTATAACTACCACACTGGCAGATTCCCTCAGGTACGCGCGCTCTTGGATGCATGCTCATACGTGCGCTCTCACCCTCCTGCCCTCACGCCGACAGCTCGTTGGTGCTCTTGCCTTCTAGAGCTCCCGATTGGCGCCCCGGAGAGGCCTCCCGGAGAGATCCACCTCCTCGTTATCTGGTTGATCGCGATTTCTTCTCCACTGACTTGAGCGTCGGAGGGTCTTCCGCGGAGGGCCACCCCCAACGCCTCTCGCGCGAGGACTTTTGTGCAGGTCCGCCCCTCTTTTTGGAGATCGACCGCGCCCGAGTCGGAGGACGGATCCCGGCGGCAACAGATTGGCGCTAGAAGGGGGCCTCAAGTCCCATAAAAACTTGAAAAGAGGAGACAAGGATCTAAATCCGGAGAGAACCTCTCTGATGGCCAACCGGAGAAGAGCAACCTCTGAAGCTCAAGATCAGGTCGCTTCCCAGAGGCCTGATCCGACGGCGGTGTAGCCCCGCAACCCCACCTGTCGAAACTCCGTCACCGCCTGCCATCCGGTGACCCAGGACCAGTTTGCTACGCTGGTCCAGCAAGTCCAGGCTCTGACCCATCTGGTCCAGGAGCGCCTTGCAGCTCCTCCTGCTTCCACACTCAGAAGGAAGCGGCGATTCCTTCTTCGCCGGCGACCTCCTCCTCCATCCGCACAAATCCGCGGATCCCCCACATCGCCTAGAGGGGACAAACCGGTCCCGCGAGGCGGTTACATAGAGATCCTCCCAGATCTCGGCGAGCCCGCTCCCTCTCACCGATGACCTCTCACCATGATTCGACGCCGTCTTGCGATCTTCTCGCCCAGCTCTCCTCTGGCCGGCGAAGAGGAGATCCGCCGTCAGATCCAGGAAATGCGTCAGGAGCTGGACGCCGCCAAGCAGGCCCATCTGCCCCAGCCCAAGGCGGAGCAGGGCATCCCTTTCTCTAAGGGGATCATGGAGGAAGTGATTCCCTCCCATGTCAAGCTGCCAGCCGTCGAGCCCTATCACGGCTCCACTGACCCGGACGACCATCTCAGCAGCTTCCGGTCAATAATGATGTTCCACGGAGCATCTGATGCGGTCCTCTGCCGCGCCTTCCCATCCACCCTCAGAGGATCCGCCCGAACCTGGTTCAACGCCTTGAAACCGGGTTCCATTGATTCATTCGACGAGCTGAGCCACCTTTTTATTGGCCAGTTCGTCAGCAGCCGCCGCCACCGACGAAGATCCGACTCCCTCTCCGAAGTCAAGCAGAGAGAGGGGGAGTCCTTGAGGAATTACCTTGGCCGTTTCAACAAGGCCATGTTGGAGGTGGACCACCTTAATCATGAGGTGGCCATGTCCGCCCTGGCGGGGGGAGTTTCGAAGGAGAGCGACTTCTACCTGGCATGGAGGTCAGCTACCCCCCATGTCTCTCTGATATGATGGCCCTTGCGGACAAGTACGCTAGGGTCGAGGAGTCGCGGAGAGTGCCCGCGCTGAGCAGGCAAAGAAGAAGGAGCCCAAAGTCCCCGACAGGCACCGTCCCGCCCGTCGGCCAAGTCCGCCTCGCCGCCAAGAGTCCCTCCGCTGCCGCCAAGGAATCGCTCCCGGAGTCCTCCCAGGCGATTCGATCGCTACACTCCGTTGACTGTGCCCCGGGCGCAAATCCTCATGGAGATAGAGCGCCAGCTTCCCCGGCCAGTACCTCTCCGAGGGAACCCGACCCGAAGAGATCCCGCCAAGTACTGCCGCTACCATAGGGAGCATGGTCATGACACTGAAGAATGCTGGCAGCTGAAGAACGAAATCGAGAGACTGATTCGGCGGGGACGACTGGATCAGTTCAGGAGGGCGCCCGAGCCACAACAACAGGGAGGTGACCGCCAGCCCGAGCTCCCACAACCTCCTCCTCCACCAATCCGCCCGTGGTTGGCCGCATCAACATGATTGAAGAGGCCGGCGGATCGAGCTCCAGGGGCGACGGTGATGCACCGGTGCCAAGAAGGCACGCACGGGCGAACTTTCCTTTCTGATGATGATCTTCTTGGGATACAGCTTCCCCATGATGACGCACTTGTTGTATCCCTTAATTTGAACAATTATGATGTAAGCCGAATCCTGTTGATAGTGGAAGTTCGGTAAACGTTTTGTACCTCGGTGTTTTGCCAGGATGAAATTGCTCATGGAAAACCTTCGAGCCGTGGATTCCACCCTGATGGGATTCACCGGCGACGTCATCGTCCCAGAAGGAATCGTCACCCTGACGGTCCGCGCGGGAACCTGGCCCCTTGTGACCATTGTACAGACCGACTTCCTAGTGACCGACCTCAGGTCCCCATACAACGCCATATTCGGCAGGCCCGGTCTGATGTCCCTCAAGGCAGTTGTCTCCATCCCGCATCTGTCTATGAAGTTCCCCACCGAGCGAGGAGTTGGAGTGGTTCGGGGAAGTCAGGCCATGGCTCGGCAATGTTTCGTCACGAGCCTTCAGTCTAGAATGCCCGAGGTTGACGGGCTAGACGCTCGCGAGGACTTCGCCGAACAACGGGGAGAACCGGCAGAAGAATTGGAGGAAGTACCGCTGGACGAAGCTCGGCCCGACCGAACCATAAGGATCGGGTCGCTGCTCAAGGAGAGCCTCGTCACAGATTGATTTCCTCCAAGCAATGCGACATCTTCGCCTGGACCGCCTCCGACATGCCAGGGATTAGCCCCGAGGTCCTCGTCCATCGTCTCAATGTGGACGAGATGCACAGGCCTGTTAAGCAGAAGAAGAGAAGCTTCGCCCCAGAACGGCAAAAAGCCATTGAAGAAGAGGTCGACAAACTCATCAAAGCCAATTTCGTCCGAGAGGTAAATTACCCGAGTGGCTGTCAAATGTCGTCATGGTGAAAAAGTCGAACGGCAAATGGAGGATCTGCATCGACTTCACCGACCTCAACAAGGCATGCCCGAAGGACAGCTTCCCCCTCCCTCGGATCGACCAGCTCGTGGACGCCACCTCAGGCCACCAGATGCTGTCATTCATGGACGCCTATTCGGCTACAATCAGATCCGAATGGCCCCCGAAGATGAAGAAAAGACCGCCTTCATAACCGACCGAGGTACCTACTGTTACCGAGTTATGCCTTTCGGTCTTAAAAATGCAGGAGCGACCTACCAGCGGCTGGTCAACAAGGTGTTCAAGGAGCAAATCGGCCGGAACATGGAGGTGTACGTGGACGACATGCTGGTCAAAAGCAAGGAAGCGCACGGCATGTTGAGGACCTCGCGGAGAGCTTTGCCACGCTGCGCAAATATGGGATGAACTCAACCCGACCAAGTGTGCCTTCGGCGTCAACTCGGGGAAGTTCCTCGGCTTCATGGTCTCCCAGCGAGGTATCGAAGCTAACCCCCAGAAGATTCAAGCTCTCCAACAAATGGCGCCCCCAGCATCTGTTAAAGAGGTCCAGCGCCTAACCGGGAGGATAGCGGCCCTTAACCGCTTCGTGGCGCGGTCGGCCGAGAGATGCCTCCCCTTCTTCAAAACTCTCCGATCGGCCAAAAACTTCCAGTGGACTCCCGAATGCCAAAGGTCATTTCAAGATCTCAAGAAGTACCTCGGCTCGCCCCCACTCCTCAGTAGTCCGACCCCAGGAGAGACCCTATTCTTGTACCTGGCCGTTTCGGAGGTGCAGTTTGCTCGGTGCTGTCAAAGAAGAAGGCAAAGTCCAAAAGCCGATCTACTATGTGAGCAGGCTGCTCCGCGATGCGGAGACGAGGTACACAGGATTGAAAAGATGGTGCTGGCCTTAATCACCTCAGTCCGGAAGCTACGGCCTATTTCCAAGCACATTCAGTGACGGTCCTGACCGACCAACCCATCAAGGCGGTGGTCCACCGTCCCGAGAACATCGGGGAGAATGACCAAATGGGCCGTCGAGCTAAGCGAGCATGACATACATTTTCAGCCTCGCCCGCCATCAAAGCCCAAGTGCTGGCCGACTTCCTCCTCGAGTGTACCATCCCGGAGGACGGTTCTACCCCAGACTCCCGAAGAACCAAAGCTGGAGCCCGGTGGCTCCTCCACGTCGACGGGTCGTCCAATGCCCATCACTCCGGTGCGGGTCTAGTTCTCACCAGCCCAGAGGGGATATCTTCGAATATGGCGTCCGATTCTCCTTCCCGGCTTCCAACAACGAAGCCGAGTACGAAGCCCTGTTAGCCGGTCTCCGGATCGCCCGCAACCTGAAGGTGGAAAAGCTTAACGCCTTCACCGACTCTCAGCTGGTAGCCGGCCATGTGCGGGGAGAGTTTGAAGCCCGGGAACCGAACATGATTCGATATCTCCAGGAGGTGCGGGCCTGCTTCCCCATTTTGCCGAATTTGAAATTATTCAGATTCCCAGATCCGAGAACGCCCGTGCCGACCTACTCTCCCGATTGGCAACCGCGGAGACAATGGATGCCGAGCAAAAGTTCCACTTGGAGACTCTGGAAAAGCCGAGCATCGGAAGCCGACCGGGTGATGCAAGTTGAGGCCGAACCATCCTGGTTCGACCCTATCCTCAAATATCTCAAAGAAGGGTCGCTTCCGTCCGACCGAAGAGAGGCTAGAAAGCTGAAGCTGCAGGCCACCCACTACGTATTGATTGACAACCAGCTTTACAAGCGGTCTTTTTCCATGCCGCTGCTCAGATGCCTTCGCCCATCCGAAGCGACTATGCTCTGCGCGAGGTACATGAAGGGATTTGCGGCAACCATCTGGGAAGCCGGTCCCTATGCCACAAGGTGCTACGACAAGGCTATTACTGGCCGACCATGCAAAAAGACGCGGACGATCTAGTCCGAGCCTGCGACCCCTGCCAGAGACATTCAAGCATCCAAAGGCTCCCTTCCGCCGAGCTAGTTTCCATATCCTCCGCTTGGCCCTTTGCCAAATGGGGGATGGACATCCTCGGCCCATTCCCGCTTGCCACAGGACAGCGGAAATTCTATTTGTCGCCATCGACTACTTCACCAAATGGGTCGAAGCGGAAGCAGTTGCACAAATTACCGAGGCACGGGCCAGAGACTTTGTTTGGAGGTCCATCATCTGCCGATTCGGCCTCCCGCACACCATAATCACCGATAACAAGCAGTTTGACAACTCCAAATTCCGCCAGTTCTGCGAGGAACATGGAATCCGTCACCACCTCACTTCGGTCGGGCACCCACAAGCCAACGGAGCGGCCGAGGTGACCAACAGGACCCTCCTCCAGGGAATCAAAGCTCGCCTCTCCAGAGCCCAAGGCAGGTGGGCGGATGAGCTGCATCATGTCTTATGGGCCTACCGCACAACCCCAAGAATCCCGACGGTGAAACCCCATTCCGAATGGCTTTCGGTACGAGGCCGTTATCCCTGTGGAAGTCGGCCTCCCATCATTGCGGGTGGAAAGCTACTCGGAGGAAGCTAGCAACGAACAACTCCGCACCAACCTCGACTTGGTAGAGGAAATCAGAGAGAAGGCCCGGATCAGAGTGGCTGCTTATCAACAAAGGGTGGCCCATTACCACGCTTCCAGAGTCAAAGGGAAGGCCTTCCTACCCGGCGACCTTGTCCTCCGAAAGGCCTCTGTTTCCAAACCGCTGGAACAAGGAAAGCTGGCGCCAAACTGGGAGGGCCCGTACCAAGTAGCGGAGATCATCGGACCGGAAACCTACAAGCTACAGGATCTGGATGGGAAATCCATTCCTCCGGACGTGGAATTCGGACAATCTTCAAAAATATTATCAATAGGGTACGTCCTCTCCAAATTTATTTTCATGCCTCATTATATCTTCCTGTCGGTACAGTTTCCTCAATGCAAATCATTATGCACTACATCATAAAAAATTGCAAAAAGAAACAGATGCTGCTTACCAATCCTCGGCACGACCGAGCTCCTTGTCTGGACAGGAAATCTCCGAACCTTGGCAGGGCCAAGTAAAATATTCTCCGAACCTCGGCTGGGCCGAGCAACAAATTCTCCGAACCTTGGCAGGGCCAAGTAAAATATTCTCCGAACCTCGGCCAGGCCGAGCAATAAATTCTCCGAACCTTGGCAGGGCCAAGTAAAATATTCTCCGAACCTTGGCTGGGCCGAGCAACAAATTCTCCGAACCTTGGCAGGGCCAAGTAAAATATTCTCCGAACCTTGGCTGGGCCAAGCAACAAATTCTCCGAACCTTGGCAGGGCCAAGTAAAATATTCTCCGAACCTCGGCTGGGCCGAGCAACAAATTCTCCGAACCTTGGCAGGGCCAAGTAAAATATTCTCCGAACCTTGGCAGGGCCAAGTAAAATATTCTCCGAACCTCGGCTGGGCCGAGCAACAAATTCTCTGAACCTTGGCAGGGCCAAGTAAAATATTCTCCGAACCTCGGCTGGGCCGAGCAACAAATTCTCCGAACCTTGGCAGGGCCAAGTAAAATATTCTCCGAACCTCGGCTGGGCCGAGCAACAAATTCTCCGAACCTTGGCAGGGCCAAGTAAAATATTCTCCGAACCTCGGCTAGGCCGAGCAATGAAGTCTCCGAACCTTGGCAGGGCCAAGTAAAATACTCTCCGAACTTCGGCTGGGCCGAGTGACAAAACTCAGGCTAAAATACCTGTAGAAAGCCGAAGTGCGCAGGCCCCGATTAAAGCCAGGTGACTTCCAAATAGTCCCCAAAAAACTTCGTCCGGTTTGAAAATAAGCACGCTGAACAAAAACCGTTGACGCACAAAAAGAAAGCACCTTCGGCGAACCCCTTTAAAGGGCCCATTAAGCCCCGCGTAATCGGCCAAAAGCCCCGAACAGAGCCAGGGGATTCCCCTTTGCTACTAAAGGTTTTTGGGTAACACCCCTATAACCCATCGATCAAAGCATCCATATCAATGCGTAAACCAATGGAGCCACGCCAACTTCCTAACTATTACGCGGATAGCATGATCAAGGCTAAAACTCTTGAAAAAGAGGAAGGGTTACCCAAAACAAATCCATTTTTCATTTATCAGAAAAAAGGATTACAAAAAAAATAGAAAAAAAAACATAAACAGAAGGCAAAAGAAACAGAAGCCCTGAATCAAAGTTCGGAGTCGCTCCCCGAAGCCAACAGGCCTTCCAAGCGCTCCGTGAGGTCGGCCACCTGCCGACGAAGCGAAGCAATCTCCTCCCTTTGCCGGTCTACCACCCGGCGCAGGGCCTCCGCCTCCTTGGTCGACACGTCCACATATTCCTCCACTACCCTGACGAGCTGCTGCCGGCCAGCAAGGGTCGACGCCAGACCCAGCCCGTCGACAGTGACGGTGGTACGCCCCCTCTCCGAGTGAAACAAGCCATTGAGAGATGCACGTAATTCTCCAGAGGATCGCCCTCGAGAGGCCATGATCCAATATTTCTTCGAGACCTGAACAGAGGGATGACTGAGACCACACCCCTCGGTCATATTTATACTCGCTGGGTAGATATCTCAATCAGTCGCACCATAGTCACCGACCTATAAGAATTTGCCATGTGTCGTTGCTTCAATGCCTGCAGAATCCGAAGTGTCGCGCCCCATCCCGAGCGAGATCGGTAAGCGCGAACTGACTGATCGGGAATTCCCCCGAACCGAATACCTTCCGATCTGTCGCCCCCCGTAATAAATGCTCTCGGCGCTTCCCCAAGCCTCTTAAAGCTGGCCCCTTTTTCGGGAAGCGCGGAGGGAAGAAGTCCAGTGTCCGACCAATGACTTGTTTCCTCGGAAAAGATAATGTCATCAATAAGGAAGCATGACAACATACCACCCACTCCGCCCTGGCGCCCATCACCAAGCGTCGCATGGGCCTGACACTACGGCTCACAGTGACAACTGAGTCATTTCCTCGAGCCCGACTCTTCGAACCTCGGCTGGGCCGAGTGAAAATTCTCTGAACCTTGGCAGGGCCAAGTAAAAATTCTCCGAACCTTGGCAGGGCCAAGTAAAAATCCTTCAAACCTCGGCCGGGCTGAGAGAAAAATTCTCCGAACCTTGGCAGGCCCAAGTACAGACTCTCCGAACCTTGGCAGGGTCAAGTGAAGATTCTCCGAACCTTGGCAGGGCCAAGTAAAAATTCTCCGAACCTTGGCAGGGCCAAGTAAAAATCCTCCGAACCTCGGTCGGGCCGAGAGAAAAATTCTCCGAACCTTGGCAGGGCCAAGTAGAGTTTCTCCGAACCTTGGCAGGCCCAAGCGAAACATTCTCCGAACCTCGGCTGGGCCGAGCAACGCATTCACCGAACCTTGGCAGAGCCAAGTGAAAGTTCTCCAAACCTCGGCTGGGCCGAGCTGCAAGTGCCTTGAACCATGATGAGAACAGGTACAGATTCTCTGAGCTGCGACAAGGCCAACCCGAGAGAATTCGAGCTCCGATAAGAACGAAGCACAAAAATTCCAAGCTTCGGACCGAAGTAGGGAGTGCATTTCTCCGAACGGTCCCTAGACTGTCGCTTGCAAACCTCAATTAGTTCGGATAGCACGGGATCCTCGTCTAAGGACGAGCGAGACGCCTTCGTACCCCACGAACAGCAACAACAGCAAACTCAGCACAAAAAGATAAAGATTGAGAAACAAAATAGAACTCTCTTTATTTATTGCCGATCAAGATCCGTTACAAATGCCTTAGAGGCGTTACAAGAGCGTTGAAATGCATAAAATAAAGACAAGTACAAAACTCGGGCAACTGCTCCAAGGCAGACATAGGCAACTGTGATGCTCCGGCGTCCGACCGCCGAACCAGATAAGTCGCATCCAGTCAGCTCGAGCTGATAATAGCCGGGCGGCATGGACCAATAGTTGCGACCAGCTTCAGTCAATAATGATATCTTGGTGACCCAACCGAGATATCTGGATGGCCATCCCAGACCACCCAACCGAGGGACCCCTCGGCGAGCAGGTAGGGAGCCAGCGGACCCTGGCGTCGGAACGCTCTCCCAAACCGAGTGTGTACCGCCATGCCTTACCAAGTCTCAAGGACAAGGGGTCGGCGGGCGGCACACTTTCACCCCCTCCCCATGTGGTAAAAGATTCCCCAGGCAACCGAGCCCAGGAATCCAAATCAGGGGAGGAGGCGAAATTCACACAACCCATGGGAGGTCCGCGTGCACTTCCTACCATGCGTCCCCAAAGGGGAACCACAAAGGTCACACTGGAAGAGTATATGTGTGCTCTCCGTGTGACCTCTGCGCCCTCTATGTGCGCTCTCCATATGATCTCCGGGACTCATCCCCTAAGGGTGAGCCATTCTTCGGCGGCCCCTTCGACGCCCCAGCTATCCGGTGGCAGGAAGCTTATAAGAGGAAGGCTCGGTCCTCCCACTCGCAACAGCAGAGAAATAGGCATGGTGGGAGCTCTAACGGGAAAGAAAACTTTGGGGATGACCAAACATGACCCCCATTTTCCCCTTTTTATAGGCAGAAATGAACCGGGAAAAGCTACCCAAGCTGTAAGCCCCGAGATTCAAACATCTGGCCCGTGCCTCCACGTGGCCCCTCAGGATGGAAGCGGCGCCCTACTGCGCGCCGAGCCCATCGCCTGAACTATGACATATGTGGAGATCTCCTCCTGATCCCGAATCACGGTCATTAAATGCAGGAGATCGTCCACTAGCACTTCGAAAACTAGCAGATTCAGGAGATCGTCCTTCGAAAATAATGTCCTCCAATAGAAAACGACAGCGTGCGCCGTACGTCAAAACGACCTGCATGGGAAAAGTGCACCTTCCAGAAAGTTCCAGAGCAGCTTTATGTTCCCCACAGCGCCGTATCATCAGTTTCGGTGAAAAAAAAACTGATTTACCGGTAGAACGGCAGGGCGCTGGCAGAATAACCAAATAAGCATGAAGGCTACGTAAACTATTCTTTCAACAAAAAATAAAATGACCGAAGGAAGAAAAAAACACTTCGGCAACCACCTTCATGCGTCGGCCCTAGCCGACCTACTTCGCTCGTCGGCCCTAGCCGACCTACTTCGCTCGTCGGCCCTAGCCGACCTACTTCGCTCGTCGGCCCTAGCCGACCTATCTTTGCTTGTCGGCCCTAGCCGACCTATCTTTACTTGTCGGCCCTAGCCGACCTATCTTTGCCCGTCGGCCCTAGCCGACCTATCTTGCTCGTCGGCCCTAGCCGACCTATCTTGCTTATCGGTCCTAGCCGATCTATCTTGCTTGTCGGCCCTAGCTGACCTATCTTGATTGTCGGCCCAAGCCGACCTACTCTGCCAATCGGTCTTAACCGTCCAGCTTCGTTTCTTGAGTCTCAATTAACACATGAACCGAACCAGATCACCTGTCGGTTCACCGGTCAAGGCTATCGCCCTGCCTTGGGTTAAGCCAATGCATTTCCTCACTCCCGAAACAAAAATGACCAAAAAAAAAAATCAGTGAGCCATAAGCTGCTCACGATCGAGGCAGGACTGGGCGGCAACAGGGCCGTACAAAGAAAAACACTTAAATGAAAATAAAGGTTTCATTCATTAAGAAACGTCGATCAGACTTTCAGGAAACAAAGTACAGGAGTGGCCTCTAAGGGCCGGGAATCACGTCGGTTTTGGAGGAGCCCTCGGTTACATCTGCGGAGGTGTGACTAGACTCGCCCTTCTCTAATACCTTTGCCCCTTCAGCGGCAGTTTGCGACCGTCCCTCAGAAGCTGCGACTTCGCTGGGACCCGGGGCGGCACCAGGATCAGTATCGGATACGTCGACATATTCGTCCTCCTCTTCTCCTTCGGACTCACCGTCATCGGGAGCTTCAGAATCCAGAAAAGAGAGATCCCATTCTGGATGCTCGCTGGATATCTTATCTTTGCATTCTTCCATTCCAAGTCGGAAGGCGCCAACGCCGATAGCATCTTGCTTCCCCTTGAGTATGGCGAGCTGCATCTTAGCCTCAGCAGCCTGCTTCTCAGCCTCCACAACTTGAGCCCGCAAAATGATGTTTTGCTCCTCAAACTCGCCGGCCCGCATCTTGAATTCTGAGCTCTTATTGCGGTTGGACACGAGCTCGCCTTGAAGAGCCCGAATCTCGAACTCCAACTTCGCCATCTGAAAAAAAAAAAAAACCAAAGTCAGTCGGCATCACAAGAGACCAGTAGAAGAAGCTAAAAAAGGGGGGGGGGGGAATTGAGATCGTACCTCCTCCTCTCGTCTGGCCAACCTCTTGGCCAACTCCTCAGCCTCACCCCTGGCTCTTGTCCTATCAGCCCCGACCAGCTCGACTCTCTCTTGCAGAGTATTGACTCTCAACTGTTTGGCTTTGACCTCCTCCCGGGCTTGAGATAACTCATTGCTCACCCGAGCTATTGTCCCCTGGTGCCATCTAGCGCCCTCCCTCAAGTGGGCAATTTCGCCATCGCGCTGCTTCAGCTTCTCCTCCACTTCGCCAAGCATTCTGGCCAGGCACTTTCTTTCGTCGGCAGCTTCCCTTCCCAGCCGACCCAAGCTTTCACTATGTTCCCGCCGCATCGCCGCCACCCCCGCAGAATGTTTCGACCCGATTCTAGCCAGCTCCAAGCACGCGTTGTCGTTCTTCACTAGGAGTTCCTGTAACTCCTCCACCCTACGCTTTTGCTTGGACACCTCGGCCAGGGCAACCTGGTGTGCCGCCCTTATCCCCTTCAAACTCCTATCGCTCATATCCATAAGCTCTTCGAACTTCTCAGACACCTTCAAGCATGATTGGAGTTCGGCATTGTCTTTCATGGCCTGAATGCTGGCCCCCGTCGCCAAACTCAAACGCCAGCACATCGCCCGAGAAAGCAAAATGCTCTGCGAGACAAAAGATGAATAAAAACCCACGATGGGGTCAATCGGGAAACATCTACTGCACAAGAGAAATAACTTACCCGCGAGGCATAGGCCCGAGTCATCCTCATCAGGGTCGTATTGTCGATGTCGAGAAGGAGATGGACACTTTCGGTCATGCCTTGCTGACCGAACGCAGCATCGACCAGCTCCAAGTCTGCAAACTTGTCCGCCGAAGGATCTGCACCCGGATGCAAGGCCGACCTCATTAAGGCGGAAAACGCCTCCTCAACACCAGCGCTTGAACTGCTGGGCTGACCGTCCCCGCCTGAGGGACCGACCTGGGCGACCTCCGTCTGAGAGGCCCCCAACTTCCCAGCCTCCTCTATCAAGGCCCTGGCTTGGACTTCTTCGGATAATTCGGCTAGCCCAAGCGCCAGCCTCCCCAAAATCTTTTTCAAGGGAGCTCCCAATGCGGGACTCCCACCTTGCTGCGTCCCCTCCTCCGACGCACCTTTCCCGGTTACCACCATCTGTGTCTCTGCCACAGGGCCCCCCGAGGTCTCGGCCCATCCTACCACTTGTGCCTCCTATGCAGGCTCCACCGAAGCCTCTATCTGGCCCGCCTCCTGAACTACCGCGAGCGGCCCGGCTTCACTACTACCGGACTCCCCTGCGAAGAGACCAAGAGGGAGCTCTCCCTAAACCTCCTTGGCTGCAGCTGTCCCTTCCCCCTCTCCCGTTGGAGCCGGTGGTGATCCCGCGGGGATGGAAGGCCCCATAGAAACGATCGCCTTCGCCAGATCCGTTGCTGGTTCCTCTTTCATAGGGGACGCGGTCAGACGAACCAACGGAGCCTCGTCTGAGCTATCCGATATCTCTAACACGGGAGGACAAGGGATCATGGCTTCTCTCCCAAACCCTCCTTCGCCCCCGGCGCTCCTATCGTAACCGCTCCGGTGTCCGGCGGGCTTCTTGCGGAGGTATGAGCCCTTTTCTCGGGCCTGCCGCTATCCGCGCCACTGCTCTCCCCTGGGCGCTTACCTCTCTTCCTCTTGGAGAGGCTCGACAACGCCGACCTCTTGGCTGAAAGAATGAAACATGCGTGATCAGATCCAAACACGTTCATCGAGAAAACACGCAGCGAGAAAGGGGTAAAAGAAGGGATTCACCTTGCGGGTCCAGGGGGCTGAGCCCGGCTGCGAAGAGGGCCCCCTCCGATAGCAGGTCGTTAGCCGAGAACACTCGGCCATTGCGAAGGACGTTCAAATCCCTCTCCTCCTGCGCTGACAAAACTGGATGCGTCTCTGCATCCCTAGCAAAGTTTCCCCATTTCCGAGGGAAACCGGATCCAATGTTCCCCTCTGCAATAACGAACCGGCTCTTCCATCCCTTGATGGAAGACGGCTTATCCACAATAACGTTGAAGGACCTCCGGGGTCCGATGTATGGCCACTCTGATTTCCTCCCAGGTATCAGATGGTAGCAGGCGCGGAAAAGGGGAAGAGTGGCGACAATCTGAATTTGGTGGCACATCGAGATGAATCCGATGATGCTCCGCCAACTGTTCGGGGCCACCATCGCCGGGCAGATGTTGTAATGAGTCATGATTTCCTTCACCAAGGGATGAAGAGGAAAACGAAAGCCTGCCTTCAAACTGTCTTCATAAATGAAGACCCCAGACTCCAGATCTCGCGAGACCCTATCTCCGAACTCCGACGCCCGCAGAACAACATCTGAGGGCATGCCATACCATTGGTGAATCCTCCCCAAATCCTCAGCGACGATCTCTGAAGCCACATCGTCGGGACTCATCGCCATCTCGATTGAGAGAAACACCAAGCGAAACGACGAGCGTCAAGGATGAAGGGCCAAACTCTTCGAAAAACAAGACGAGAGGATGCTGCGAACATGCATGTATATATATATATAGTTCGTCTATCGCCTTGCTTCCCCACTAAGGAAGCCGCCTTGAGAAGACGGGGCATCCCGCCCGAGGCATTTGGAACCGCCTCGACAAACGCCCGATCGTTCAGGATTCGCGACGTGGCGCATTCCCAACCGTCACTTTTGAGGGAGCCTTACCCCCGAAGGCACAATGACCCTGACGCATTAATTAGGGCATCATTGCAAGGACTGTCCAAACCAAAACGTCCCATCCGAAACGCGCCGCTCGGACTTATACTCCCTATGCCCGAACCTACGCTTCGAACTAGGGAGTGGAGGGCATGTGTTGGGGGGTAAAATCGTCATTGCATCAATATCCGTGCGAGGCGGCTAAGGCCGACCTCCTCCCTTCGCCCTTCCGGGCTTCCGTAGCTCGGCCTTCCCGGGCTTCAGTAGCTCGGCCCTTCCGGGCTTCCGTAGCTCGGCCCTTCCGGGCTTCCGTAGCTCGGCCCTTCCGGGCTTCCATGGCTCGGCCCTTCCGGGCCTCCGTAGCTCGGCCTTCCCGGGCTTCCGTAGCTCGTTTCTCCCCGAGTCACCATGGCCCGGCTACATTAAATGATCCACAATCCAATACCCACCTCCGCTGAACCTAACGCGGGAGAGCCCAGGCTTACCATAACGACATCCTAGATAAGGAATCATGTCGAAACGTGGCCTAGAACCCATCATAACTACCCCAGGCCTACTCAGCCAGATCTCAGTCATCAAGAAGCTCTCCTGGCCATCGATCCCCTAACAAACAGGATATGGATTCCAACGGCCCCACAACGGCCTGATTCTATCCATCTCCGTATCCTAACAACCTCTGAACCTTCCAGAAGGCGCTCAAGACACAGGTGACAGCCTATAACTACCACACTGGCAGATTCCCTCAGGTACGCGCGCTCTTGGACGCACGCTCATACGTGCGCTCTTACCCTCCTGCCCTCACGCCGGCAGCTCGTCGGTGCTCTTGCCTTCTAGAGCTCCCGATTGGCCGCCCCCGGAGAGGCCTCCCGGAGAGATCCACCTCCCCATTATCTGGTTGATCGTCAATTTCTTCTCCACTGACTTGAGCGTCGGAAGGTCTTCCGCGGAGGGCCACCCCCAACGCCTCTCGCGCGAGGACTTTTGTGCAGGTCCGTCCCTCTTGTTTGGAGATCGACCGCGTCCGAGTTGGAGGATGGATCCCGGCGGCAACAGATAGATATGTTCGAATATGGTAGCTGATTGAATTGTTGGCTTTTATATTATATAATTTTGTTATAAAGCATTGCAGACATGTGAGTGCAAGAGTTTTTTGTTTTTTTTTTAAATTTAATCGATGGTTATAACAATTTGATGGTGTTTATGGAATGTGACAGGTTGGTAGTAAGCTCATCAGTATGATTCAGTGAGCGTTATCTTGACCCACATAACCAACCAAAAACGGAATGAGATCCTTGTAATATATTTTTTTTTTTTTGCTACCATGGAGTAGAGTACATTTTTAGATCTATTCATCCATAAATGAAGGGCTATCTTTGCAATCTATAATCCACTACTGAATGGTATATGATAAATGCTTCTCTATTTCTCGATCAAACATATCACCACCACCTTTTTTAAAAATAAAATATGCAGGCAGTGATATAACAAAGCACTGCACTCTGCTGTACAAAAGTTTTATAGTAAAGAATTTGTGCCCACCAAAAATAGATGAATTGTAGTTATCGCTATTAGTTACAAGTAATTAAATATTAAAAAGATGTTTGTAATTGCAATTGTTGAAAATTAAAAGCTAAATATATATACTCCAAAAATTTGAAGGGTGGAACTTACATACAGTTTTATACATACGGATTGAGTATTGAGACTCTCACTTTATAGCATGCATGTATAAAATTATAATGAAAAAGTCTTTGTGCATCGAAGGTTTATAGCATGCATGTATAAAATTATAATGAAAAAGTCTTTGTGCATCACCTTCGATGCACAACGATGCACATCAAGCATGTGCATTGACCATGCACTCGTGCAAGCACGCTTACTATGACCCATTGGATCACGATGCACCCTACATGCGCACTCGCATGAGCGCGCATCTTTGTGCATCAAAGGCAGTGCACAAAGACTTTTTCAATTATAATATGTAAGCTCCATCCAATTTTGAGTATATGCAAGTGGGAGCTACATGTATTTGAAAGTACTAGATTTTAAAAATGTATTCCATTTCCAAACATCTATATTTTTGTACATATGTATTCCATAATGAAACCAATAAGTATGTATAAACTTTATTTTCTGCAAGCAAAACTTTAAGGCTGTATTTGATATGGGGGATAAGGAGGGATATCCCTTGGATATCTTCCTTTATCCCCAAAAACTATAACCTGAGGGGATAGTTTTGAAAAAGTTTAACCAAAGGGGATAACCCATGTTTTATCATGGGTTATCCACTGAACTTATTTCCTAGGGATTTCAGGAATAATTAGAGTTATCCTTTGATGGCAAAGCTGTTATTTTAAAAGGTTGTTATCCCTTGAGCTATTCCCTGGATAAATGCTATCTTGTACACTTATCCAGGGATAGCTTTTTATGAATCAAACACTACCTAAAAGAATAAAGTATTGATTGATAAATCCCACAAATTAGGAAACAACTAGTCACATTGAGTGCTAATATTTTAAACTTTTTATCTAATAAAAATAGCAATCATTTTTTAAAAAATTATTAAATAAAAGTAATTTATTTTTTAAAAAATATAAACTAACCTTTTATAATAAATAATTGGGAGACTTAACAAGTCTATTTACAGCCCTTTTTTTTTGTACAAGTGGGCGATCAATACGAGTCAGCCTATAATAATCATAATACAATATTTGCTATAGAACAAAAGGGCAGGGATCACCCTGCCTCCATCTCCAAAAGCCTGAATGATGAGCCACTAACGATGGCACCCAATCGGCCGCCAAATTAGCTTCACAATAGGTATGATGAATCTGAACTCCATGGGCCTCCCTCAAAATAGCCCATATATCCTGTAAGAGATGATTGATAGAGGCTTGTGAGCCATTATCCCTCCGCAGCCACCGGATAACAGTCATAGAGTCACCCTCAATAATGAGGTTATAAGCATGAAGAGTTTGAACGATATAGGAGATGCCACCCAAGCTGCATAGAGCTCAGTCATTGGGACAGAGGAGTCTAGACTACCAAATCCACCGGTCGCCAATAGGTCGCCCTCCAGCCCACAGATGACAAAGGCAGAACCCGCTATTCTACCATAGACACTCCTGTCAAAGTTGATTTTGATAAACCTTGGAGGGGGCTCCCAAGATATGAAAATCGTATGCCAGTTCGCTGCCGAAGTAGCAAGGGAACCCTAGAGGCCATAGGAGTCAAAACCACCTGTATAGAAGCCATGGGCACAATTCGTCGTCAGGGATCTGATTTTCCATATGATCCTGTGGAAGGATATACTATCATCTGTAAAGATAATCTAGTTCCTAGACAACCAAATCTGGTAAGTCGTAGAAGCCCAAAGAGCACATTTGTACTGAGAGGCCTTCCGAAGGTCGTCGAAGAAAGAGGAGCACTGAGAGCCCATAAGATCCAATCTATAATAATAGCCAACTGACTGCCAGATCCACCCCACTTTAGGACAAGAGAAGATGGCATGAACAGTAGACTCCGCCTCCAAACCACATAACAGACAGGTATGCTGGATAGGCAAGCCCATCCTCGCAAGCAAAGCATAAGTAGGAAGGCATTCCCACAGAAGCTTCCATATGAAGAGCTAGACCTTGGAGAGGATGGGAAGCTTCCAGATCCATGCAGCATCCAACGACCCCTGAGATTGAGGCTTGAAGATCTTCACAAGATCCTTAGTGGGGGCCCTAGAAAGACAGGATCTTCTCCAAAGTATGAAATATGTGGAAATACCCGAGATGGGCGGCATGGAAAGGATCCAACGAGAAAGCTCCTCTCCAAAAAAATGGGTCACCAGCGGGGCACTCCAAGAGGAAGGATCAGAAGAGATCAAATCCTTAACTCTCATACTTCTAGGGACGTTAATACTAAAGGAGGGCCATCGAGAAAGAGGGATGTTAGAAATTCAGGTATCTTGAATAACATCAATGAAAGAGCCATCTCCAATCATCCATGAAGTGTTTTTCAGAATGGAGCCACCATATCGACAAACCTCCTTCCAAAAGGAAGAATACCGACGAGATGACTGTATATGCAAGGAGGAGGTTCAATCACCATATCTCGCCCGCATAAAAGACTCTATAGGCACTGCGGCTCCAGGATGAACCGCAAGGCATGCTTGGCCAAAAGGGTCTCCCTTTTGATAGACAAAGACTGGATCCCTAGACCACCCTCCTAGATCGGCATACAGACCCTCTCCCAAGATATAAGGTGAATACCATGCCCATCCTGTATAGAGGCCCAAAGGAAGTCCCTAAAACATCTCTCAATCCTCTTAAGGCAAGAGATCGGGATGGCAGCATTGGAAAGAAGATGCATATAAAGGAAGGAGAGAACCGATCGAATGATAGTGACCCTAGCCATCATAGATAATCTCGTAACCTGCCACCCCTCAATGCGTTGATGAACCCGCAACTCAAGGTCAGAATTGTTAGCACAGCGGGGATGTCTACTAGTCATGGGAACCCCCAAGTACTGTAAGCAGTCAGTCTGAGATGAGATACCCAGCGTATGGGCTATAGCTTCCCTGGTAGCTCTGGAGGTCTTCGGATTGAAGCTGATAGAAAACTTGGATACATTGACCTTCTAACCCGAAGCTTGACAATAACGCTGGATAATGTCAGCAAAGGAAGAAGCATTGGCAGTGGTAGCCAGACCCAGCAAAATACAATCATCAGCGAAAAAAAGATGAGAGATCGCAGGACCCCTGGGACTAGCCATAAAAGGGGCAATGCTACGATCAGCCTGTGCCTGATAGAAGGCACGAGAAAGATCATCAGCCACCAAAATAAATAGCAGAGGGGATAAAGGGCATCCCTGACGCAGCCCCACCGAAGAGTGGAAAAATTCAGTTAGGCTCTCATTAATTATCAGTGAGAAAGAAGGCCTCTGAGTGCAAGCCATAATCCACTCGATAAACTGATCATCAAAACCAAACTTCTGAAGGGAGTGGTACAGGAAAACCCAGCTAAGTCTATCATAGGCTCTCTCCATATCCAACTTGACAGCCATAAGGCACTGCCTGGCCGGGGCTCCTTGTAGATCATACATAAACTCCTGAGCAATAAGAAAGTTGTCCGAAATACTGCACCTTCTGATAAATGCCCCTTGTTCAACTGCTATAAGACGAGGAATCACTAAGCGAAAGATGGCCAGCAAGAAAACGTGCACATACCTTATACAAAGAAGTGCAGAGACTGATAGGCCAAAAATGCTGAGGGAGGGAAGCATCATTACATTTGGGCACAAGAGTAATAAGTGTCTGATTCCAATCAACAGGGATGACCTTGGCTTGAAAGACAAGATGAATAGCCTGAGCCACCTCCTGATCAACAATGTCCCAGTAATGACGGAAGAAGAACGGCGGAAATCCATCAGGCCCCGGGGCCTTAACTGGCCCGAGCTCCCATAGAACCAAGCGAATCTCATCAGCAGTGATAGGTCTGATAAGCATTTCATTCTCCATAGAAGAAACCTTCCTAGAGTCAGGGACCTGGAAGATCGAAGAACCGTAGCCAGAGGACTCCGACCATCTGGCTTGAAAGAAGTGAAGGAGCTGGTCCCGTATAGAGGAAAAATCCTCATGATAGTGCCCTGACTCATCAGCTAATCTGCGGATCCTGTTAGCAGCACGCCGCTTCAGAGTGGCTTGGTGGAAAAATCTGGTATTACGGTCCCCTTCGCGAATCCATTGGATCCTGGATCGTTGCCTCCAATAGATCTCCTGCTGGGTGAGAAGAGAGTGGTGCAGAGCAAGTTTGGCCCGGAGAGCAGAAAGGTCAAAGTCCAAAAGAACACCCTCCTGATCCTCCTTAGCCTACAGTGAACTAATATCAGCTTCAAGTTGTTCCACCTGCCTAACCAAATCACCAACCTCCATTCTATTCCATCTGACCAGCCTTTGTTTAACCATCAAAAGATGATGAGAAAGACGATAAATAGCATTGCCCCGAATAGGAAGATGCCAGATCGAGGAGATGATAGATCGGGCCGCCGAATATGAAGTCCAAAACTGTTCGAATCTGAACTGCCTCCGCTGATAATGATCAATCTTCATAGAGATAAGAATAGGGCAGTGATCAGAAGCAATCCTTGGGAGATGAGTAATAGAAACAGAAGAGAACTTCTGAAGCCATTGATCCGAAGCCAGTGCTCTATCAAGTCTCTCCCAAACTCGAGCCGAACCCTGATGGTTATTATACCAAGTGAATTGTGGCCCCGAAAACCCCAAGTCCAGAAGGCCAGCCGAACTGATGAAAGCCCTAAATTCAGTGATATCAGCTATGCCAGTGACCCTTCTACCCCCATGCTTTTCACTAGCTTCATTGATACAATTGAAATCACCAGCAACAATGGAAGGGATGCCCTGTGCAAGAAGGAAAAGAAGATCGGACCATAAAAGTTGTCTTTCCCAAAAATCAGTACTGGCATAGACAGCCGATAGAAGCCAAGGGTCAGAAGAGCCCTCAGAAACAACAAGGCCTAAATGCTGATTACTTTGATGAAAATCAGCAACCGTAACAGCAGAGGAGCGCCAGATGGCTATAATACCTCCAGATAGGCCCATAGCCTCAACCGCATACAAGGACCAATTACGAACTATCTGTCTTCGAAACTAGGCCAGACCATCCCCCAACAACCTGGTTTCCAACAGAACACAAATATCAAAGTTATGAAGTTGCAGCAATCTGCCAAAAGAGGATCAAAACGACGGCTTTCGAGCTCCTCTTACATTCCATAGTAGAATCTTCATTTAGCAAGAAGAGGAAGCTGGGACACCCCCTAGACTTCTATCATAGCACTATCAGGGAGGCACCTAGAAGAGCGAGTGTCATCCTCATGGATCTGTGAAGAGCAGATCATCGGAACTTGGACCTCAGCAGTCCGAGGAGATTGATCAGATGACCTCGATCCTAGACCCTAGCCCAGGATAGCCGTAGCCGATGGGTCATAGGAAGAGCCTGTAGCCATAAGAGACAGGACCTTCTTCCCCAGCAGACCCTTGGCCTAACACACAACTGAGGACCCTAGATTAGCATTCAAATGCTGTAGCTCATGAGATTTCACTTGTTTAGTTTTAGAGGTGGAGGCACAGCCTTTTCCTTTCTTTTTATCCATTTTAGTAATTAGCCGAGGGGCCAGATACTCCGTCGGACGAGCCCGCTTAAGGGGACCTGGAAAAGCATCCCTACTCCCCAAAGGACTTACTCCACCGGAATCCATTTCAAAAGAAGCAAAAGGATTCTTAGACAGCAAAGATTGGGAGAGATCAGCCCCAGAATCCTGAATCCCTGCAACTGCCAGCACGCCCTCACTCAGACCGGCACACCCAGAGACCCCGGCACACTCATAGACACTGAAGCAGCCAACACCTTATCCCCTAGTAACAGACCCGGAACCTCAGCCTGCATAACATCCACCTTATAAGACCTCTTGCACTCCTTCGACGAGCCGGCTTCGGTGGTGCAGACCACCCCTTAGCCGACAACCCCGGAATAGAGGGCGAAGAAGAAGAGTTCGGCCGAGGAACAGAGGACACAGGAACCTCCTCCATCAATAGCTTCCTCCTAGCCTCCGCCTGGGAGCCCTTAACCATCTTAAACTGCCGGACTGCAGACATCCAAGGACCAAAGCGGGGAACATCAGTCAACGGCTCTGCAGCAGTCCTGGCCAATGAAGAGCAGCTGCCGGAGAGATGTAGCAAGCCATAGCGCGGACAAATACCATCCAGCTGCTCAAACACGAACTGTTGCCAGAATGGGCCATTCATTCCCCTCACACGAGACCCCGGCCGGAGAGGAGAATGAAGCTCAACACGAGCACAAACACGAGCAAAACCTTCCCTGTTCTTCGCCAAGGTAGTCGTATCAGCAAATAAGAACTGGCCCACTGGCGTGATGATCTTTCTGAGAATCTCCTCTCTCCAAAATTCGATTGGAAGATTGGGCAATCTAATCCACAGGAGAGCAGATGAAATAGTGTTAGCCGCTGGGATAAACTCCGGCCTCCAAGCTTCAGACGCTACAGGTTGGCCATTAACCACCCATGGCCACTGCAACACCATGTCTCGGGCAGCAGCATCAGCAAACTGGAAGATGTAGCACCAAAACGCTAAGCTTAGAGGGACAATCTCGCCGGGGATACCTCCTCGCCGGAACTCCCTGATGAAAGCCTCCCTAGGAACCCACCAATGAAAAGTCCTCACCAATACGGCCTGTTGCTGCCATCCCACTGATTCAGCTTTCAGCTTCGCCATCGGAACTTGGACCACATCGGAAAAGCGGGCCTCCAACAATGCCATCTCAGCCGGCGACAGAGAAGAAGAAACCCACTGAAAGCTTGGCTCCGCTGCCCGTCTTCCAAGATTCCGGCCATCAGAACCACCATCCGAAGCCATAGGAAAGAAGGGGGACAGGGGAGCCAAAGACCAGAGAGCAAGAGCCATAGGTCCTTTACTCATTCGTTGAAAAGTCTCGATCCCAGACGTTTGCTTTAATGATCAGCTCCTCTCTAACCAACCAGACTAAAACGTTAAAACAATCATTTTGCCCCTCAAATGTAATTTTTAATAATCACAGAACTTCAACTTTGGCTATGTATTTAATAGATGATCTATTTAATAATTAAGTCATATTTATATCAATATATATAGTATTATACCCCAACTTCAATGCGGCATGAATACAACATATGGCAAGGGAATTGCTTTCAATGAGTAGCTAGCTGAGCTGAGAAAATTTATACCATGGACAACATGGTGGTAGGAGTACGTAGTAAGAGAATACATGCAAGTCATATCCAGGTTGAAGAGAGATTGCAAGCGAAATTTTGCACAGATTAGAAGTCTTTCACATGTTGGGTACCCAGAGATCATGATTGATCACATAAATAATCTTCAAAATATCAAAAATTCACATACTTTGTCACTCCTTAAATACTTTGTCTGAACTGGTATTCAATTAGGAGTTAGCATGTCTCATTAGCCTTGGATTGGAGATATTGCATCCGTCTAATGTGAAAATTGGTGGTGCCAACCATGTCACAATAAATTTTGGCATAGACTGAACTGGTATACTATTATGTTTGAAGTTCTTGTATCAAAAGCACATATCTCTCTCCTTTCTCAGTTACAGGAGGGTCAAAATTAAGGCTTCGTTTGAGAAGCAATCGTTGGCTCCAATTATTAGCTAATAGCTATCTCACATATATAGGTATTAGCAAATAATTGTCAAGCAAACGATCCCTAATAGGACTTAAGTACAGCTAATATTGGAGTGACATCAGAATTGGAACTATTGATGTTGATTTTTGGTTCACCAGATTAACAATAAAATTTATTTGTGAAGGAAATCCAAACTTAGCTTTTGCTTCAAAAAATTCTTTCCTAATGAATACTTTTGCTCACGAACACAAGAAATCAGTCTGCAGTTTCCATCAAAAATTGTTAGAGGTCCCAAATTCTCTTCCTTGAGAGTTTCTCTAATGATTAAGTCAGATCTTTTTAAAATTTTAGAAGAAAGAAAGAGAGAAAAAAATGAAGAAGAGGAGAGAAAAAAGCCTCACTCTCGTTAACCACTTTTGAAGCCTTTTTCATAATGTATATATTGGCGTTCTAGGTGAGTTAAGAGTTAAGCCTTCTTGGAATCAAATAATCTATGATTCTTTTATGAATTTAGAGTATATCCTATTGACCTTGCTTAACTAAACTTAGTAATAAGTCTGTTAATAAAGTATTTATTTATATATGATATGGATAATAAATAAAAAACAGTTAAAAAGTAATATATATATATATAGTCTTCAGAGCCTGGGCGGCCCCAGAGCCTGGGCGGCCCCCAATCCTGGGCGGCCCCCAGAGCCTGGGTGGCCCCCAGTCCCAGGCGGCCCCCAAAGGCCGGGCGGCCCCCGGATCCAGGCGGTCCCCAGCCCTGGGTGGCCCCCAGAGCCTGGGCGGCCCCCAGTCCCGGGCGGCCCCGAGTCCTGGACAGCGGCCCCCAGAGGCTGGGCGGCCCCCGGATCCAGGCGGCCCCCAGAGGCTGGGTGGCCCCCAGAGCCTGGGCGGCCCCCAATCCTGGGCGGCCCCCAGTCCTGGGCGGCCCCCAGAGGCTGGGCGGCCCCCGGATCCAGGCGGTCCCCAGCCCTGGGCGGCCCCCAGAGCCTGGGCGGCCCCCAGTCCCGGGCGGCCCCCAGAGGCTGGGCGGCCCCCGGATCCGGGCGGTCCCCAGCCCTGGGCGGCCCCCAGAGCCTGGGCGGCCCCCAATCCTGGGCGGCCCCCGGATCCAGACGGTCCCCAATCCTGGGCGGCCCCCAGAGCCTAGGCGGCCCCCAATCCTGGGCGGCCCCCAGTCCTGAGCGGCACCCAGAGCCTGGGCGGCCCCCAATCCTGGGCGGTCCCCAGTCCTGGGTGGCCCCCAGAGGCTGGGCGGCCCCCGGATCCAGGCGGTCCCCAATCCTGGGCGGCCCCCAGAGCCTGGGCGGCCCCCGGATCCAGGCGGTCCCCAGTCCTGGGCGGCCCCCAGAGCCTGGGCGGCCCCCAATCCTGGGCGGCCCCCAGTCCTGGGCGGCCCCCGGATTCAGGCGGTCCCCAATCCTGGGCGGCCCCCAGAGCCTAGGCGGCCCCCAATCCTGAGCGGCCCCCAGTTCTGGACGGCCCCCGATCCTGGGCGGTCCCCAGTCCTGGGCAACCCCTAGTCCTAGATGGTCCCCCAACCCTGGAAGGGAGGGGGCTCACAAACCGAGAAATACAAAACATCATAACGCTTTAAATGATGCGAATAAGACAAGCACTGAAAAGCCGCCGTTTATCCAGAAAGAGACACTGAACCTCTTTTTTAGAGCCAGATACCTTTCTCTGACTCTGATATCCCCACTAACCCTGACATTCCCTCGGGATAATCAAGGCATCATGAAAATCCTTACCTTCGTGAATAAGTTTCTTAATATCCTTATTATTAATTATCACCGAATGACCACGTAGTAAGAAAGATAAAAGATGAATACTTATCCAACACGTGGATGTCTGGAATTAAAACAAAAAAAAATAATGATAAAATGGAGAAAAAGAAGAGGATAAAGAGGAGGAGGAGGAAGGAAGGGGGGGATTTTTCCTTCAGAAAAAGAGATCTCGTAGCTAGAGAAAAAATCTGGTGATCCAGCATCAACAGATTGGCGCGCCAGGTAGGGGGCACGTCGTGAGAGCAGTGAGACAAACCTGTTCTACGACGCTACGAAAATGAGCTCCAGATCTCTGGAAGAAGATCCCACTGATTGGTCTGGGGGGCATCTTTCGCCTCCCAATCATGATTTTACAGCTCTTGGGGCTTCCCAGCCGGCGAAACCGAACTCTCCGTCTTCTTCTCCACCATCGCCGGCTCCGGCTATTCCTCAAGATCCACTGCTGATCCTTACCCAACAGGTTCAAACTCTCGTTGGGATGGTCCAACAGCTGCAAGAACAACATTCTCGAGGGGCTCGGCTATGGCCCGAGCCACCTCTATTACCTAGGTCGACTACCCCTGTTAGCCGACAATCAGCTCGAGGAAGATCTCCTCCGACGAAACCTCTCCGCCCTTATTCTCCAGGAAGACGGCGCTCCCAAAGCTCCCATGACGGTTCACGCTCTCTATCCCATTCCCCTGGCAGCCCACCTCCTGGGCGACGACGAGGGAAGGAACCGTATGGGGGGCATGGCCGGTGGCGTCATCAGTCTCCTTCCTGTTCCCCTGAACCTGCCAGAGGACGTACGACTGATAGAGTGGAAGAGCGGCTGGAAGAGCAAGATCGTAGGCTGGAGGAGCTCAGTCAAAGGATTAATAATCAGCCGGGGTCGGATTACGATACCCGCCCCCCTCTCACTCGAAGGGTGATGGAGGAACCCATTCCAAGGAGGTTCCGATTTCCTCAGCTGGACCCTATGACGGTACTACAGATCCCCTAGATCACCTGGAGAGCTATAAGGCTATCATGCAGGTCCAAGGGGCGACGGATGCTCTTTTATGCGTCGCCTTTCCGGCCACCCTCCGTAAGGCGGCCCGTGTCTGGTATTCTCGTCTGCCCCCGCGTAGTGTTGACTCTTTTCGACAACTGGAGAGATCTTTTCTGGCTCATTTCGACGCCTGTCGAAAGATCCCTCGGGTAGCAGATAGCTTATTCTCCGTGCAACAACAAGAAGGAGAATCCTTGAAAGACTTTATAACCCGCTTCAAAGTGGCGGCCCTGGAAGTCTATCATCTTGAAGATGCTGTAGCCACTCTGGCTTTAAAACGGGGGCTCCGACCCTCCCGTTTTACTTACTCCTTGGACAAAAGCCTCCTTCTTCTTATGCTGATCTCCTGGGCCGTGCTCAGAAGTATATCCGCGCCGACGAAGCTGACTCATCCAGGAGAGGTACACAAGAGAGAACTAACAAAAGGTCCACTCGCCCAGAGTTGAACGGACCCCCTTCTAAAAAGCCAGAGCTCTCCCGCCGGCCGGTCGATCGTCGCAAGAGCCAAACTCCCAGAGAGGACCATCTTACACCCCTCTTAGCACCCCGGACTCACATCCTTATGGAGATTGAGAACGAGCCTTATCTACGGCGTCCGCCCCCGATGAAGAAGGGCACCGCCCGCGATAGGAGCCGCTATTGCCGTTTCCATAGGGATTATGGCCATGACACCGAAGAATGTCGGAATTTGAAGCAGGCCATCGAAGAGCTAATTCAGAGGGGACATCTTGGGCAATATGTTCAGAAGAAAGAAGCTCCTCCAATACCAGCTTTGATGGGACCTCCTCCGCTCAAGCTGGCATTGATAACACCCCAACAGAAAGAATGGTGGGTATGATTTCCCGCGGAAAAGCTCATCTTCTAAAAGACCAAGAGTAGGCGAAGAGTTAGATGATGTAATCCCCTGGGGGAAATATAGCGGGAAATAGTGTTGTTAAAGATGACAGCGTCGTCGTTTCGATGACGATTGCTAAACATCCTGTAAAAAGAATCTTAGTTGACAGTGGGAGCTCCGCTAATGTGCTTACTTATGATGCTTTTCTTCGAATGAGTTTATCTCTGGATTCTCTTCGGCCTGTAGCCATCCCTCTAGTTGGTTTCACTGGAGACTCCATCCGGGTAGAGGGCGAAATTACTTTGCCAGCTACTGCGGGATCACCACCTTGCCAAAGCACGGTTATGCTGGATTTTCTGGTAGTTCGGGTCCCCCTGGCTTACAACGCCATTCTTGGTCGTCCCGGCTTGAATATGTTAGATGCAGTTATATCTACTAAGCGCTTATTGGTGCAATTTCCTACCAAGCAAGGGGTCGGTGTGATGAACGGAGAGGTAGACTCGTCAGACCCTGCTATCATTTAGCCCCTAGTCCTCAGATGGTTAATATTCCTCCGGTTGCCGAGTCATTTGACCCCAGGGAAGTCGAGCGGAGAGGAGAGCCAGCGGAGCTTCTGATATCGTACCCCCTGGGAGACGATCCCGCTAAGATCGTGCAGATCGGTGAGCTCCTCTTCCCCGAAGTCCGGGATCAACTCCTAACTTTCTTATCAATGAATGCAGATGTCTTCGCCTGGACAATAACGGATATGGTCGGGATTCCTCCGAAGGTGATTACTCATCAGCTTAATATTACCCAAGCTGCCGCCCTGTCCGCCAGAAGAAAAGGAGTTTTGCTCCTGAGCGGCAGAGGGTCATCGACGAGGAGGTAGACAAATTGCTCATGGCCGGTCATATTCGAGAAGCACGATATCCTGATTGGCTAGCCAATGTGGTTATGGTCCGGAAAGCTAGCGGAGGATGGAGAATATGCATCGACTACACAGATCTAAACAAAGCTTGTCCTAAGGACAGTTTTCCATTGCCCCGGATCGACCAACTGGTGGATTCAACTTCTGGACATGAACTTCTCAGTTTTATGGATGCTTTCTCAGGGTATAATCAGATAAAATTAGATCCCTTGGACGAAGAGCATACCTCTTTTATCACCGAGAAGGGCATTTATTGTTATAAGGTAATGCCCTTCGGGTTGAAGAATGCGGGAGCTACCTATCAAAGGCTGATGAACAAAGTTTTTAAAGACCAGCTTGGCCGCAATATGGAAGTATATGTGGATGACATGTTAACAAAAAGCACCTGCATCTCGGACATATCGCCGACTTGCAGGAAACTTTCCACAACCTCCGGCTCCATCAAATAAAGCTCAACCCGCGCAAATGTGCATTTGGAGTTACAGCCGGAAAATTCTTGGGTTCTTAGTCACCCGGCGTGGGATTGAAGCAAACCCGGAGAAAATTCAAGCCATTCTCAGTATGAGACGGCCTATGTGTAAAAAAGAGGTGCAACAACTCACCGGAAGGATAGCAGCATTAAGCCGATTTTTATCCAGATCAGCCGAGAGATGTTTACCTTTTTTCAAGGTCTTACGTAAAGCAGATGGCTTCGAGTGGACAGAAGACTGTCAACAAGCCTTTGAAGAACTTAAGGAGTTCTTGTCCACGCCCCCCTGTTATCCAAACCGGAGCAAGGAGAGAAGCTCTTCCTATATCTTGCGGCTTCGACGGAAGCCGTCAGTTCCGTTCTGGTGCGTGTCGGCGACCATGCTGTTCAACGACCTGTATATTATACCAGCAAGGTGCTCCATGGTGCGGAAGAGAGATATTCTAAAACGGAGAAAGTTATTTTCGCTTTGTTCGTTTCTGCCCGACGACTCAGACCCTACTTCCAAGCCCACCCTATAGTCGTCCTCACTGATCAACCTCTCAGAGCTATTTTGTCACGACCAGATACTTCTGGCCGATTAGCCAAATGGGCCATCAAACTAGGGGAATTCGACTTATCATTTCAACCCAGAGCATCTTTAAAGTCCCAGGTCCTGGCTGATTTCCTAGTAGAATGCACCTGGTCTGAGCCATATCAAGAAGAAATCCCCCGGATCCTTTTAGATGCTGGGGAGGAGGATCACGAAACGTGGGTCCTCCACGTCGATGGAGCCTCTAACTCACAAGGTAGCGGAGCTGGTCTCATCCTTGCTAGCCCAGAGGCGCGGTATTAGAATATGCTCTTCGTTTCCTTTTTGAAGCCACCAATAATCAAGCTGAATATGAAGCTTTACTGACCGGAATTAAATTAGCACATGGATGGGGATTAAGAATCTCGGGTTTTCACTGACTCACAGCTTGTTTCCGCCCAGGTAGCAGGGGAGTATGAAGCTCGGACCCTATAATGTTCCAATATCTGAACAAGGTTAGACTATTAATTCCTTTACTTGGATCACTTCGCCATCAGTTATATACCCAGAGGTGAAAATGCCAGGGCCGATATGTTAGCCCGACTGGCTACCTCAGTGATAGTGCTATGGGCAAGACCTACATTGAGTATCTGGAAACACCAAGCATTGAAGCTACTGAAGAAGCTTTGCCCATTATCCAAGAAGAAACCTGGATGGAATCTTATATCCAATATCTAAAGATGGCGTTCTCCAGTTAGTCGTGAGGAAGCTAAGCTGCTTAAGCGGAGAGCTTCTAAATTTGTGCTACTAGAAGGCCAACTTTATAAGAAATCCTTCTCTCAGCCCCTCCTCAAATGTGTTATTCGGTTGATGCAGATTATATCCTTAGAGAAATTCATGAAGGCATCTGTGGGAATCATTCCGGAGGCCGATCTTAGCACGCAAGGCCCTCCGACAAGGATATTACTGGCTCACCATGCAAGAGGATGCAACCGAACTAGTGAAAAGATGTGATCGATGCCAACGGTATGCCTACATTCAGCGGCAACCATCTTCTCAGTTAAATTCTCTTTCCGCTCCTTGGCCCTTCGCTCAGTGGGGCATGGACATCCTCGGCCCTTTCCCTCCAGCGTCAGGACAGCGCAAATTCTACTAGTAGCCGTCGATTATTTTACTAAATGGGTTGAAGCTGAAGCACTCGCCAAAATTACTGAGGCTAAGGTTAAAACCTTTTTCTGGAAAGCCATTATTTGTCGGTACGGTATACCGCACACCCTTATCACTGACAATGGCCGACAGTTTGACAACAACGCCTTCCGGACTTTCTGCACTGATCTCGGTATCCTGCAACGGTTCACCTCCGTCGGCCATCCACAATCTAATGGAGAGGCCGAGGTTACAAATCGCATGATATTACGGGGACTAAGAACCAGACTGGATACGTCCAAAGGGAGGTGGGTAGAAGAGCTCCAAGTGTACTCTGGGCATACCACACAACACCCAGAACACCGACTGGAGAAACGCCCTTCAACTTGGTTTTTGGTTCCGAAGCTGTTATTCCCGTTGAAATTGGCTTACCAAGTAACCGAGTGGAGTACAACGAAGCAGACAACTCCCTAACTTGAGAGCCAATCTTGACCTCATTGATGAAGCAAGAGATCGGCTCGAATCAAGATGGCGGCATACCAACAGCAGGTAGCAAGGTATTATAATACCCGCGTCCGCCCGAAAAACTTCCGTCAGGGAGACTTAGTTCTGAGAAAAGCTTCGATATCCAAGCCAACGGAAGGGGGCAAGTTGTCTCCAAATTGGGAAGGACCCTATCGAGTAAAAGAAGTTCTTCACCGTGGAGCATACCAGCTTGAAGACCTAAGTGGACAGCTAATCCCCGAACGTGGAATGCAGACAATCTTCGACCATATTACCAATGATGTAATGTATTTGTCCGATATTAAATAAGTCTGCATATTTGAACACATATTTTTAGATAATTCTTCAGAACAACTCCGCGGCGGCCCTACAGTCCAAAGGACACCCCCAGGCCGGCATGGTTTGCCCCTGAGGAGGTTCAAGTCCATGACTCAAGCGGCCCCAAACTACAAACGGACAACCCGCGCGGCCCTACAGTCCAAAGGACACCCCCAGGCCGGCATGGTTTGCCCCTGAGGAGGTTCAAGTCCATGACTCAAGCGGCCCCAAACTACAAACGGACAACTCCGCGGCCCTACAGTCCAAAGGACACCCCCAGGCCGGCATGGTTTGCCCCTGAGGAGGTTCAAGTCCATGACTCAAGCGGCCCCAAACTACAAACGGACAACTCCGCGCGGCCCTACAATCCAAAGGACACCCCCAGGCCGGCATGGTTGCCCCTGAGGAGGTTCAAGTCCATGACTCAAGCGGCCCAAAACTAAAATAAACACTAAATGGCCCTACGGTCCCAAGAGCTTTATGCTTCATAAACCCAGGATTAACTCCCCTATAGGAGCCCCTAGGCTGCTTTATTGGCATTTAAGAATTATATCCTAATACAACATACCGGAAAACTACCCGATGACTATGATTTTCAGCCAACTCATAGATGGATTCCCTAATCCATAGGCGGAGGAAATACTAAAAAATGCCAAATAAATAAAGGAGAGCGTCTTCTCGTTTAAAGTCAATCTATTAGGGAACTTTATAAAGTCTCCTCAAATAAACGGATGTTCATAACAAAAGAGGTCCGTTAAAGGGACCAAGTTAAGGACGAAAAAACTAAAATTAAAGTCAAAAACAAATTAGACATCCTCAATCAGTTCCCTGAATGCTCCTTCTCTATATTGAGATCGGAGGCCGGCTCCTCAGCAAAAGGCTCTGCAACAAGATTGGCCGCCACTACCTCACCGCCGTGTCCTCGACCTCCGCGTCAGGGATTTCTTCGTCCACGGCTCGGAAGCGTTCAAGGTCCTTTAAATTAAAGTGTCGGGCTAGCCTTTGCTTACACATCTCGAAGCCCTGAACGAAGGCATCCAGAGCGGCCTCCTGGAACTCCGATTCAAAGTCCGGGGAGCCCTTGTATTTCTTAATAGCGTCCGAACCTTGGCTTCAGCTATGACCGCCTTCTCTTGAGCTTTGACTTCAGCTGCAGCCACCCTCTCTTGAGCTTTGGCCTCGGCCATAGCTACCTTTTCTCGGGCCTCGGCCTCAATCTCGGCTATCTTTTCCCGAGCCTTGGCCTCGACTGCAGTTATCTTCTCCCGAGCCTCCGTCACCACTATTGTAGCTTTATCAAGAGAATCCTTAGCATCTTTTTCAGCTAAAACCAGCTTCTCTACGGCATCACGAGCCGTAGCCTCCGCATTATCGGCTCGGTTCTCAGTATGCTCTAGCCTAAGAGTGGTCTCTTTTAACCTCTCTTCCGTTGGCAACAACTTGCCCGAACCTCAGACAATTGGGCGTCTAGGCTTTGCAACTCCACTTCCGCCTTTCCACGCCAGGTCCGATAATCCTCACGAATAACCCGGAGATCATGTAGTGCTTTGATTCTCGGACCTTCGTCTCCGCTAATTCTTTGTCTAAGCTCGCGCTCCGAGACTTGGCCTTGTTTAAATCTTCGCGCAAGACAAAAAGGCCGTTCGACATCTGCAAAACGCATTCATTAAATGCTGAATCCGATAACCACAGGAGAGGAAGATTAAAACCTTACCTGAAGCGCAGCTGTGAACATGGTGTCGAAGGACTCTTCTTGCGTTACCTGCCTCATTTTGTCTTGGAACCTGGGCAGGATCGCGAGCTTAAGAATTGTCTCCGACAGACAACTTTTGTACCCAGCGCCCTGATTAGGCGGTTGAGGAGGCGGAGTGGATTTCCTAAAGCTTCTGAAGGAGCGGGGGCAGGAGCGCCCACTTCCTTCGATGAAGAAGGACCCGACAAATTAACTTCAACAGCTTCCGCACTCCCTACAGACCCCCCGTACTCTTATTGGGGAGAAGGATGACTTCCGGAAGCTCTCTTTCGACAGGATTTCTATCGGAATCCCCGTTGGAGGACTCATCTCTCCCTCACTATCTTCTATTAAGGTCGCTTCAGGAATCATCGCCGGAGGCTGAACCTGGCGATCCGATTCGGACTGACGGGGTTTTTTAGATTCGCTTCCCGCCGCGTCATGCTCGCCCCTCTCTCTCTTTCGAAGGTTTGATACCAAGAAGTCTCGAGAGAACTTCATTGCTGCAATATAGCAAATAGGGTCAGTCAAAAGACACCAAACATGATAGCTAAGAGTACAAAGAAGAAGGAGAGATGAATTCTTTGAGGCTCACCGGGCGCTGCAGCCAGCGACACTGGCACGAAACGCAAGCTCCCGGAGATTATCCTCCGATAACAATTCTTTACTGGGGGGTATAACGGTAGAGATAAGAGTGTTGAAGAGTTCACGGTCTCTCTCATCAACGCTCGCATTCTGGTTAGAACTGGTATCCGGGATACCCCAATCTACACCCAACCCCTCCAGATGCACATAAAAAACCTAGATTTCCACCCTTTAATCTTAGAAGGGAGATTAAGCTTAAGGACCCTTTTAGGCCTCGATGCAAAACTCCACCATCCATCCCTAACTGGGTTCCGAATCCTATATAGTGTTCTAAACAAGGAAAGTCGAGCAGAAGCTCCATGAAAAGAACAAAGTACCAAAAATGAAAATATACACGGATAGAATTGGGAGTGAGTTGTGCAGGGATAAGGCGATATCGGTTCAACAGATTCACAAAAAAGGGGTGTAGGGCAGTCGCAGGCCCCCCTTAAAGAACTCTTCATACAAAGCGACCTTACCTGGTCGCGCTAAGGTAACCCTATCCTCCGAAAGGGGAACGGAGAGCCGAATATTATCAGGAATTCCAAACTGGGCCCTAAGGTTCCTAAGGTCCTGAGAGGATATGGTAGAAGCAACGTCCGCCGGTCTAGCCAGTTTAGAAATAACCACGGGAGGTCCTACCTCACGGCTGGTGGACGAGGAAGAGACCCTAGGGGATGGAGACAACAACCTAGACACGGACGGCGTAGACCCAGCAGCGGGTTGGTCCCCGCGGATGACTATCCCCTCCCGGAGCCCGTCGACGTGCTTGAAGAATCTCCTCTCGGGAGGGCTCAACCATGGGGCCCTTACCTTTCCTATCCATGGGGGAATCCATAAAGAAAGAAAGGGAAAAGGAAGAAATCAACTGACCTGGGCTTGAGGAAGTAAAAAACGCAAGAAGACACACGAGAGTAAGAATAAGGGGAAAGGGATGGCTCCCTCTTTTCTTTATAGACATCAGACGCAATGCCTCGAGCGCCACAAGAACACGTGGTGGTCCCTCAGTGGAGCCGGACAAATGAAAAGACGCTATCCTCTTAGAGATAGGCGCCTCCCCTTTTTCAAAACGTCGCTTATCATGTACTGGATGTTTTGAAATTCGAATTTTTCCGCCCTCCTCCCTTGCATGTGCACAATACACTTAAATACAAGGAAGAAGGGCGAGGGGCATATGATATGGATAATAAATAAAAAACAGTTAAAAAGCAATATATATATATAGTCTTCAGAGCCTAGGCGGCCCCCAGAGCCTGGGCGGCCCCCAATCCTGGGCGGCCCCCAGCCCTGGGCGGCCCCCAGAGCCTGGGTGGCCCCCAGTCCCAGGCGGCCCCCAGAGCCGGGCGGCCCTCGGATCCAAGCGGTCCCCAGCCCTGGGTGGCCCCAGAGCCTGGGCGGCCCCCAGTCCCGGGCGGCCCCCAGTCCTGGACGGCGGCCCCCAGTCCTGGGCGGCCCCCAGAGGCTGGGCGGCCCCCGGATCAAGGCGGCCCCCAGAGGCTGGGCGGCCCCCGGATCCAAGCGGTCCCCAGCCCTGGGTGGCCCCCAGAGCCTGGGCGGCCCCCAATCCTGGGCGGCCCCAGTCCTGGGCGGCCCCCAGAGGCTGGGCGGCCCCCAGATCCAGGCGGCCCCCAGCCCTGGGCGGCCCCCAGTCCCGGGCGGCCCCCAGAGGCTGGGCGGCCCCCGGATCCGGGCGGCCCCCAGAGCCTGGGCGGCCCCCAATCCTGGGCGGCCCCCAGTCCTGGGCGGCCCCCGGATCCAGGCGGTCCCCAATCCTGGGCGGCCCCCAGAGCCTGGGCGGCCCCCAATCCTGGGCGCCCCCAGTCCTGAGCGGCCCCCAGAGCCTGGACGGCCCCCAATCCTAGGCGGCCCCCAGTCCTGGGTGGACCCCAGAGGCTGGGCGGCCCCCGGATCCAGGCGGTCCCCAATCCTGGGCGGCCCCCAGAGCCTGGGTGGCCCCCAATCCTGGGCGGCCCCCAGTCCTGGGCGGCCCCCAGAGGCTGGGCGGCCCCCGGATTCAGGCGGTCCCCAATCCTGGGCGGCCCCCAGAGCCTGGGCGGCCCCCAATCCTGAGCGGCCCCCAGTCCTGGACGGCCCCCGATCCTGGGCGGTCCCCAGTCCTGGGCGGCCCCCAGAGCCTGGGCTGCCCCTAGTCCTAGACGATCCCCCAACCCTGGAAGGGAGGGGGCTCACAAACCGAGAAATGCAAAACATCATAACGCTTTAAATGATGCGAATAAGACAAGCACTGAAAAGCCGCCGTTTATCCAGAAAGAGACACTGAACCTCTTTTTTAGAGCCAGATACCTTTCTCTGACTCTGATATCCCCACTAACCCTGACATTCCCTCGGGATAATCAAGGCATCATGAAAATCCTTACCTTCGTGAATAAGTTTCTTAATATCCTTATTATTAATTATCACCGAATGACCACGTAGTAAGAAAGATAAAAGATGAATACTTATCCAACACGTGGACGTCTGGAATTAAAACAAAAAA